>CM070620.1:51856924-52234492 GCA_036346255.1 Ampelocalamus luodianensis | reverse complement strand
CTGCGAGTGTATAAAACTATTCGAATAGCCGTGTTCCCAGTTATGGACATGCTCAGAGATTTCACGCAAGGGGTAGTTGTTTCCTTCAGAAGGGTGGAATTGATGGTTTGGATGGAAAGGTTGGGTTGATCTCTAGTTGATTCAAAGAACTGAATTACGTATGTACTAATCTTTTAAAATTGTGCTTTCAATCTACTTATTGTATTTATCGTCAATATTGCTTTCTGCAAAATAGCCATAAAGCTATCCTTGTCTAGCCTCGTATGAATAATAATTGCATACATTTCCCTATGACTTACTGAGTACATTCAAAGTACTCACGGCTTGCGCCCTGTGTGATTAATCCCCACAGAAGAACCAAGGAATTCAGAGTTTTATGAAGAGGAGTATCCTGAAGACTTTGCGAACTAGGTCGCGTCCTCCACTCGATTGCCTGTGGGCATGTCGGATGGCCTCCACAAGATATTATGTTTCCGCTGCGAGTTGTCTTTTGTTGCTAAGCCCTTTGTGGCGCACTCTGTAAGACTTGACCACAAGGTCCTTTTGCTACTATTAATATTAATTTGTCCGCTTCATCGTCATATTGTTGTATGGTTGTGATTACATCGATGTTGTAACTGTGCGAGCTAGCTACTGATCTGGGACTAGCTCAGAATGCACAAAGGGTCCTGGGGTTGCATACCCGGGGTCCCGACAAGTGCCCCGTCGCCTCGCACGTCAACGGCTTGTAGCATTTAATGCGCGCCAGTGCTTTCGGCTCTCCCATCCCGAGTCTCACTTGCCCCCATCATTTCTTGGTCCATGACCGTAGCATGAACCGAGCTCATCGTGGACTCCTGTTCTTGCTTGAGACCCTAATCCTTCCCCTATAAATAGCTCTCTAAGCTCACCTCTGAGTTCCTCTACACCACCCTTAGCTTGTCTCTGTGCTTTGAGCTCAAAACCACTTCAAATACTCAAAACACCATTTTCGGCCGTGGAGCTCCATTGAGGACTTTGGTGCTCCAGTGGTTCATCTTCAATCTTTCTTGTACCCTTTTGAGCTCCTCAACTTCATTTACATTTCCCCTAACTTAATTTTGGGTTGCATTCAGAGGAATCACTCAATTTTAAGTTTGGAGATTTTCAGCCGAATTCACGACCCTTTCTTCTCCAACTCCAGTAAGTGGTTCTTTTTGCAATCACTTGCTTGTGGAGCTTCTTGGAACCATGATGAAGCTATTTTGATCACCATTTGGTGTTCATTTTGCTCAGGTTGTCATTTTCATATCATCTTCCTCGGCTCCGGTGAGCTCCTTCGTGTCCAAGTCTTCTCCGGCCATCTTTGAAGCTCCTCCCGGTTAAGGTAGCTTCTATTTAGTCACTAGAAGTGATGGCACTCGCTTTCTTGGACCACAGCGGAGCTTTTTGCTGTTTTCGTTTTTGGCCGAAAAAGCCTCCATCTTTGTTTTCCGGCTCGTCGGCGTTCCGGACCTCCACCGCTGGCGAGCTCATCACCATTAGGTCCGCATCGTTATTGCGAGTCCATTTTGGTATTTGGTTGGCGCCGCCGTGGCCGGAGTCGCCGGCGACAAGCCGTGGAATGCACTCAGTTTTTGCCGGCCGGAAGCGCCCGTTTTCGTCAGATAATTAGGACATAATTAATGCCAATCATTATCAATCATTAGAAGTATTAATTGTGTCCTAAACTGGTCTAATGTCTCACTGACATGTGGACCCAACCCTCTATAATCCCCTCCGCTGACGCTAATCAATGCGGTTAGGACATCATTAATCCCTAATCATTGATTAGTTAAGTGTCGGCATTAATGGCTGTCGGGAAATACCATCTGTGCCACTGACAGGTGGGCCCCTAAGCTTAAAGTCGAAAACCAGAGACCATTAGGGCTATTTTTGGGTTTATTTATTGCTAATCATTGTTAGCAATAAATGTGCCCGAAGCCACCATCATGTCTCATTGACAGGTGGGCCCTCAGTCTCTAAATCCCTCTCTGTGAAAATCGTTAGGACACATTAATTACTAATCATCACTAATCATTGGTCATCAGTAATTAATGGGCTGTCCTAAAACCCCCGGGTGTCTCACTGCCATGTGGGCCCGCGCGCCTGCGCATCTGTGGAAAAACCCTTCGGGCAAGGTTCTAGTCACTAACAGTGGGCCCCGCGTGTCAGAGCTCCTGTTCACACCGAGAACGGCCCAATCCTTGTCGACCATCGATCTTGCGATCAACGCCCTAGATCTGGGTGATGTTCGGACCCCTTGAAGTCCCCGGCGTCCAGGATCGTCGATCTCAAGCTCCACGGTCACGATTCGTGCGCTGTTCGGGACTCCTGTAACAGCCCTAACTTAGGGTTTGTATTTCCAATGTAAAATTTTGAGGAGAAATAAGAACTTTTGTTGTCTCATCAAATCATTTGGAAGTTTTCCAAATTTTCCCTAGCAATTTCCATTTTCTAGAATTAAATTCTTGTGAATGGAAATTGTTGTCAGCGAATTCTTAGCTTTCAAACTTGTGATCATCCTCTAAAATTATTTTTCCTATCATCTTGACCATCCTATCTGCCTCTCTGAATTATTTCACAATTTTTAGATTTTATTTGCTATTTCAAATGGCCAAGTCAAACTAGTTGAAAATCTGGTCAAACCCTTGGTCAGCATGCTTGTGAATTTTCTGCAGAACTCTTCAGTGCATAAAACGTTTTGGAAAATTTATGCAATGTTGAGCTCTGTCTCAAGTAGCTACCATAAAAATTTCAGAATTTTTGGAGCTCGGGATCTACCTCTAAAAATTCCCCAAACTCTCTTAGCTTTTTAAACTCAAAATCAGAAATCACTGTTCCTCGGGCTCGGACCCAACCTCTGGCTCGAGTCCGACCGCGCCACTTGACTCGGTCGCACCACCTAGTTGCACCGCGCGCGAGTCCATTCGATCGTGACCGTCCGATGCAAATCGAACGATCCACGTCGCGTGCGCAACCGACCTGTCCGAATGCATACACCAATCTCAGCCGTCCATTTCAGATCCAACGGTCGATACATTCTTGATCGAGTCTAAGTAACTGTTCGCACCGCTTTTGTGGGGACCCCGGTAATTATCTCCATAAGACCGAGATTAGACAAGGTCTTAGGGACATAAATACGGGTCTCCGGTGAATGAATTCCAATTTAATCCTATCCAAGTGATAGGCTTTTAGAATACTAGAGCCTCGGCGATCATGCGTTTGCTCCTTGCGAGCACTACATGATTGTCGATTCTCTTTGATTCAAAGCGCTACACTTAGCGAATTAAATGGGAATCCATAAACAACGAGTATGACATATATTGGCTCCCAAGATCAACGACCAATATACTCATACCCTCATTCAACGTTAGTTACCTCCATACAACACATACAACGAGAGATTAAAAGACATCGCATAATAGTTAAAGTCTACAGTTTATTACAAGCGGCCGACCGGCCAAATTCAAGTCAAGTATCAAGTAGCAGCGGAAGCATATAGATAAAGCAAAAGACCAGCAGTGGTATGCCCATCACCCATCGACAGCCATTGGGGTTAAATGGTAACACACTACTCATTAGTGTCGCCCAAGTCAACACTAGCGAGATCATCATAATCATAACCTTCCTCACTGAAAAGGCCGCAAACATCCGGTGAGTACAAGTGTACTACAAGTCTTACACAAATAAAAATAGTTATGCATAAGGGTCATTCAAAGGATGGCTCATATTGGTTTAGTTTTGCGAAAGAGACGCAACAATTAACATCCTACACATACTAGTTTTCATGTGCCCATTTTTAAGATCAGATTTGAAGTAGAAGTAAACATGTAGTAAAGCATTTGGTAATAAACAATTGAATCATACCAAGACCAAAGTGGTAGCCCACTTTGATGTACTAAACACATGAACATCCGTTCATGGCGAATACCAAGTTCAACCACAATTTTTATTAAAAGTCTAACAATAGCGACCACAAATTTCAAGCGGTGCGTCCATAACAGTGGACACGGCTATTCGAATAGATTTAACCTGCGGTGTACTACTTTACCCCACGACTTGATTAGCCCGTAAGCCTCCGAGAGAGGCCTGCGAAATAGCACACTTCCTATGGTATGCGGCCGGGTAAATCAAGATCTGATCATTTCAGCAAGAAAGCCTTATTGAGCTAAGTCCCCTTGTGAGATGGTTCCTTGCCTAGTACAAGCGTCGGGTAGCACTTGCTAGGGGCTCACAAGTTATATTGGAAATCTGATGCAATCAAAACAAAAGAATTGGTGCTCCTTGCACACTATAAAGGATTACATCGGCTCCTCAAAGAACATAGGATTTCACGGTCGCTATGCCCTTACACCACCAAGGACTTAACACAATAAAACCCTCCCCTACTTAACCATCGGCACCCATACAGCGTGTGGCAAAGACGAGTGTTGCTTGAGCGATGAGGTACCCAAAGTTCGGTCCTCAATTGTCGGACAAGTCCTTCCACTTACCCAATGCTCGTGCACAAAGCACCATCACTAACCAACACTTGTCGGACCAAATCTCATTTAAAAATGACAAAGTTTAACTCATAAAACAGCTACAAAGATCTGAAGTAAAACATAAAGTAAGAGTTATGTGTATCCCAAAACCGCGGGTTATTCAGACGATCGAACTACGTATCTAGACTTGCATGGCTAAGCAATTCTATAACCCATAATTCACACATCCTATCTTAAGCATATAGGAGTTGGCATAATTCAAGATTAACCTCAAGCATAGGACATATCTAAACTACACATCACAAAAATATTGACATAATCAAAATAGCATGCAAGCAATTATCATTGCACTAACTTAACAAAGCGGGATCAAATATGATGCAAAGAAAGTTCAAATGATGCTTGCCTTGCTGATACAGTAGCTGCTCGCTCTCGGTCGCGTAAGTGTCGATATCAATACGCTCGGGATCTATATAATTATAACATCAAATAAATACAGAAAACAACTCAAAAACCAAAATGCTCAAAAATACATGATTTTTCTACAGTAGTTAGATCATGATTTTAAATGATTTTTAGTGAAAGAATTATTTCATTTTAATTTAGTATATGAAAGTTATAATGGTTTGAATTTCAGATTTCAATATCACAGTCATTTATATAATTTAATTATGAAGTGAAATTTTGTAGAACAGTGGTGGGGTGAAGGATTACATAGGTAAATAGGTAATATTATTACAAGTTCAGAATAGTTGAGTTTGTCCCATTTGGAGTTTTTATGATTTAGTTATTGATTTTTCAAGTTATCAGCCTTTTATAGTATACAAATAATGGAGTTAAGGAGTATATTCTCCCAAAAATAGTTTCTGCGACAGAGGTAATGTGGAGACCATTTTTAGAATTAAGTTTACTAAAAATGAAGATTACCAAAAGTGGTCTCACTGTTTTTGAAGCTTCCAATAATTACTTATGCATTTTTGAAGTTATCAGTCCTTTTCCTATTGTAAAAATAATGGCTTTAATGGATTAATCTCCAAATAAAGCTCTCTGCTACAGAGACAGGTTTGAAACTAATTTTAATATAAAGTTTATTAAAATTGAAAATTTTCAGAAGTGATTTCATGTAATTTGGAGTTAATATGAAATAGTTATTCATTTTCAAAGTTATACCTATTTCACAGTGTGCAAATAAACCGATTTCGAATTTCATAAAGCATTTATTATTTTCCTTACGAGGCATCGCTAGCGCGGACAACGGCGGGCGGGCCCGAGTCAAGGTTGACTCGATCGACGCGACCCCGCCAGTACGCGCTGCAAAGCGTATTCGAAGAGGCGTATTCCTATCATGAAAGCGTAAAGTCGTTCTAACGTTACGGAATACGTTGTTCGTAAGAGAAAACGTACTTCAATGGGTTACGCAATCATTTAACCGGCATAAGGACCCACATGTCAGGTACTAAGCCGACTGTTTAATTAATTAAACTCGGTTTTTCCGACAAAGATCGTGTCATTAAAGCTAATCATCACGATTAAAACCTAATGATGTTGCTACGAGGTTTGTCGGGCGTTAAGACAAAATGACTAGCGTGGCCGGAGCCTCGCCGGCGATCCCGTCCACGGCGGCTCGAGCCAAGGGCATAGATGTGATCACAATAAGCCTGCGCACCTAACGGAAGTGTTCTCGGCGGCGGAAGTGACCAGGACCGCCGGCTAGCCGGAGTGGAGCGGCGGTGAGCTATCGGCAAAGCGACTACGGTTTGAAAATGCTTCTAACAAGCGGCGCATGCTTAAGCTCCTAGGGGCAAGAGGAAACTACTGCGTTGACAAGAGGGCCGGAGGAGCACTGGAACTTCGCCGTGGCGTGCGGCCAGCGGCAATGAGAGACCCACGATGACACGGCAACTTTGAGCAAAGAAGCCAACGGTGGGTGGTCGAATGGGTTACTTAGGCACATAAGATGCTAATATAGGCATGAATCGAAATGGCTCACCAAGGCGACAATTTGACAAGAAATAGTCTTTGGCGGCGAAGGAACAACCAGTCTAAGAACTCTGGGAACAATTCGACAATTAAAGTGAGGAAGACTAACTTGTACTCATAAGCATGTCTTGGCGCACAAGAAAGAGCAAGAAACTCACCGAGAATGCCCAATTTGGGTGTCGCGCGGTGCACTGCATGAGCGCCGAGAACACGATGGTGGTTGGGCTACAAGCCAACGCATGGCCGAGATTAGCCAAAATGGGCACGGTGATGAGCGGAGAGGAGATGGGGATCACCGGTCGAAGCTTACTGGGAGGCGAGCGGAGGAGAGCTCCTCTTTCCTCGGACCGAGAGGAAAGATAGGGAGGAATGAGGCACTCACGAGGGTAATAAGCTCGTGCATTGGCGGCATCGGGCGGCGTGAAGAGAAGGTGGCTCGGGTGGTCGAGGTGGCGGTGGATTCACGGCGTGCTGGCGCCGGTCGAGCGCGTCGGGAGGACTCGGTCGCGTGGCACGAGTGTCTGCGCCGCCAACACAGGGAAAGCGGGCGACGACTCGGTCCGCATCGTCGATCACGGCGAGTGGAGTTTAAGTGGCTTTCAATCGGCCGTTGGATTGTGGATGGGCGGATCGAGTTAGAAATGCGTTCGGATGGTCAACGAGGATGCGAGATCCGGACCGTTGGATGAGGATCTAACGGTTGCATGTCTTGGTGCAACTAGGCGGTTGGGTGAGCCACCCGCCGGTCGGACTCGAGTCAGATGAATAGTATAAGCGAGTTTAGGTTTAGGGTTTGGTGAGTTTTAAAATCTGTCTAGCAACTTTGTGGGGTTTATAATTAGAAATAAATTCCCAAAATCATGAAATAATTTGTGGGGTTCCTGGGATAGTATAGTTCCCATAAAATTTTAAAACCCTACTGTTCATAATATAGTTTGTGATATTTAAATTCAAACATGTTGTATGTCTATAAAGTTGGTTTGAATTTTCATTTGGTTCAACCTAGTCCCAAAAATTTGGGAAAAATTATATTAATTCATGATAATTAAATTAGTATTTAATTAAATTGGGTTCAGATGATGATCACAACTTTTTATCACTGATTTGAAGTGAAATCCGAATTTTGATGTGTATGTTCACCTCAAATTAGATTTTCCAAGTACAATATATTATGAAATGATCTGATTTTGATAATGCATATTAGTGAAATACAAATTAATCCAATTTAATTAGTTGGGGCTATGACAAACCTCCCCCTTACAAAGATCTCGACAGAGATGCAGGTGGAGAAAAATTAGAAAGTTTTCATTAGAAGTTCTAATTTATATTGTTTTGATTTCCTTCAAAGATAGTGTTGTCAGGTTATAATTCACATTAATATGTTTTACCTTTCCTTTCTTGATACGAAGGCACTTCATGTAGAGAAAAGTTCTGGATATGCTGCTCGCATCCGGTCTTCACGTTCCCAAGTCGCTTCATCTTAGTGTGGTTGCTCCATTGGACCTTGGCGAACTTGATGTCACGATTCCTAGTCTTGCGCTCGGTTTCCTCAAGGATACGAATCGGGCTCTCTCGATAAGATAGATCGGGTTGCAAGTCGAGTTTATCCAACTCGGTTGCTTCCGTTGGGACTCAAAGACATTTCTTGAGTTGGGAGACATGGAAGGCGTCATGCACGTCGAAAGTGATGGTGGCAACTCAAGCGGTATGCCAGATCCCACCTTAGCTAGAATACGGAAGGTCAATATAGCGAGGTGCTAATTTACCTTTGATTTGGAAGCGCGAACTCCTTTCATGGGAGAGACTTTAAGGTATACATGATCGTCCCGTCGAAACTCAACTCGCGACGGCGGCGGTCGGCGTATGACCGGCGTGATTGAGCCGTCCTAAGTCGTTCGCGAATGACACGAACTTGTTCTTGACATCTTCCACCAAGGTTGGTCCATAAAATGGCCTCTCCCGACCGGACCGGTTCAAAGGTGTTCTACAAGCTCTCATACAATGCTTGAAGGGTGACATTTGAATACTCGATTGGAAACTATTGTTGTAGGAGAACTTCGGCAAGCGGTAAACATTTTCCCAACTATTGCGGTAGGACAACACGCAAGCCGAAGAAGATCTTCAAAACTTGGTTCACCCTTTCGGTTTGTCCATCCGTTTGCGGGTGATAAGCGGAGCTAAAAGATAGACTGGTCCCCATCGCTTTATGTAAGCATTCCCGAGAAATAGGGCGTGAATTGAGGGCCTCTATCGAAACTATCACCTTTGGAACACCGTGGAGACAAACAATCCTTGCAATGTAAAGTTCCGCTAACTTGTCCCCACGGTAGATGGTCTTGGCGGGGAATGAAGTGAGCAACTTTCGTCAAGCGGTCTACAATTACCCATATAGAATCGAATCCACTTTAGTTCTAGGAAGGCGGTGATAAAATCCATGCCAACTTCTTCCCATTTCCACTGGGGAATGGGCAGGGGATCTAGAGTACCAGCTGGTTTCAAGTGCTCAGCCTTAACTCTTTGACATAGATCGCACTCGGCCACATACTGCGCAGCGTTTTGCTTCATTCGGCTCCACCACAGTTTCTTTTTCAAATCTTGATACATTTTTGTACTCCCGGGGTGGATAGAGAATTTTGAGTTATGAGCCTCCTTGAGAATCAATTCTCTCAAGTGGTGATCAAACGGTACCACCATACGGTTTCCAAACCATAGAGTACCTTGTGCATCTTGCTTAAAACATTTAGCCTTGCCTTGTTTCAATAGTTCTAAAATTTTAGCCACTTCCGCATTAGTTCTCTGGGCTTCCCTAATCTGGTCCTCAAGTGTGCAAGTCACCGAGGGGCTATGCTGAACCTTCTTCAACTATCTACAGGTGTAGGCTTTGCAATGCAACACATAAGCTGCGAGAAAAAGGAGTTCTGACACAAGCGGTTGCATTGAGATTTTACGCTCAATCGTCGCCACTACATTAGCCTTCCTGGATGGTAATGGAGTCCCATATCATAATCTTTAATCAACTCAAGCCATCTTCTTTGTCTCAAATTCAGGTCGGCTTGGGTGAAAATATATTTAAGGCTCTTATGGTGGTGTAGATCTACTAGCGATTCAGGTGAGGTAATGTCGCCAAATTTTCAAGGCATGAACTACACGTGCGAGCTCAAGGTCGTGTGTGGGATAATTGGCCTCATGGGGCCTCAATTGCCTCGATCGTGAGGCCACCACTCGGCCGTCTTGCATAAGCACAGCGAGGCAGTGGCGAGATGCATCACAATAGATATCAAAGCTCTTGTGAATGTGCAGCGAGAACAAATGCAGGAGCTTAGTCGGGCATTCTTTCGGGGTTTGGAAACTTTGTTCGCATTCATTGTCCACTCAAATTTCTTTTCTTTCTTTAGAAGTTGGGTCATAGGCTTCGCGATTTTGAGAAATTCTTGATGAACCTACGGTAGTATCCATAAGTCCAAGAAAACTACGAATGTCGGTGACACTCTTAGGTTGCTTCCATTCAAGGACATCTCGTACCTTACTAGGATCAACAAATGACACCGCCCTTAGATAGGATATGTCCCAGAAACTAACCTCTCGAAGCCAAAACTCATATTTCTTTGAATTTGGCGTCTGGTGATGGTGTGAGCTTCTCTAACACAAGTCTCAAGTCTTGCTCGTGCTCAAGATCGGACTTAGAGTAGATAAGGATATCATCAATGAAAACCACTACAAAGCGATCCAAGTATTCCATGAACACCGAATTCATGAGGTTCATGAAATAAGTAGGGCATTGGTCAAACCAAAGGACATGACCGTGTACAAATGCACCAGTAACGCAGTAGAGAAGGCGGTCTTGGAATATCCTCGGTTCTAACTTTGTCGATGGTAGCCTAACCTCAAGTCAATTTTGGAGAACACAGGCTCCACTAAGCTGGTCAAATAGGTCATCGATCCGCGGGAGCGAATACTTGTTCTTGATGGTGACCTCATTCAGCGGACGGTAGTCAACACACATCAGTAGACTCTTGTCTTTCTTCTTGACAAGAGAGCCGGGCATCCCAAGCGAGGAGCTAGGCTGATGAAACCCTTGTCTTGCAACTCCTTAAGTTGTTCTTTTAATTCAGCTAGCTCATTGGCGGCATCCGATCTGACCTTTTGAGATGGGCGCGATGCGGTGCAAGCTCAATGACAAACTCTACCTCTCGGTCGGGGCATGCAGGAAGTTCTTGAGGAACACATCAGGATACTCACTCACTATTGGTACCTCCTCTAGTGTGAGAGGTACTCGCCTCTAAAGCATAAAGGTGAGAACTACCCACTAAAGGTGCAAAGGCGACACGAATGCCAGTCTCGCTCAAATCCTTTGAAATAGACCGTTGGGCACAATCAATCTTCCACGATTCTTAGATAACCAATACATCCCTAAGATAACATCAATGCCCACAGAACTTATCACTATTAAGTTTCTTTGAAAAGTTAACATTTTGTATTTCAATTTTTACGTCAGAAGCGGACTTGATCGGCGTAGAAAACCGACCACAGGGACTGAATATGATAAGGTGGGTGTAGTGTATGTATCTTGAATTGGTTAATTTCAGCATACTCATTTTTAATAAATGAATGAGATGCTCGAATCAAATAGAAGCGATGCAGGACATGAATTAACAAGTAGTGTACCTAGCACGGCGTCGGAGCGTCGTCGCCTCCTGGCTTGAGGCGTGGTTGACGCGACCACGTGCATCTTTGGGGTGGAGTAGGTGCTGCTCTGTGGGGTGGCGGTGGCCTCATTTGGGTGGGTGGTGGTCTTTGGAGCGAGTACGTCAGGGCATCCTCGCCGCTTGGCGAGGCTTTGTGGCTATAGTGGCCACAGCGGCCACGGTGGAAACAGATGACGCAGGGCTTGTATGCCCCGCCGATCTGTGGTCTCGGCCCCATTGTCTTCGAGCTGCCGGTGGAGAAGGTCGTGGAGGTGCCACAGGAGACCTCGATGTCTTGAAGGCTGGGGCACGAGGTGCTGAGGTAGTCTGGCGTGGCACGGGAAAGCGCCACTACGCCATGCTGCCGTCTGGAAAGCCTTCCTCCTCTTCCTTGACTCATCCACCGTCAAGCTCTCATGCTCCACCATGATCGCCTTGTTGACGGATCTTGAAAACTCACGAAATCGTGTGCGGCTAAAACAAGCGCAACTCCTCGATAGCCCATGGAAGAACACATTCGGCGACGGCGTCTGTCGAGGCGTCGTCGGAGCATACTGGCCAAGTAGTTGAAGTCATGCAGTACTCGGTGGCGGTCGCCGTCCTGCTTCAAGGCAAAGGCTGCTGCTTTGCTTGATAAAAGCACTCCCTCGGTATATGGGCCTCCGGGCGCGTCCTGATTCGTCCCAAGTCGGGCGTGACCAGCCGGCTGCATGGCGAATAACTATCCCACCGCGCGCTGCCGCACCGCCAGCGATAGGCGGCAAACAAGACCCTCTCAACTCGATTACAACTGCGCAATGTTGAGCTTCTTCTCAATGTTGTGCGGCCAGTCCTCTGCCTCCATCGGGTCCTTGCGCGCAAATGTCGGAGGTTGGTCGCTGGAACTCAGCGAGACCTCGGGCGCTTCGGTGCGAGGCGCTCCTCTCCGGAGCGGAGGCGGGCGGTGTTGCGCCACGATCGCCTCGAGCATCCGGTGCAGTCCATCGGTTGCGCTCAATCATCATCATGAACTCGACCATGGATGGCGGCGGAGGGAGCACCTCCTCAGGCGGTCCACCCTGCTGGGACGGCGGCTGAGAGGGCTCGCCATGCTCAGGCGGCTGCTGGGATGATTGTCCCTGATCGTAGAAGTCGCTCAAGGGTGCTAAACGGGGTGCCCTAGCGGGGGATGGGGAGCCTCTGCCGCGCAGGGCTCCTGATCGCGTAGTCGGTCCTGTCATCCTGTATTGGACAAGGATGGTTAGTAAATAAGATAAAAGCCACTACTTGGCCATACATGCATAATCAATATCAAAAGCAAGAAAATCGTAACATCGAATAGAACACCAAACAATAAGCAACATAAACCAAATTCGATACAATTTAGTACATAGCGCGCAGACAAGGTTACATCAAAATAGGAGTGTTTGCAAATAAAACATAACGATTCGTCATCTACTACAAACTACCTATTACATAAACCTAAGGATACAAGCTCAAACATAGAGCTCTACGCCTATGACCTAGATATTATTAGGTCAAAGTTCACAGGAAATTCGTCGAGAAAGATGTGCCCGGGGATCCGGTATCATCGGGGTCCCCTAGATTAGGAAAAGCGCAAGGGTGATCCTATGGCGTTAATATGACCTTCTACCACGGGTGGCGACATTCTGTTGCGCGAGAAAGATAAGGAGATCATATTAGTGCCATATAGCACACTAGGATGAATGAGCCTCATGTCATGCATGAGCCTTAAGTGCTCTGAGCTTCAATGAGGCGCGTCGCGTTTCCCACAACTCATGCACCATCTGATGCATTTGGTCCATTCGTGGACCAATCTTGCCATCGCACGACTTGGGGTCCTCCCCAAATTGGATCTAACAAATGAGTTCACGTCCCTAGCGGCGTGCGCGCATCGGAAAAGTGATCATACGGGTGGGCTAACTCTGTCGAGTCATAGCGAAGGCGACTCATGGCCACCAAAGCTACTTCTTGTAACGCCATGGCCTCGAAGTACCGCGCGCTGGAAGCGGTAGGTATGCTCCGTGACTTGTCTAGCAATGATATCTATCACGCCATAAACTCCTCCATTCACGGTCCTCGATCACGACGGTAGATGGAATAAGTGGGCTGATATGTGAAGTTAGCCCTCCACATCATGTCTCGTAACAACGTCGGGTATCCATCCACTCCTTGGCTTGAGTTTCCGGACAAAATGCGAGGTTCATCTAAAGGCAAGAAGGCAAGGTAAGTTAGTTTCATAAACCAAAGCGAGGATCGGAGAGGAAAGATGCTAAGATGGATAAGGAATAAAAGATATTCTTAACTTAAACTTTCTGAAAGTAATTTGATAATTCCAAAATATTTTGACTCGGAAGGCTCACTAACTCTACTTGCTTGTGCTACCTCTATCCTACGATCGGTATGGCTCTTATACCTGTATTGTGGGGACCCGGTAATTATCTCCATAAGGCCGAGATTAGACAAGGTCTTAGGGACATAAATCTGGTCTCGGTGAATAATTCAATTTAATCCTATCCAAGTGATAGGCTTTTCCGAATACTAGAGCTTCGGCGATCATGCGCGTTGCTCCCTTGCGAGCACTACATGATTGTCGATTCTCTTTGATTCAAAGCGCTACACTTAGCGAATTAAATGGGAATCCATAAACAACGAGTATGACATATATTGGCTCCCAAGATCAACGACCAATATACTCATACCCTCATTCAACGTTGGTTACCTCCATACAACACATACAACGAGATTAAAAGACATCTTGCATAATAGTTAAAGTCTACGATTTATTACAAGCGCCGATGGCCAAATTCAAGTCAAGTATCAAGTAGCGTGAAGCATATAGATAAAGCAAAAGACCAGCGATGGTATGCCCATCACCCATCGACAACCATTTGGGGTTAAATGGTAACACACTACTCATTAGTGTCGCCCAAGTCAACATTAGCGAGATCATCATAATCATAACCTTCCTCACTGAAAAGGCCGCAAACATCTGGTGAGTACAAGTGTACTCATAAGTCTTACACAAATAAAAATAGTTATGCATAAGGGTCATTCAAAGGATGGCTCATATTGGTTTAGTTTTGCGAAAGAGACGCAACAATTAACATCCTACACATACTAGTTTTCATGTGCCCATTTTTAAGATCAGATTTGAAGTAGAAGTAAACATGTAGTAAAGCATTTGATAATAAACAATTGAATCATACCAAGACCAAAGTGGCAGCCCACTTTGATGTACTAAACACATGAACATCCCGTTCATGGCGAATACCAAGTTCAACCACAATTTTTATTAAAAGTCTAACAATAGCGACCACAAATTTCAAGCGGTCGTCCATAACAGTGGACACGGCTATTCGAATAGATTTAACCTGCGGGGTGTACTACTTACCCACCACGACTTGATTAGCAGTAAGCCTCCAGAGGCCTCTGAAATAGCACACTTCCTATGGTATGCGGTGGGTAAATCAAGATCTGAGTCATTTCAAAGCAAGAAAGCCTTATTGAGCTAAGTCCCCTTGTGAGATGGTTCCTTGCCTAGTACAAGCGTCGGATAGCACTTGCTAGGGGCTCACAAGTTATATTGGAAATCTGATGCAATCAAAACAAAAGAATTGGTGCTCCCTTGCACACTATAAAGGATTACATCGGCTCCTCAAAGAACATAGGATTTCACGGTCGCTATGCCCTTACACCACCAAGGACTTAACACAATAAAACCCTCCCCTACTTAACCATCGGCACCCATACACGCGTGTGGCGGACGAGTGTTGCTTGAACGATAGGTACCCAAAGTTCGGTCCTCAATTGTCGGACATGTCCTTCCACTTACCCAATGCTCGTGCACAAAGCACCATCACTAACCAACACTTGTCGGACCAAATCTCATTTAAAAATGACAAAGTTTAACTCATAAAACAGCTACAAAGATCTGAAGTAAAAACATAAAGTAAGAGTTATGTGTATCCCAAAACCGCGGGTTATTCGAAACGATCGAACTACTAGTATCTAGACTTGCATGGCTAAGCAATTCTATAACCCATAATTCACACATCCTATCTTAAGCATATAGGAGTTGGCATAATTCAAGATTAACCTCAAGCATAGGACATATCTAAACTACACATCACAAAAATATTGACATAATCAAAATAGCATACAAGCAATTATCATTGCACTAACTTAACCAAAACTGGGATCAAATATGATGCAAAAGAAAGTTCAAATGATGCTTGCCTTGCTGGTACAGTAGCTGCTCGCTCTCAGTCGCGTAAGTGTCGATATCAATATGCTCGGGATCTATATAATTATAACATCAAATAAATCTGAGAAAACAACTCAAAAACCAAAATGCTCAAAAATACATGATTTTCTACAGTAGTTAGATCATGATTTTAAATGATTTTTGGTGAAAGAATTATTTCATTTTGATTTAGTATATGAAAGTTATAATGGTTTGAATTTCAGATTTCAATATACCGTCATTTATATAATTTAATTATGAAGTGAAATTTTGTAGAACAGTGGTGGGGTGAAGGATTACATAGGTAAATAGGTAATATTATTACAAGTTCAGAATAGTTGAGTTTGTCCCATTTGGAGTTTTTATGATTTAGTTATTGATTTTTCAAGTTATCGACCTTTTATAGTATACAAATAATGGAGTTAAGGAGTATATTCTCCCAAAAATAGTTTCTGACAGAGGTAATGTGGAGACCATTTTTAGAATTAAGTTTACTAAAATGAAGATTACAAAAGTGGTCTCACTGTTTTTGAAGCTTCCAATAATTACTTATGCATTTTGAAGTTATCGGTCCTTTTCTATTGTAAAAATAATGGCTTTAATGGATTAATCTCCAAATAAAGCTCTCACTACTGAGACAGGTTTGAAACTAATTTTAATATAAAGTTTATTAAAATTGAAAATTTTGAAGTGATTTCATGTAATTTGAGTTAATATGAAATAGTTATACATTTTCAAAGTTATACCTATTTCACAGTGTGCAAATAAACCGATTTCGAATTTCATAAAGCATTTACTATTTTCCTTACGAGGCATCGCTAGCGCAGACATCGACGGCGGGCCGAGTCAAGGTTGACTCGGTCACCGCGACCCCGCCACGCGCGAAAGCGTATTCGAAGAGGCGTATTCCTATCATGAAAGCGTAAAGTCGTTCTAACGTTCACGGAATACGTTGTTCGTAAGAGAAAGCGTACTTCAATGGGTTACGCAATCATTTAACCGCATAAGGACCCACATGTCGGTACTAAGCCATTGTTTAATTAATTAAACTCGGTTTTTCAGACAAAGATCGTGTCATTAAAGCTAATCATCACGATTAAAACCTAATGATGTTGCTACGAGGGTTTGTCGGGCGTTAGGCAAAATGACTCGGCGGCGGAGCCTGCCGGCGATCCGTCCACGGCGGCTCGAGCCAAGGGCATAGATGTGATCACAATAAGCTGCGCACCTAACGGAAGTGTTCTCGCGCAGTGACTGGACCGCGGCTGGCCGAGTGGGCGGCGGTGAGCTATATGGCAAAAGCGACTACGGATTTGAAAATACTTCTAACAAGCGGCGCATGCTTAAGCTCCTAGGGGCAGAGAAACTACTGCGTTGACAAGAGGGCCAGGAGGAACCTTTGGAACTACGCGCGCGTGCGGCCGCGGCAATGAGAGACCCACGATGACACGGCAACTCGAGCAAAGAAGCCAACGGTGGGTGGTTGAATGGGTTACTTAGGCACATAAGATGCTAATATAGGCATGAATCGAAATGGCTCACCAAGGCGACAATTTGACAAGAAATAGTCTTTGCGGCGAAAGGAACAACCGAGGTCTAAGAACTCTGGGAACAATTCGACAATTAAAGCGAGGGAAGACTAACTTGTACTCATAAGCATGTCTTGCGCACAAGAAAGAGCAAGAAACTCACCGCGAGAAATGCCCAATTTGGGTGTCGCGCGGTGCACGACTTAGGCGCCAGAGCACGATGGTGGTTGGAAGCTACAAGCCAACGCATGGCGAGATTAGCCAAAATGGGCACGGTGATGAGCGGAGAGAGATGGGGATCACCGGTGAAGCTTACCGAGAGGCGAGCGGAGGAGAGCTCCTCTTTCCTCGGACCGAGAGGAAAGATAGGGAGAATGAGCGCTCACGAGGGTAATAAGCTCGTGCATTGACGGCATCGGGGCGGCGTGAAGAGAAGGTGGCTCGGAGTGGTCGAGGTGGCGGTGGATTCACGGCGTGCTGGCGCCGGTCGAGCACGTCGGGAGGACTCGGCCGCGTGGCACGAGTGTCTGCGTCGCCAGCGGTGGGAAAACGGTGACAGCTCGGTCCCGCATCGTCGATCCGGCGAGGTGGAGTTTAAGTGGCTTTCAATCGCCGTTGGATTGTGGATGGGCGGATCGATTAGAAATGCGTTCGGTGGTCAGCGAGGATGCGAGATCGGACCGTTAGATGAGGATCTAACGGTTGCATGTCTTGGTGCAACTAGGCGGTTGGGTGAGCCACCCGCCGATTCGGACTCGAGTCCGATGAATAGTACTTAAGCCGGAGTTTAGGTTTAGGGTTTGGTGAGTTTTAAAATCTGTCTAGCAACTTTGACCGGGGTTTATAATTAGAAATAAATTCCCAAAAATCTTGAAATAATTTGTGGGGTTCTGGGATAGTATAGTTCCATAAAAATTTTAAAACCCTACTGTTCATAATATAGTTTGTGATATTTAAATTCAAACATGTTGTATGTCTATAAAGTTGGTTTGAATTTTCATTTAGTTCAACCTAGTCCCAAAAATTTGGGAAAAATTATATTAATTCATGATAATTAAATTAGTATTTAATTAAATTGGGTTGAATGATGATCACAACTTTTTATCAACGATTTGAAGTGAAATCCGAATTTTGATGTGTATGTTCACCTCAAATTAGATTTTCAAGTACAATATATTATGAAATGATCTGATTTTGATAATGCATATTAGTGAAATACAAATTAATCCAATTTAATTAGTTGGGGCTGTGTGACTTTGTTTACATCAGCGACATGTGGGCCATCCTGTCGACGTACCCTCGTCTTCTCGCGTCTCACGGAGCTCGCGGCGCGCTGCATGCTTGCCCATTGCGCTCGTCGCTGCCACGTCGTGGGCGTGTCGCCTCGGAGAATCGCGAGGCGCACCTATCTCTTTAGGTCACCCATTCGTCCTCGCGTGCATTCGTGCTTTCTCGCCCAATTTCCTTCTCGGCGGAGAACCCGAAAGCAACGCCGGCCGTGTTAACGCCGCCCTTGAGCGCGGCGCACCACCGTGATCCACGCTCGCGCGCCTCCGTTTTGCCCATCCGGGTCCTTGGCGTCGATGAATCACCGAGGTGGCATCGTCGTCTCCACCTCGGCGCTCGGCCGTAAGCTCGTTTGCGATTCGGTGAGTCTCAAGCCTCGTGGTTGGTCCCACTTGATCGCGATGCTCCGCGATGCTCACGGTGGGTTCGTTTCTATCTTTGATGCATCGTGGAAGGTGTCGACTTCCTCTTCTCAGAGCGCGGGATTCGCCGCCGTGGCGTTCCGACCATCTCGTGCTCCATCGTCGTCTTGATCATGGGCGTAACCTTCACGGAGTCAAGGCGAGGCGTGCGCACCTTCACGAAGCTTCGGTGCGTGGCGCTTTCTCGCGGGGCCGTGTCTTCGTCTCGCCTCAGTTCGCCGCCGACTCGCGCGCGGCATCCTCGAGTCGGTCACCGTCGCCGAGTTCGCGAAGTCCTGCGAACCGAAGGTACCACTCTTTCGCCGAAACCTCTGGTTCGCCAAGAACGATTTGCGCGGCGCGCCACCGCGCCCGTGCTCGCGGTGAACCGGTGGTGATTAGTTTAACTCTAATCATGTTTTCTTTGAGTCTACGCCTTGTGGGCCTGTTGGCTAAGCACGTTTAGAAAATCCTTGTTTCGGCCCGTTAGTTATTCTACGAGTCAACGCCTTGTGGGTCCATCTTTGTCGATTAGGGTTGTGTAGCTCACGGTAATGTGTTTTCTGTTGGAAGCGTATTTCTTTGTGAGAGTATGTCGGGTTTGCACTTTGGTAAGCAGAAGGCGTATTCTTAGAATACGCCGGCGTCACTTTCGGCGGTGTTTATTACGGTCATCATTTTTCGCGCGCCCGTTGTCGTGGCAAGGGCTGGTTGTTTGTGGAGTGCGAAATGGTATTAATGCATTATAGATTTGGAAATGATTTAGTATTTACGGTTTGTGTTTTTGTTGATCTGTTAATTCAATTAAACTTGTAAAATGCATAACTAATTCAAATTTTATCAAATTGCATGAAACCAGTCTTGTTAATTTTCATTTTAAGTGTACTACTTGATAAAATTAGCTTCATCCATGTTTCTGTAGCAAAAATCTGTTATCTAATAAAATGATGTCTTATGTATCTTCTAAATTAGAAAATGTATATCTCTTTCAATATTTGTCCAAATCCAGTGAAACCAATTTTGTAATTTGTCATTTTTAATGTACTAATTATTAGGATAGGTTATATACACTGTTTCTGTTCATGAAAAATTGTTAAGCAATTAACTAGTGTTTTGATGTGTTTTTAGCTTAGGAAATTCATAAAAAAATTCTTAATAACTTAAAATGAATTGTTCTCTGTTTCTGAAATTTTGTTATGTCATGCTTAGGCTGTTTTGTGAGTTTTGGCATGTTTTGATGATATTGTATGTTCGAGTTTTGTCGGTGTTATTCGTTCTTATTTGTTGTTTTGTTCAAATCGTTAGGTTTCGATATTTGCGGCAACCACGAGCGATCCTCCATAACAAATTGAGCAACGACGGCGAACAAGCAGTTTGATCATGATTAATCCCGGTATTTTAAGATTAATATTTTGTTTAATTTGTATGTATGCATCGCTTAATTTGTGTTAAAATGGTTAGCTAGACCACAGTAGATGCATATCACGTAGGCAAAATATCGATCTCTACTACGAGCCTAGGTTATTTCTTTGTGATTAGAGATGTTTGGATGATCTCTTGTCACATAGTAGATCCGGTCAATCTGCTTAGACTTGCTTAGCTATCGGTAGAAGCTGGCGGTTATCGACTTTAGTCGGTAACCTTGATCACCTAAAATTTTCTATAACTTTATGTTTGACATTTCGCTATGTTTAATTGCAAAACTAAAAATGAAAACAAAAATGATTTAGACTTGGGCACAATGGTAAGGCTGGTGTGATCTGTTGGGTGTAGTGGAAAGGTGCAGAAGTCGATTAAGGGCCGAGTTACTTGCGCCACCGTCTTGAGCATTTTGCGTGCTAACCACACTAGAGTATATGGGACCTCTCTTGACCTAGTACTTTGGCGTGTATTGGCTCAGGAGTCGCAGGAGGTCGCAGGAGGATGGAGGTGGGAGCATGGTAGTTGTCAAAAGCTTTATCTGAGTGGGTAGTTGTCTTTTAAACTTTACCATGTAAGCGTATGGATTTCTATTCATACGGCGGCTCGTAGTTAATACACAATATTGGAAAAGTCTCGTGAGGACTTAGGCGTGTGAGCATACCTTGGAGTGTGCTTTGGCTTAAAGGCGATCGAAGTGTGGGTACATTGGTACACCCCTGCGAGGTTAAAACTATTGAATAGCCTCGTCTAGGTTATGGACACGCTCGGATCGCCGTGAAGAACTAGACTACAACATTTAAATTAAAATTTGATGGGTGAGTGCGAATGCGGGATTAGTGCTATTGTTAATGGTGACTATTGGGATAGTCACTTCTAGGTTGTTTATCTTCTGTTATTAATATCCGTACTGTTATTTCAATCTTAAAAATGAATTGCAAACTTGCCTTTAAACTGTATTACATTATTGCAAATGAAAATTGGCTTTATGCAAATGAAACATATGGCCTCCACCAAATAAGCTTGCATGTAGCGTATGAACAGGTCTGCTAGTTCACACGTCAGTCTTGCGGGTACAAAGACAATCTTTGTACTCGGTGCTTTGCTTGATGTTTTTGTTGCAGAGGAAGAAGGTGAGCCCAAGGGCCTCACTTACGTGAGTGTGTTGTTGCCGATTCGTGGGCGACTAGACTTGGCGGTCGGTCGGATGCCTTGTGGGTTGGAGGCCGCTGATTGGCTTTGTTTATAGCCATCTTATGGCACTTTTGCTTCATTGTCGTTCTTGTTTATTTGTGTATCTTGGCACAGCTCGGCCTTTATGCTGTAATAACTCTACTATTTGTTTATCTTCCGTTTGGTAGTGTGGTGTTTGGACTCTATGTTTGGAATGGAGTTGATGTCTAATTTTAACAGGTGTGTATATCGCTGCAGGAAGTATACATATCTCGAGATCAATTTATTTGATTTGTGATGCTAGGACCGGGTGGTTGGTTAAGCATTACAAGCCAAATAAATTGGGGTCCTCACAAAGTTGGTATCGAGCCATTCGACGTAGTAACCCAAGCATAGTCGTCCTTAGGATATTTTGGAAGGGCCTATTTTCAAAGTATCAAAGGGTTTATAAAAACTTAGCGGATCCTCAGATTTTACTCCTTACCTATCTTAGCCTCCTACTCTCATCTTACTCTAATTTGAGTTTTAAAACTTGGTTTCTCTCTTTCCTTTCAAAAGATAGTTAGTTACGAGTTAAATTAGTTTTGGGAGAACCATGGAAGATTAATCTAACTAAAATTGTGGGAATAATAGGGTAAGGTGTAAAGTAAGTAGTTATGTGTCGATTTTTCTTGGTTGGGCTTTACCTGCTTTTGTGTTTGTTTTGAATTTGTTTAGTGAATTTTGGGCTTTCTTGCTCTTAGATTTGTTGCTAACTTGTCTTAGTAAACAGGATGGCGGGAGAAACCTTGTGAGTCATCAGTGGTCATGATGAGAGCTTCCCCTCCTCCGACCATGGTGAGGTTCTCGCTCAGTCGGCGAAACCGCATGGACGAGACGCGCATCTTGGAGGTTATTGCTGAGGAATACCTCCACTCTGCGGTGGTGGCGGCCACCGGACTCGCGGGGACTTGCGAGTTCCTCGTGCGCAGCCGACTTTCTCCGCTCACGAGGATCCTCGATGCGGATGATTGGCTGCGCATGGTTGGCGAAAGCTCAACATAGCTCGATGCCGAGCGCGCAGGATAAGGCACTCTTCGCGTCCCACCGGCTTGAGGCGCGACACTCATGGTGGGAGAACTATCTCGCCATGCGGCCGCGAGCCGCGTGGTCGCGTGGGAAGAGTTCGGTCGACTTTTCGTCGGGCCCACATCACGATGGCACGATGAAGGCTGAAGAAGAAGGAGTTTTCGCGCTCAAACAAGGGCGCAAGTGCGTGTGAGTGCACATGCGAGTTCAATCATCCGGCTCGTTATGCTCGGGAGAGGTGGCCTCGAGATGAGGCTAAGCAAGAGAAGTTTATGGATGGCTTATGCGAGGAGCTGCGGGACAAGCTATCTGTATGTAGACTTCTCGACTTTCGTGCCTTGGTAGATAAGGCCATTGTTCTTGAGCATAAGGCAAAGCGCTGGCGAGTCCCATAGCGCAAATGGGAGGCACATCGATCTACTCACCCGGCCCCATTCGTCCTCGGTGAGGCGGCCTGATGGCCCGTTCTTTTGCTCCACCGGCGCGAGGCCATCGCACCAGCTCCTCGCCCACCGCGGGCGTGTTTCAGCCACGTGCGCTGCGATCCAGCCACCGAGCGGCCTCGCAATCCGGCGGCGAGGTTACTGTTTTTATTTGCCACAACAAGGGCCATTATGCGGTGCACGCCTCGAGTGTTGCGGCGGCCCTCGCCCTAATGGAGGGCGCGGCGGGATTAGTCACCCACCGACGGAAGATTATCGAAGACCGAGGTGCGGCAGCGGTCGAGTCAACCACCTTTCGGTGAGGAGGCTCGGAGGCGCGGATGTCGTGATTGGTACACTTCTTGTTAATTCTCGTCCTGCTGCGGTATTATTTGATTCGGAGCATCGCATTCTTTATTTCAAGATCATTTGCTGCTGCTAGTGGTCTTCCTTTGTGTTCCTTTGGGAGTTCCTTTGCTCATCCGCTCTCGGGGTCGGAAATGAGGCGATCTGATGTCGTGATGTTCCTATCGTAGTCCAAGGAGTGGGGTTTTTGGCAAACCTTATTCTGCTCAGTTCAGCGAGCCTAGATGTGATTCTTGGCATGGATTGGTTGTCCCAACACTTGGGACAAATCGATTGTGCCAGGAAGATTGTCTATCTCACGACCCTTGACGAGCAATTCGGATTTTCGCATGATTTGGGGCCACATCTATGTGTATTAGAAGTTAAGCCGACCTTGCAGATTCGTGGATGTCCCCATAGTATCTGACTTTGTGGATGTCTTTCCTGAAGATTTGCCCGGGATGCCTCCAGTTCGAGACCTTGAGTTTGTCATTGAGTTGCTACCCGGTACCGCTCCGATTTCAAAGCGCCAGATCGAATGCCTCCCAATGAGCTAGAAGAATTGAAGAAGCGACTTGGTGAGCTCCAAGCAAAGGGTTTCATCCGTCCCAGTTCATCTCCTTGGGGTTGTCCGGTGATCTTTGTGAAGAAGAAGGACAAGACTTTGCGCATGTGCGTGGATTACCGTCCTCTCAATGAGGTGACGGTGAAGAACAAATACCCTCTGCCCCGCATCGATGATCTATTCGATCAGTTGACTGGAGCCCAAGTGTTCTCAAAGATTGATTTGAGAATGGGGTATCATCAGTCAGGATCGGATCGAGGATATTCGAAGACGGCTTTCACTACTCGTTATGGGTCGCATGCGAGTACACCGTCATGTCTTTCGGTCTAACCAATGCTCCGGCTTTGTTCATGAACCTTATGAATTCGTATTCATGGAGTATTTGGATAAATTTGTGGTGGTCTTTATTGATGATATTCTTATCTATTCCAAGATGAGCGAGCATCTTGAGCATCCGAGAATTGTTTTGGGCAAGTGCGGAGCACTGGCTATATCGAAGTTCGGCAAGTGCGAGTTACGTTGAAGGAAGTGGCATTCTTGGGCCATGTTCTTTCACCGAGGCGAGTTGTGGATCCCAAACAAAGTCGCGATGTTCTATCTTGGGGTCAGCCAAGTCGATCATCGATGTGCGGAGTTTTCTCGGTTTAGCGGGCTACTACCGCCGCTTTATCGAGAACTTCTCCAAGATCGCATAAAGCCGATGTTGAATTGCTCAAGAAGGACAAGAAGTTTGTATGGTCCTCTGCTTGTGATGAGAGCTTCGGGAGCTCAAGCGGCGATTGACTTCGGCTCGGTTCTTACTCTTCCGATACCCACAAGAGCTTCGATATTTATTGCGATGCCTCTCGTCGGGGACTTGGATGCGTTCTTATGTAGGAAGGCAAGGCGGTTGCCTATGCATCGAGCGATTGAGACCTCATGAGCTCAACTATCCCACCCATGATCTAGAGCTTCTTCTTTGTGGTTCATGCACTCAAGATTTGGCGGCATTATCGATCGGTAACACGTGAGGTGTATTCACCACAAGAGTTTGAAGTACTTGTTCACTCGGCAGATCCGAACCTCGAGCGAGGAGATGGCTAGAATTGATCAAAGATTATGACATGGGTATTGATTATCACCACGGCAAGGCCAATGTGGTTCTTGATGCACTTAGCGGAAGGTGTATTGCAATACTCGATGATCCAAGAGCAAACAACTGCACTTCTTGCGAAATTTCAGCGTCTCAACTTGGGTTTGGTTGAGCATGGTTCCCTTGTCGCTTTGGTTGTGCAACCAACCTTGGTGGATCGATCAAGGCAAGACAAAGAATCGGATGATGGAGTGGGTAAAATCAAGCGAACATCAAGGATGGTTGGCTAAGTGTTTCCTGGAGGTGAGCACGGTGTTGTATGGTTTGGGCAGCGTCTCGTGGTCCCAAAGATCCCGAGTTGCGGATTTGATTCTTCAGAGGCCCATGATTCGCCTTTGTCCATCCATCCCGGGCCACTAAAATGTACCAAGATCGCGTCGAGATTCGGTGGACTCACATGAAGCGCGAGATTGCGGGTTCGTTGCCGATGTGACATATGTTGTCGTGTCAAGGCCGAGCATTAGCGCCCAGCGGGTCTTCTTGACCTTTGCCCATACGAGTGGAAGTGGGATTACGAGGCGCGGATTTTATCACCGGATCGCCCGTACTCTGCGGGAAGGATGCATTATGGGTTATCATTGATCGATTGACGAAGGTGGCCCATTTCCTTCCAAAGGCGATCGAAGATTGATGCGAATCGATTAGCGGATCTTTACATATCCCGCATTGTGAGTGCGCATGGTGTGCCACGAACGATTGTGTCGGATCGTGGTTCTCTGTTCACCTCTCGGTTTTGGCATAGTCTGCAGGAAGCCATGGGGACCGTCTTTCGTTCATTTCGGCCTATCATCCTCGGATCGATGGTGGACGGGCGCGTCAACCAAGTTCTTGAAGATATGCTCGTGCTTGTGTTCTTTCCTATGGAAAGAATTGGGAGAAGTGCCTACCGCTTGCGGAGTTCTCCTACAACAACGACTTCCAAGCTAGTCTTGGTATGGCACCGCTTGAGGCTTTGTATGGGCGTCATTGCGAACACCGTTGAACTGGTCGAACCGTGAAAGGCGGTTCTTTGGCCCAATTCCATTAACGAGGTGAAAGTCAAGTGCGATTGATTCGTGAGCACTTGCGCATAGCTTCCACGAGCAGAAGAGCTATGCAGATCGGCGTCGTCGTGGTGAGTTTCGGCCCAATGACTTTGTGTATCTCAAAGTCTCACCTCGAAGGTCATCGTCGTTTGGCGTCAAGGCAAATTGGCTCCTCGGTATGTCGGACCCTACCGCATCATCGATAGAGTGGGAGTCGTTGCTTACAAGTTAGACTTGCCGGCTACACTTGAGGGTGCATGATGTTTTCCACGTATCGCAATTGAAGAAGTGCCTTCGTGTTCTGTGGAGGAAACGCCATTGGAAAATATCGATGTGCGGGAAGATCGTCTTATCGTGAGCGCCCGTTCGTATCCTCGAAGAAGCTGAACGCAGAACAAGGAACCGTGTGATCAAGTTCCTTAAAGTTCGTGGTCAAACCACTCAGAGGATGAAGCCACTTGGGAGCGGGAAGATCGCTCTCGAGCAGATTACCGTCATTCTTCTCCGTTGATCGTAATCTGGGTGAGATTCTGTAAGGGGGAGATTTGTATGACCCTAAGTTAGGGTTTGTATTTCCAATGTAAAATTTTGAGGAGAAATAAGAACTTTTGTTGTCTCATCAAATCATTTGGAAGTTTTCCAAATTTTCCCTAGCAATTTCCATTTTCTAGAATTAAATTCTTGTGAATGGAAATTGTTGTCAGCGAATTCTTAGCTTTCAAACTTGTGATCATCCTCTAAAATAATTTTTCCTATCATCTTGACCATCCTAGCTGCCTCTCTGAATTATTTCACAATTTTTAGATTTTATTTGCTATTTCAAATGGCCAAGTCAAACTAGTTGAAAATCTGGTCAAACCCTTGGTCAGCATGCTTGTGAATTTTCTGCAGAACTCTTCATTGCATAAAACGTTCTGGAAAATTTATGCAATGTTGATCTCTGTCTCAAGTAGCTACCATAACAATTTCAGAATTTTTGGAGCTCGGGATCTACCTCTCAAAATTCCCCAAACTCTCTCAGCTTTTTAAACTCAAAATCAGAAATCACTGTTCCTCGGGCTCGGACCCAACCTCTGGCTCGAGTCCGACCGCGCCACTTGACTCGGTCGCACCACCTAGTTGCACCGCGCGCGAGTCCATTCGATCGTGACCGTCCGATGCAAATCGAACGATCCACGTCGCGTGCGCAACCGACCTGTCCGAATGCATACACCAATCTCAGCCGTCCATTTCAGATCCAACGGTCGATACATTCTTGATCGTGTCTAAGTAACTGTTCGCACCGCTTTGTTTCTGTCACTGACATGTGGGCCATCCCTGTCAGCATTACCCTCGTCTTCTCCGCGTCTCACCGGAGCTCGCGGCCGCGCTCGCATGCTTGCCACGCTGCTCGTCGCTGCCACGTCGTGGACGCGTGTCGCCTCCGGAGAATCGCCAGGAGCGCACCTATCTCTTTAGGTCACCCATTCGTCCTCGCGTGCATTCTCGTGCTTTCTCCGCCCAAATTTCCTTCTCGGCCGGAGAAGAACCCGAGAGCAACGCCGCCGTGTTGACGCCGCCCTTGAGCCCGCGACTACACCACCGTGATCCACGCTCGACGCCGCCTCCGTTTTGCCCATCCCGGGTCCTTGGCGTCCAGTGAATCACCAGGGGTGGCATCGTCGTCTCCACCTCCGGCGCTCTCGGCTTCGTAAGCTCGTTTGCATTCTGGTGAGTCTCAAGCCTCAGCGGTTGGTCCCACTTGATCGCGATGCTCCACTGATGCTCACGGTGGGTTCGTTTCTATCTTTGATGCATCGTGGAAGGTGTGCGACTTCCTCTTCTCCGAGCACGGGATTTCGCCGCCGCGGCGTTTCCGGCCATCTCTGTGCTCCATCGTCATCTTGATCATGGGCGTAACCTTCCTGGAGTCAAGGCGAGGCCGGTGCGCACCTTCGAAGCTTCGGTGCGTAGCGCTTTCTCGCGGAGCCGTGGTTCGCTCTCGCCTCCGTTCGCCGCCGACCGCCACGCGGCATCCTCGAGGTCCCGGGTCACCGTCATCGAGTTCGCGAGGTCCTTGCGAACCCGAAGGTACCACTCTTTCGCCCAGAAATCTCCTGGTTCGCAAGAACAGTTGCGCGGCCGCGCCACCGCGCCCGTGCTCGCCGGTGAACCGCCAGTGGTGATTAGTTTAACTCTAATCATGTTTTCTTTGAGTCTCTGCCTTGTGGGCCCTGTTGGCTAAGCACGTTTAGAAAATCCTTGTTTCAGCCCGTTAGTTATTCTCTGAGTCACTGCCTTGTGGGTCCATGCTGTCAGTTAGGGTTGTGTAGCTCTGGTAATGTGTTTTCTCTGTTGGGAAGCGTATTTCTTTGTGAGAGTATGTCGTTTGCACTTTGGTAAGTCAAGACGTATTCTTAGAATACGCCGACGACACTTTCGCGGGCCATTGTTGCTCAGTCGACATTTTCCATGTGGCCCATTGTCGGGCAAGGGCTAGCTGGCTGTGGGTTCGAAATGGTATTAATGCATTATAGATTTCGGAAATGATTTAGTATTTCTGGTTTGTGTTTTCTGTTGATCTGTTAATTCAATTAAACTTGTAAAATGCATAACTAATTCAAATTTTATCCAAATTGCATGAAACCAGTGCTGTTAATTTTCATTTTAAGTGTACTACTTGATAAAATTAGCTTCATCCATGTTTCTGTAGCAAAAATCTGTTATCTAATAAAATGATGTCTTATGTATCTTCTAAATTAGAAAATGTATATCTCTTTCAATATTTGTCCAAATCCAGTGAAACCAATTTTGTAATTTGTCATTTTTAATGTACTAATTATTAGGATAGGTTATATACACTGTTTCTGTTCATGAAAAATTGTTAAGCAATTAACTAGTGTTTTGATGTGTTTTTAGCTTAGGAAATTCATAAAAAAATTCTTAATAACTTAAAATGAATTGTTCTCTGTTTCTGAAATTTTGTTATGTCATGCTTAGGCTGCTTTGTGAGTTTTGGCATGTTTTGATGATATTGTATGTTCGAGTTTTGTCGGTGTTATTCGTTCTTATTTGCGTTGTTTTGTTCAAATCGTTAGGTTTCGATATTTGCGGCAACCCTGAGAACGATCCTCCGCAACAAATTGAGCAACAGCAGCCAGGCAAGCAGTTTGATCATGATTAATCCCAGTATTTTAAAGATTAATATTTTATTTCAGCTGTATGTATGCATCGCTTAATTTGTGTTAAAATGGTTAGCTAGACCCTGTAGATGCATATCCTGTAGGCAAAATATCGATCTCTACTACCTGAGCCTAGGTTATTTGCTGTGATTAGAGATTGCTGGACGATCTCTTGTCACTTAGTAGATCCGGGTCAATCGCTTAGACTTGCTTAGCTATCAGTAGAAGCGGGCGGTTATCGACTTTAGTCGGTAACCTTGATCACACAAAATTTTCTATAACTTTATGTTTCAAACATTTCGCTATGTTTAATTGCAAAACTAAAAATGAAAACAAAATGATTTAGACTTGGGCACAATGGTAAGACCGGTGTGATCTGTTGAGTGTGTTCGAAAGGTGCCCAGTCGATTAAGGACCGAGTTACTTGCGCCACCGATCGAGCATTTTGCGTGCTAACCACACTAGAGTATATGGGACCTCTCTTGACCTAGTACTTTGGCGTGTATTGGCTCCGGGTCGCAGGAGGTCGCAGGAGGGATGGAGGTGGGAGCATGGTAGTTGTCCGAAAAGCTTTATCCTGAGTGGGTAGTTGTCTTTTCGGCTTTACCATGTAAGCGTATGGATTTCTATCCATACGAGCGGCTCGTAGTTAATACACAATATTGGAAAAAGTCTCGTAGGACTTAGCTGTGCCGGCATACCTTCTAAGTGTGCTTTGGCTTAAAGGCGATCCAAGTGTGGGTACATTGGTACACCTGCGCAGGTTAAAACTATTCGAATAGCCTCGTCCTAGGTTATGGACACGCTCGGATACGCCCCGTAAGAACTAGACTACAACATTTAAATTAAAATTTGATGGGTGGTACGAATCTGGGATTCGTGCTATTGTTGTGGTGACTATTGGGATAGTCACTTCTAGGTTGTTTATCTTCTGTTATTAATATCCGTACTGTTATTTCAATCTTAAAAATGAATTGCAAACTTGCCTTTAAACTGTATTACATTATTGCAAATGAAAATTGGCTTTATGCAAATGAAACATATGGCCTCCACCAAATAAGCTTGCATGTAGCGTATGAACAGGTCTGCTAGTTCACACGTCAGTCTTGCGGGTACAAAGACAATCTTTGTACTCAGGTGCTTTGCTTGATGTTTTTGTTGCAGAGGAAGAAGGTGAGCCCCAAGGGCCTCACTTCTGTGAGCTGTGTTGCCGATTCGTGGACGACTAGACTTGGCGGTCCGGTCAGATGCCTTGTGGGTTGGAGGCACGCTGATTGGCTTTGTTTATAGCCATCTTATGGCACTTTTGCTTCCGCTGTCGTTCTTGTTTATTTGTGTATCTTGGCCTGTCGGCCTTTGTCTGTAATAACTCTACTATTTGTTTATCTTCCGTTTGGTAGTGTGGTGTTTGGACTCTATGTTTGGAATGGAGTTGATGTCTAATTTTGTAACGGTGTGTATCTTGCTCAGGAAGTATACATATCTCGAAGATCAATTTATTTGATTTGTGATGCTAGGACCAGGTGGTTGGTTAAGCATTACAAGCCAAATAAATTGGGGTCCTCACAACTCCCGAATGAACTCACGCTCTGGGCCGCTCATCTCCTGATCAGCGGCCGAGATTGATCGAAGCGTTCGCGACGGCCCGAACGCATTCCTTCTCGTGCGCCGTTGGATCTAGATCCAACGGTGGGCTTCTCGGTGGTCGCGCACGTGTGCTATTCCCGGCGCACGTGGGCCGTTCGATTTCATATCTACGGCCCACGAGCGTCCACGTCGTATATTTTCGGTTGAGTTTGTTTATATTGCAGTAAGTATTTATTTACCAACTAAAAATTGTATAAAACTTTAGAAAATTCATAACTAATTCATTTTAAACCATTTTTAAATGAATCCAACTATAATAAATTTTTATTTCACTAAAGTTTAATATAAAAATACTTTTAGCTATGTTTATGTGATAGAAAATCATGTAATCAATTATAACTTGTTTTCAGCCATTTTTGTATATTCCAGAAATTGGATTAAAATTAGAAAATGCATATCTTTTTCTGTATAACTGCAAATTGAGTAATTTCAACTTTGTTAATTTTGTTATTAACTAAACCTTAATCTAAAAATGGTTGTAGGCCTAAATCAACACCAGAAAAATATGTTAATAGATTTAACCTTATTTGTAGCATTTAAAAATTCATTTAATATTGTAAAAGACACAAGTAATTCCCTGTCACTCCAAAATGTATGAAATAAATATTGTTAATTTCCTTTGTTAGCCTACTTTAACATGGAATAGGTTTTGGAGCATATTAAACCGAAGGACAATAGAAATCCTTCAACAAAGCTTCCCACTTTAGCACCTAAAACTTCTGAAGAACCTCTCCGGATTTGAAGTTGAGTTCGGCTCGCGTCGAAATCCGAAAAGTGACCTCGTAACCAAACCCACCTAGGTTGCCACAGCCTTTCGTTCCGACTTCCGAACTACCGGAATCTCGGGACGAGATTCTGTTTAAGGGGGGTAGATTTGTAACAATCCCAAAACTAGGGTTTGTATTTTAATGTATAAAAATATTAAAGATTAAAAATTTTGTTGTATCTCTTGGTCATGCTCTTGGTTTTCTACAATCTTGTGCATAATTTTAAATTTTTGATGTTGGTATTAAAGTTTGTGTGGAGATTTCAAATTTTTAAACTTAAATTCCATTTCTATTTGAATTTCAGAAAAATGTGTGAATGAAAGTTTCCTAAACTAATTTATTCAAATACTAGATTATTTATATTGAATTGTAATTATTTTTACCAAATTTTTAGAAGTGTTTTTGATTTCACTAAAATTCAAATGAAATCCCAAATGAATATTTGAAAACAATTTAATTCTAACAAATTTGAATATATAAAATGTCTGAAATTATTTTTCCTAAGTCCCTTGTGAACCTCAGAATGCCCACAAAAATTTTCATAATTTTTCAAATTTTATTTCTATTTCAAACCATAGGTCAAACTTGTGTTATTTTCGGTCAAACACTAAAACTCTAAATCCAAAACCTAGCCGAGCACTGTTCCTCCGACCGGACCCCTTCGCTGAACCTGGGTCCAACCGAACCAACTCGCACCGAACCACCCCTCCTCCTCTCACTTACCAGTGGGCCCCGCTTGCCAGGCCTTCTCTTCCACGTTTTCGCCCACGCGCCTTCCGCCCGAGCGCCCGCTCGCCAGCTCCGCCCGCCCATGCGCGCAACCGAGGTCATCGCCGGTTTTGGTCTTAGCACCACTGGTTTTCGCCGACCTCGTCCACCGCTTCTCCTGCCCATGCCGCGCCCACGCTTGCCGGTCGCGCGTGCCCATGCTTTGCCCGGCTTTTCCGTGGCCGCACCCGAGCTTGCCGCCGCCCTGCCGCAGGCTTTCTTCTCGGTTTACTCCGCCTCCTCTCTATTTAAGCCAAGCACTCGAGCTCACCTCACCCTTTCTTTGCCTCCCTCCAATCCTCCCCACTCCTTCTGCTCCATCACAATATCTTCCTGAGCTCCAATTGAACCATGAGCCGAATGCCACTCTTGGACCGCCACGCCGCCTCCGAGCTTTCCGGCCGCTCCGGCGAAGCCTGACCACCCACGACCGCTTCACGACGTGCCCCTCGCCTAGAGAAGCAAACCCCCTCGGTCAATTTGGAGAAACCGTCACCGTGGAGCTGCGCGCACGGCTTCTTCTTCGGCTCCGGCCGAAACCGCTTTTTCCGCCGCCGTGTCTACTCCGGCGACTCCCTCTCCAATTCCTCCCTCCTAGAGCACCCTCTAGGCTCCCTTGGCGTCCTCCGATCACTCACTCGTGTCGTCTTGCTCCACAGGGACCCCTCCACGGTGAACCACCGCGCGCCGCCCCTGGCTCCCGTCGCCGGCTCACCTCGGCATCCCTCCGTCCTCAGCGATCACTCTTTTGAGATCCACTAACCCCCCTGGTGCTCGTGCGCGCGCTATTCTCCGTTTCCCCCCTCTCCGGCGCCGTCGCCCCTCGTCACCTCCACGGCCGGCTCCGCGCCCTGTCGCCACGCCGCCACAGTGCCGCTCAAGCCGCACCACTGCCACCCCTAGCTTCCTTGTACTCCGGGTAACCCATTTTTGGGTTCACTTTCGCCGCACCACCACTCCAGTCGCCGGCGATTTGCCGCTCCAGAGCCACGCCCGAGCCTCCTGTTCTTGTTTGTTCCTTCCTCTGTCTCACTGAAAAGTGGGGCCCACTCCCTTAAGCCAAACTATTTGCTAAGTCAATGTGATTAGGTCATCTTGATTGGTTTAGCAAAGTTGAAGATTGAGTTTAGAAAGGAGTTTAGGCTTTAGCTCTCTGAAGCAATGTTTCTGTGTTGTCAGTAACCTGAAAAACAGAAAAAGATGTTGGGTAGAGGAGCTGTTGGATGAAAATCTGAATGTCAGTGAATTCGTAAACCTATTAGATGACTAATTGACTACTCAAAAGCATTGTTTAAGTGAATATTCAAATTAACTAACCACCACTCTTACTCAGATTTGAATCATCACTCTGGCTGTTTGAACAGAAGAGTGTTTTGATGAAATCTGTTTGGACATTAGACCTTGTAGCCATCTTTAGGCCACTCAAATAGGTTGATCAGTTGTAGGAAAACCAATTCTGGATGAGAATATTCAGAAAACTAGCAGAGGAGAAAAGATGTGTGCAAGGAAAAACTTGGGGCACTAGTGTTATCAATAGACTAATGATTTTGTTAATACAGTAGTTACCCTGTCTCAATTCTTTTAGTCAGTTGGTAAGTGTTTGTTAATGGCAAACATATATGAGAATCCTTAGGGTTGTGAAGTTTCTGGAAAGCCATCAGAGAAATAAAAACTATAAGGCTGTCATTTGAGTCACTACTTTGAGTTAGTAGCACTTAAGTTCCGAGAATCTTGCTAGTTGTTAAACAGCAATCTGTAGATGGAAAAAAATGGGCATTAGGATAAAGATTTTATTGTACTTAGTAATTAAAAGGATTTTTTTTGGGCTTTCACACACTTAAGTTAATAGGAGTAGCCTAAATCTGAAAAACAATCTTTGAGCTTTCTAGTGGAGCTTTCAACAGTTCTAACCTCATGATTAAAAGCTAAAACCTTGTTAGATGCATAAGATCACTAAGTAAACCCCTTAAGGATTAGCCATTAATTCTTAGTCTAAGGGAGCAAAGTTGCTTAGAAGGCAAGAATTAGGTTATATGCATGTCAAATAACAGTAGACCTTATGCCCAAACCTTCGCTTCAAAATTTCATAACCATTTCATTTCTTCTCCAAATCCAATAATTTCTGTCTCTAAAATTATTTTAAAGTCATAATCTGTTTTCTGTGTTGTTATTTAATTGTTGGTTACCTTTTGGCTTTCTGGTGTTTATTCGTTGTTTTTCGCTTTGGCAGTTTTTACCGTTAGATGGCGTTGTTATCGAGAGTGATCCTCTGCAGACAAGTCGAATATCATTGACAAGGCAAAGGCAAGCGGTTTGATCATATCCAGCTCATTCCCATTATTTTCAAGTCTAATATTTTGTTTAACTTGTATGTATGCATGCTTTTGTGTCAAAGATAATTTTATCGTTTAGAGGTAGTTATTCCCATTGCATTGTTGCCCTGAAATTATTCACCCCTGCCACTACCTTAGGAATATTATTCTCTTTGGTGAATTAGAGCCGGTGAATGATTTAGGGCCTTTTATTTGTCTTTGCGATATGATGCTTAGCAATGCTTAGATCTGGTAGAATTGGGGTTATCGACTTAGTCGGTAACCTTGATCACACAAAATTATTATTAACTTTACATTTTCAGCCTTTGTGCTATGTTTATTTGTGAAAACTAAAAATGAAAACAAAATGATTTGGACTTGGGCGCAATGGTAAGATGGTGTGCTTTTGGGTGTGACTGGAATGGTACCCAAGTCAATTAAGGACCGAGCTGTGCCAGCATACCTTCGGAAGTGTGCTTTGGCTTAAAGGCGGTCTGAAGTGTGGGTACATTGGTACACCCCTGCAGGGTTAAAACTATTCGAATAGCCTCGTCCTAGGTTATGGACACTCTCGGATACGCCCCCCAAGAACTAGACTACAACATTTAATTAAAACTTGATGGGTTGGTATGAACGGGTGTTCATACCATTGTTGTGATGGCCATTGGGTTGGTCATCTCCAGGATGTCTTTTTGTTACTACTTACTGTATCGCTGTTATTTCTGCAAATAAAATTTGAATTGTTAAAACTGCCTTCAAACTATTACATTATTGCAAAAGAAAACTTGCTTTCTGCTAAAAGTAAGTCCAGAGCCCCCTCCACTCAAATAAAGCTTGCATGTAGTTAATTATAGTTACATACCCTTACACGTCGGTCTTGCGAGTACAAAACAATTTTTGTACTCGGATGCTTTGCTTAATGTTTTGTTGCGGAGGAAGAAGGTGAGCCCCAAGGGCTTCCCTTTTGTGAGATGTCTTTGCGGGTTTTGACGACTAGCTTATGCGGCCGGTTGGTTGCCTTGTGGGTAAAGGCACACTAATTGGCTCTTTTATTTATCGCCATCTTATGGCTTTTGCTTCCGCTGTGTAGTTTGTTATTCATTTTGTAAGTTCATTCTGTTGTATATTTTGAAGTTTTGATATTGTAACCTCTCGTGTATGGAATTGATACATGATTTTGTAACGGGGTGTGTATACTGCATTTTTGGGAAGTATACATATCCTGAGGCTTGGTTTTTTTGAATTGTAATGCTAGGGTCAATGGAAGGCTAAGCATTACAAGTCGAATAAACCGGGGTCCTCACAGAGCGACTCGTAGTTGGTACACAATATTGGAAAGCATCTTGTTGGACTTAGTCGTGCCTGCATACCCAAGGAAGTATGCTAACCGTGGCTGGTGGAAAGGCGGTCTAAAGTGTGGGTACATTGGTACACCCCTGCAGGGTTTTGAACTATTCGAATAGCCTTGTCCTAGGTTATGGACACGCTCGGATACGCCCCTTGAGAACTAGACTACAACATTTTAAATTAAAACTTGATGGGTGGTATGAATCTGGGATTCATGCTATGATGTGGTGGCTTTAGGGAAAATCACTTCTAGGTGGTTCTTGCTATTTATGATTACTCGTTGTTATTTGAAATGTTAAAAACAGATTTTTATCAATTGCCTTCAATCTATTACATTATTGCAAATGAAACTTGCTTTATGCGTCCAAATAACCATATGATCATGTTTCCTTTGAAATCAGCTTTCATGTAGCTATGTATAGGTTTGTTACTCGTAAGTCTTGCGAGTACATTATTTGTACTCATCTGCATTGCTTATTGTGTGCAGAGAAAGAAGGTGAGCCCCAAGGGCCTCACTTTTGTGAAATGTGCTGTGGTGGAGTGTGGGACGACTAGCTAGCGGACCGGTTGGTTGCCTTGTGGGTTTAAGGCACACTAATTGGCTTTTGTCTCGGCCATCTTATGGCACTTTTGCTTCCGCTGTCTCTTGCTCTTTCTATTTATGTCTTTTGGCCGGTTGGCTTGTCCTGTAATAACTTGGTAATATGTATGTCTTTTGCTAGACTTGTGATAATGTGATGTATGGAAATGATGCATGCTTTTGTTGATGTATGTGTGCTGCATTTTCTGGGAAGCACATGTCCATCGAGATGCGGATTATTTTGTTTGTGATGCTAGGGCCAATGGAAGGCTAAGTATTACAAACTTAATAAACCGGGGTCTCACAAAGCTTGGTATCAGAGCCATATTGACCGTAGAAACCCCTAGCTTGGTCGTCTTTAGGATATTTTGAAAACTTATTTTTAAAGGTCAATGGTTTATGGAAAATCATAAGTAAAGTTCCAGATTTTATTCCTTATCTATCTCAACTTGCTCATCTTACCTTGTCCTGTTAAATTTGGAAGTGCTAATTTTGTTTCCTCATCTTCTTTCAAAAGATAGTGTTATCGGTTAAGTTGGTTTTTGGGAGAATCAGGAGAGTTATAATTTGGATTGTTGGTTGTCATTTGGAGAAGGTTAGGAACTTCTGGGAGTGGAAGTTTCGGCCAAGGCAGTGAAGGCAAAATCTGGACAGCAAGTTTTCAAAATTCTGGACAGCTAGTTAATTGTAGCATATATAGTTGAAAATGAGAGGTTAATTCAACTAAAACTTGCAGGGATAAATGGGTAAGAAGTGATATGAGTTAGCTAAAGTATCCAGTACCTTATCAAGTGATTTTTCCCTTGTTTTCTAGCTGTTTTGGGCTGAGGGTTATATTCTGAAATTACCTTCCCAAAACTGATTGCTTGTTTTCCATATAAGTTAGTCAAACTGGGAAGTGGGTTTTGCAAACTGGACGGTGCTTTCAGTTTATGTTAATCTTTGAGCTACTGGAGTTCATTTTTGTAGTAATAGTAATTGTTTTTCCTTGTCCCCTGTTCCGGATTTGTTGCTGACTTGTATTTGGTGGAACAGGATGGCAGGAAGAACCCGTAGCGGTCAGTCTTCGGGTCATGATGAGGAGCTCCCACCTCCTCCGACCATGGTTGAGGTTCTCGCTCAGATTGAGCGGAACCGTATGGACCAGACTCGTATCTTGGAGGTGATTGCAAGGAACACCTCCACTTCCTCCGGCTCTTCGGGATCTGGAGGTGGTGGTCACCAGACTCGTGGGGGGCTTGCAGAGTTCCTCCGCACACAGCCACCTACCTTCTCTAGATCTGAAGATCCTCTCGACGCGGATGATTGGCTGCGTCTTGTTGAGCGAAAGCTCGACATTACTCAGTGCCAGGAGCAGGAGCGGGCACTTTTTGCATCCCATCAGTTGGAGGGTGCAGCTCTCTCGTGGTGGGAGAACTATCTCGCCATGCAGCCCGCGGGCCATGTGGTCTCGTGGGGGGAGTTCAGGTCAGCTTTCTGTCGGGCCCACATCCCCGATGGCCTGATGAAGCTAAAGAAGAAGGAATTTCTCGCGCTCAAACAAGGGCGCAAATCTGTAACGGAGTATTTATACGAGTTTAATCACTTGGCTCGTTATGCTCCGGGAGAGGTGGCCACGGATGAGGCCAAACAGGAGAAGTTCATGGATGGCTTGTCCGAGGAGCTGCAGGACAAGCTATCTATTGTGGACTTTGTTGATTTCCAGGCCTTGGTGGATAAGGCCGTTGTTGCTGAGCACAAGGCGAAGGCGCTGGGCGAGTCCCGCAAGCGCAAGTGGGAGGCCCATCGGTCTGCACAGGCCAGCCTCACTCGTCCTCGTGTTGGGCTGCACTGGGCACGCCTTTGGCTTCACCAAAGACCGAGGCCGACAAAGACCAGCTCCTCGTCCTTCGTAGGCCGTGATTCAGTCACGTGCACCTGCGACCTAGCAGCAGGTTGTGTTCCGCAACCCGGCTGCCGACGTCACCTGTTTCTCCTGCAACAAGAAGGGCCACTACGCCGCGATTTGCCCTCGGCCGATGGAGCGACCCTCGCCCTAATGGAGGACGCGGCGGGAGTGGTCACCCACCGACGTAAGATCGCCCGTAAGACCCGGTGTGGGTAGTGGCCGAGTTAACCACATGTCGGCTGAGGAGGCTCAGGAGGCGCCCGACGTTGTGTTGGGTACGCTTCTTGTTAATTCTCGTCCTGCTGCAGTACTATATGATTCAGGAGCATCACATTCTTTTATTTCGAGATCTTTTGCTGCTGCTAGTGATCTTCACTTTGTTCCTTTGGTGGTGCCTTTGCTTATTCGCTCTCCGGGTTCGGAAATGAGAGCTGATCAGGAGTGCCGGGATGTCCCAATTGATATTGGTGGAGTGGGATTCTTGGCGAATCTCATCTTGCTCAACTCAGCTAGCTTGGATGTTATTCTTGGCATGGATTGGTTGCCCCAACACTTGGGGCAAATTGATTGTGCTAGGAAGATTGTCTACCTCAACAGCCCCTCCGGCGAGCAGGTTGGATTTTCACCACAGCTGCAAGGGCCACATCTTTATGCCCTTGAAGCAAAGCCAGCATTGGAGATTTGTGATGTCCCCACTGTGTGTGACTTCGCGGATGTCTTTCCTGAATATTTGCCTGGAATGCCTCCAGTTCGAGACTTGGAGTTTGTGATTGAGTTGCTGCCCGGTACCGCCCTGATTTCTAAGGCGCCGTATCGAATGCCTCCCAATGAGTTGGAGGAGCTGAAGAAGCAACTAGGTGAGCTTCAAGCAAAAGGTTTCATTCGCCCTAGCTCATCACCTTGGGGTTGTTCTGCAATATTTGTGAAGAAGAAGGACAAGACCCTGCGTATGTGTGTTGATTACCGTCCACTTAATGAAGTGATGGTGAGAAACAAGTATCCTTTGCCTCGTATTGATGATCTCTTTGATCAGTTGTCTGGAGCCTGTGTGTTCTCCAAGATTGACTTGAGGTTGGGCTATTATCAAGTCCGAATCAGGGCTGAGGATATTCCAAAGACGGCTTTCACTACTCGTTATGGTCTTTACGAGTACACTGTCATGTCTTTTGGCTTAACCAATGCTCCTGCTTTATTCATGAACCTTATGAACTCAATATTTATGGAGTATTTGGATAAGTTTGTGGTGGTTTTCATTGATGATTTTCTCATCTACTCCAAGAGCAATGAAGAGCATGCTGAGCATTTGAAGATTGTGTTGGGCAAGCTGCGTGAGCACCAGCTGTATGCAAAGTTCAGCAAGCGTGAGTTCTGGTTGAAGGAAGTGGCATTCTTGGGCCATGTTCTTTCAGCAGGAGGAGTAGCTGTGGACCCCAGCAAGGTCAGTGATGTGCTATCTTGGGGGCAGCCCAAGTCAGTTACTGATGTTCGGAGTTTTCTTGGTTTAGCGGGATACTATCGTCGCTTTATCGAGAATTTCTCCAAAATTGCGAAGCCTATGACTGAATTGCTCAAGAAAGACAAGAAGTTTGTATGGTCCTCTGCTTGTGATTTGAGTTTTCAAGAACTCAAGAAGCGATTGACTTCAGCCCCAGTGCTTGTTCTCCGTGATGTCCACAAGAGCTTTGATATTTATTGCGATGCTTCTCGTCAGGGACTCGGTTGTGTTCTTATGCAAGAAGGCAAGGTTGTGGCCTATGCATCAAGGCAGTTGAGGCCCCATGAACTCAACTATCCTACCCATGACTTGGAGTTAGCTGCAGTGGTTCATGCACTCAAGATTTGGTGGCACTACCTTATCGGTAACCGTTGTGAGGTGTATTCGGACCACAAAAGTTTGAAATATTTGTTCACCCAGCCAGATCTGAATCTCAGGCAAAGAAGATGGTTGGAATTGATCAAAGATTATGATATGAGCATTCAGTATCACCCGGGCAAGGCCAATGTTGTTGCCGATGCACTTAGTCGCAAGGTATATTGCAATGCCTTGTTACTTCAAGAGCAACAGCCCCCTCTCCATGAGGAATTTCAGCGGCTTAATTTGGGCTTAATCGAGCATGGTTCACTTGCTACCTTGGTTGTGCAACCAACCTTGGTAGACCAAATCAAGGCTGCACATCAAACAGATGATGGTGTGAGTCAAATCAAGCAGAACATCAAGAATGGGACAGCCAAGTGCTTCTCTGAAGATGAGCATGGTGTTGTTTGGTTTGGACAGCGCCTTGTGGTTCCGAAGGTCATGGAATTGCGGGAATTGATTCTCCGTGAGGCCCATAATTTCCCCTTGTCTATTCACCCCGGGGCCACCAAGATGTATCAGGATCTTCATCAGAGGTTCTGGTGGACCCGAATGAAGCGCGAGATTGCCAAGTTCGTTGCCGAGTGTGACGTGTGTTGTCGTGTGAAGGCCGAACATCAGCGTCCAACAGGCCTTCTTCAGCCCTTGCCAGTACCCGAGTGGAAGTGGGATTCCGTGGGTATGGATTTCATCACCGGTCTACCCCGTACTTCTTCAGAAAGGATGCCATATGGGTTGTCATTGATCGGTTGACAAAGGTGGCCCATTTTCTTCCAGTGCGAGCAAAGATTGATGTGAGCCGGCTGGCAGACCTTTACATCTCTCGCATTGTGAGCTTGCATGGTGTGCCACGAACAATTGTGTCAGATCGTAGTTCTCTTTTCACCTCTCAATTTTGGCACAGCTTGCAAGAGGCTATAGGGACTCGTCTTACTTTCAGCTCAGCTTATCATCCCCAAACTGATGGTCAGACGGAGAGAGTCAACCAAGTGTTGGAAGATATGCTCCGTGCTTATGTTCTTTCCTATGGAAAGAAGTGGGAGAAATGTCTACCGTTTGCTGAATTCTCCTACAACAACAGCTTTCAGACCAGTCTTGGCATGGCACCTTTTGAGGCCTTATATGGGAGGAAGTGCAGAACCCCATTGAACTGGTCAGAAGCTAGTGAGCGACAGTTCTTCAGCCCAGATTCTATCAATGAGGCCGAAAGCCAAGTCCAGTTGATTCGTGAGCATTTGCGTGTGGCCCAGTCCAGGCAAAAGAGCTACGCAGATCGTCGTCGCCGAGAGTTGAGCTTTGAGCCCAATGACTTTGTGTCAAACCCGGGAACGAAGGATCCCGAATTCTCTGTGTTCAAACACCGGTCCAGGATTTCCAGCGTACACAGTCTCACAAATGGATATCACATTCATATCACGAAAGCGTAAATGACATTAAATAAATAAATTGTTTAATACAACTGAGTTCTGAACAACAGTAACAAATATCACATAATAAATACAGCGGAAACATGATAATAAAGGTGAGCCACATGATGCGCCACAGGCAATCGTCTGGGTCAAAAGCCTACTCGTCCGGATCCTCACCGTCGGGGTAGAAGTCTTCTCCTGAATAAGATTTATTCAGCAAGGATGAGCACAACTTCCGTGCTCGCAAGTTACACCCAATGTTGAATTTAAATTCATGCATAAGGTAACAGGTGAGTATGGCTGGGGTTGTTTTGCATAAACAGCATTTTCAGTCTAAATAACCATAGTAATTTCTAAGGCAGTTTATACTAAGATTAAAATCATATTTTGAAATGACAATATTACAATGTGGATAACCTCCAATGATTTAGTGAAGGATCCCCTCCTAACACTTGGCTTCCCTCCCAATTTTTCATAAGGATTATCCATCCTCAGCATTTAATAAAGCATTTAAAAACCAAAAACAATTCTAACTTTAAGTGGCCCTGCTAGCATGTCCATGACTGCGGACGCGGCTATTCGAATAGTTTCTACTCTGCAGAGTTGGTACAACTTTACCCACACGAGGTGACATGCTCGTTATGTCGCCAATTCACGCTCGTAGGCGTGTGGATCGAGCAATTACCATTAGGCCTTTACAATGTTCTATCCTAATGTATTCATGCCCGCTAAGGTTTCGCCCCTTTGGACTAACCGTCCTCCGAAAGCCCCCTCTTGCGCCAAGTGGGAATAAGACGTCTAACCGACACCCACATAATCACATGACATAAACACACTAGAACATCACAAATTAATTAGCCAAATCCCGCCCATACAGACATGTGGTAGTGCGTTATGGCATAGCAATAAGCGGCTCAAAGACCGGTCCTCAATTGACTTAAGGTCATTCCTACGACCCATGGGCCTTAATCTTAACGGATCAATCCGGTGCATAAACCTGCACCCACCATTCCGACCATTTCGCCCAAGTCCAAACCCATTTTTTATTTTATTTCGAATGAAACTCCATTTATAAACCCATGTGGTAAGACAATACCACAATATCAAGTTTGAAACAAATTTGTAGAAATTTGGTATAAACCCTCCCAAATTCTGTAAGTGTGAACTAAGCTTGGCTAAGCATATGTTTAATTTTGGTAATATCTTGCCTATGGTATCAAGGTAGTCAGATACAACATTCAAATTGGCCATACAATAACACATGGAATTAACTATATGTAAAACAGGATATTAAAATATTTATAACAACATATGCATGCGATAAAGAATTTTAAAAACTGAAAATAACTTAAAATACTGGGGGCAATATGGTCAATGGTGTAACTTGCCTTGGTTGATGTCTTGGAATTCTAAATCTTCAGTTTGATCGAACTCTCCGGAGTCGTCGAAGTCTAAACGTGAAAATACGATAAATTCAAATTCAAATTCAAATAAATTCAAAAACATAGATCAAAATAACTCCAAATTGAAATATTTTGGTTTAGTTAGCTAGATTATAGTTTTATATAAATTTTGCAATTTAAATCACTCAATTTGGAGTTCATATGCGAAAGTTATGAATTTTAGAAGTTTAAACCTAAATCTGAAATTTAATTGAATTTCCCGAATTATTTTTCTACTGAAAAATCTATTTATTGCGCAATGCTGACGCCAGCGAGGGATTTTCGGAATTTAAATGAATTAAAATAAATTCTGACAAGTGGGCCCCACTGTCGATGACTCGGCTCATGGTAGATTGGGTCTACCGAACCGGGTGGACTCGGGTGCGCCTGTGGTGGCACGCCCGCACACGCGTGGCGCTGACATGGCGCCACGCGGGCTGCTTTGCTGCGGTGGCGCCTCGGTGGTGGCTGTGTGGCGGTGCCACGTTGGCGGCCACGACGCCGGCGCGGGGACCGAAGGTCGCCGGCGCTACGGCGTGCGACGGAGTCCGGCAAGGGCACCAGAAGGAAGAGGGGAAAACGGCGATACTGTTGCGCTCACCCTCGCGACGAATAGATGACGAAGGCGGCCGGTGGCGTGAAGGAGGCGGCGGCGCTGCACGGCTCGACGACGAGGTGGCGCTCCGGTGCTCCTTCGTCGACGATAGCGGGCGCACTAACTTCGCGGTGACGGGGCGGTGCCGACAGTGGCGATGGCGGGGAAGAAGCGTCGGCGGCGGCGGCGCAATCGGCGGCGAGAGCTCCTTCGGGCGACGGGCTTTGACGGCGAATTCCGGCGACGCTAGCGCGAGAGAGAAGGAGTGAAGCGGGGGAATGAGTTGAGGAGGAGGAGGGCTACCCGGTGCTCCCTTTTATAGGGCAAGGGGAGGCCGAGAGCGGCGGGGCGTCGTGGGGCGTGCGGCGGCGGTTGCGGTGCCCGTGCGCACGTAAGCGGAGAAGAGGGAAGAGGGAGGTGGGTGTCGTGCGGCGGCAGGCGCGGATCGTGCGCGACGACGCGGGAAGACCGGGGCGGTTGGGGAAGACCGTTGGCGGAGCTTGTGCGCGCACAGCAATGGTGGTTGCGGCGCGTCGCGCGGGGAAGAAGAGGGCGACTGGAGAAGATGACGCGGAGCCGTTGGATGAGGATCCAGCGGCCAAGATCTTGCGTGGTGACGTGGAGGGTTACGGCGCGGGGGCGACGGCTGTGGCTCGTTGGATTAGAATCCAACGGCGCGGAGGAGGGGAAGAGAGGGAGAAACGTGGTTGTTTGATAGCCGTCCGATTTGAATCGGACGGTGGGGGAGAGAGAGAGGAGAGAGGGCGCGAGGTGGGCTGAATGGGCCGGTACGGAAGGAGTTTTGGGCCGAGGCTGTTGGGTTTCGGCCCAAAGCCAAGTTTTGATTTTCTTTTGCTTTTACAATTGATTTAATTCTGATAATTCATTTAGGCTTTAGAAAATAGCAAAATAATTCCAAAAAATCATGGGAAAATTCATATAAATTCCCATACTTATTTTGGACTTAATAAAATTATTTCCAACTTTATGTTGGCTTTTAATGTTGCAAATAAATTTGTTTTGACTTAAAAATGTTTATAAAAAGCTTTTAAAATTTCAGAAAATTCACAAAAGATTTATAAATTTTAATTTTTACTAAAATTTGAAAATTGGGCTGTTACAAACCTACCCCCCTTAAGGGAATCTCGACCCGAGATTCAGGCTTGGTTAGCAAACAGGTCGGGGCAGTGGTCTTGAGGTCTTCTTCTTTTTCCCATGTGGCTTCACTCTCCGGGTGATGACTCCACTGTACCTTGTATGATCTGATGATTCTGCTTCTGGTGACACGCTCTGCGACATCTAGAATCTTGATTGGTCGTTCCACATAGGTGAGATCTTCCCGAAGGTCAAAACTTTCCAAGAAGGTATGGTCTTCTGGCGCTTGCAAACATTTCCTCAACTGGGAAACATGGAAGACATCGTGCACTGCCGACAAGGCTTCTGGCAGCTCAAGCTGATATGCCACTTCACCCCTTTTGGCTAGAATTTTGTATGGTCCCACAAATCTGGGTGCGAGTTTTCACTTTGTCCGGAATTTTCTTACTCCTCTGAGTGGAGTGACTCTGAGATTAACCAAGTCTCCTACCTCAAAGTTTAAATCCCTTCGACGGTTATCGGCATAACTCTTCTGTCGGGTTTGTGCCACTCTCAGATGCTCTCTTATGGCCTTTACCTTACTTTCAGCATCTTTGATTAACTCCGGTCCAAAGAGCTGATGTTCTCCCACTTCGTCCCACAGAAGTGGAGTTCTGCATTTTCGGCCATACAATGCTTCAAATGGAGCCATTTGTAAACTAGCTTGATAGCTATTGTTATACGAGAATTCGTGCATACGGCAAATTCTTGTCCCAACTTTGTCCAAATTCCGGGGCACGAGCTGGAGCATATCTTCGAGGACTTGATTGGTGCGTTAGTCGGCCATCCGTCTCGAGGATGATAGGTCAGATCGAAATTGAGTTTGGTCCCTAACGCTCATGCGCATCGCGTAATCTTGATGTAAATTGGGAACCTCTGTCGGACACAATCTTCTTGGGTACACCATGCAGACAAACAATCCTGGCCACATATAATTCTGCTAACTAGCTCCTTCTGTATGTAGTCTTCACGGGGATGAAGTGTGCTACCTTAGTCAACCGATCAATTATCACCCAGATGGAATCATATCCTGATTGGGTCCTAGGAAGTCCGGTGATGAAATCCATGCCAATTTCTTCCCACTTCCATTCTGGAATTGGTAGTGGCTGCAACAATCCAGCTGGTCTCTCATGTTCTTCCTTAACTCGCTGACACACATCACAGCGAGCGACGAACTCAGCAATTTCTCGCTTCATGCTGACCCACCAGTATTTCTCCTTAAGATCCTGGTACATCTTGGTGCTTCCAGGGTGAATGGAGTAAGGCGTTCAATGAGCCTCTTTCAGAATTGACTGTTTTAACTCCTGTTGGTTAGGTACACAAATGCGGTTCCCAAACCATACTGCTCCTTGTTCATCTTCAGCGAACCCTGGAGCCTTACCCCTTCGCATATTCTTCTTAATCTCTTTGATGTCTTCATCTTCTAGCTGTTTTTCTCTGATCTGACCTTGAAGAGTTGGTTGTACTTCCAAAGCATTCACACAACCTTGACTGACAATCTCCAGGTTTAGACGCTTCAATTCCTCATATAGTTCTGGTTGCTCCTTCTGTACCATCATAGTGTTACAGTAGGCCTTTCTGCTCAAGACATCCGCAACTACATTTGCTTTGCCCGGATGATAATGGATTCTAAGATCATAATCTTTTATCAACTCCAGCCATCTTCTCTACCGAAGGTTTAATTCTGCCTGCGTGAAGATATATTTCAGACTCTTGTGATCCGTGAAAATCTCACAGCGGTTACCAATGAGATAATGACGTCAGATCTTCAACGCATGCACAATCGCTGCTAACTCCAGATCATGTGTCGGATAATTCCCTTCATGTGGCCACAACTGCCTAGATGCATAAGCCACTACTTTGCCTTCCTGCATTAACACACATCCGAGACCTTGTCGGGATGCGTCGCAGAAAATCTCGAAATCCTTACGGATATCAGGTAAGACTAGCACAGGGGCTTAGAGTAATCTCCTCTTTAGGTCTTGGAAACTTTCTTCACAGGCATCTGTCCATTCAATCTTCTTCTCTTTCTTCAGAAGTTGAGTCATGGGTTTTGCAATCTTAGAGAAATTTTCAATGAACCTGCGGTAATAACCCGCTAGTCCAAGGAAACTTATGTAGGGAAACAGGTAGGCTACACTAGCGCAAATTAAAAAATTCTACCCGTAAACCAAGATCACTGCAGTTATAGATCACGGTCTTACCACTAGACGCGCAGTGCGGAAGTTGATGCAAGACGCGTCGGGCGGTGTAGTCATACTCGCTGATGCGATGCGTCGGGCGCAGTAGTCGTACTACTTCCTCGTCCTCGTCGCGGCGCCCCACGCATGCTCCTTTCTTGCGGTTCATCCCAACGCCACGGATGCGGCGCCCAAAGGTATCCACACGCGGGAGGAAGCGACGCACGCCGGACTACTAGATCCGCGAGCGACTAGGGCGTGGGAGGGTGGCGCCGGGTTTGAGGATGTCACGAAAAACTCAACCTCAACCAGCGCCCCGCCCTCCTTTTATAGACGTCCTTATAATGGGCTTCTACGAATAGAGGCCCATTAGGACTCAATGCCCGCCTAATTTAGATCCAATCCGATTAGGCTTCACCCTTAAGTGTGTGACCCTATGGTTCACATATGTTTAGACATGACGCGAGTACACATACTTGGTCAATAGTTGGTAGCGACCTCTAGCAAGACGTGCCAACTCCTAAACATACGTAAAGATCATATCGGACGAACCATCACAACGTTATGTACATGCCAATCCTTTGCCTCACGATATTCAATGAGCTCCAAGCTGACCACTCTTTCTCGATCTCGTGATCAGGAATCCCTTACTAGGTTAACTCTTAACCTTAAGTAGCATGGCCATGCATTTCGGATCCGATCACTCGAGGGCCTAAAGATATCTCTCGGTAGAGAGGGCAAATCCCATCTCGATCGACCATGCCTCGCAAAGCATGCTTCATGACAAACCCAAAGCTACCTTTATAACTACCGATTCTGGAGTAGCGCTTGATAGCCCCTAAGTAGGTCTATTCACATCTCAAGTACATGCGACAATCTCAGGTCTAAGGACAAGGCGTACACATTGTGTAGAGAGAACCATAAGTATAAAAGCTATGTCTCATGTTGGGTCGGTCCAACCCCATGTTCTAAACATGTGTCCACATTATTGGTTTGACATCTCCATGTCTATGACACGTGAAACATGGTCATCAACCGATACATGTGCTAATCCATCATTCACGTGTGTCCTCACATGAACTCCGACTAGGGACAACTTTAGAATAACCATACAAGTAAAGAGTTTCACAAACAAGTCACATACTTGTTAATCAACACAAAGGCAATATTCAAGGAACATTTATTAAATCATGGATACAATGAAATATCATCATCAATATGATTGCCTCTAGGCATATCTCCAACGCTCTCCCACTTGCACTAGAGTCGCTAGAATCAGTCTCCGCTTGGAACTCTTCCAACTTACCGCACCACCGTTCAAAAGGAACACAAAACCCGATTGCGATTTGTAATCATCTTTGTTGGTTTGGAAGCTTGCATCGGTGTAACCATTTACAACGAGCTCTTCCTCACCTCCGTAGACTAGGAACACATCCTTAGTTCTTCTCAAATACTTGAGGATGTTTTTAACTGCTGTCCAGTGACTCTCACTGGATCAGCCTGGTATCTGCTCGTAACACTTAGAGCATAGGAAACATCTGGGCGAGTACACATCATAGCATACATGATAGATCCAATGGCCAAGCATATGGAATCTTACTCATGCGATCTCGCCATCGCTTGTCGAAGGACACTGAGTCTTGCCAAGATTTATGCCATGAGACATGGGCAAGAACCCTTTCTTTGCCTCCTCCATGTTGAACCGTTTCAACACTTTGTCAATGTAAGTACTATGGCTTAATCCTATTAGCCTTTTTGATCTATCTCTATAGATCTTAATACCCAAAATATATGCCGCTTCCCCTAAGTCCTTCATTGAGAAACTATTTTTCAGTGAGGTCTTAACGGACTCGAGCATAGGAATATCATTTCCAATCAGTAATATGTCATCTACATATAATATTAGAAATACGAGTGAGCTCCCACTTGTCTTCTTGTAAACACAAGATTCTTCTTCGTTTTTGATGAAGTCAAACCCTTTGACCACTTCATCAAAACGAATGTTCCAACTCCGAGATGCTTGCTTCAATCCATAAATGGATTTTTGAAGTTTGCATACTTTTCTAGCATTGTTTGATCGACAAAACCTCGGGTTGTATCATATACACGTCCTCGGTTAAATTTCCATTAAGGAAAGCCGTTTTGACATCCATCTGCCATATCTCATAGTCGAAATATGCAGCAATAGCTAGAATGATCCGTATTGATTTAAGCATCGCTACAGGTGAGAAAGTCTCATCGTAGTCAACTCCTTGAACTTGCCGAAACCTTTTGCGACAAGTCGAGCTTTATGGATATGAACATTTCCATCCATATCAATCTTCCTTTTGTAGATCCATTTGCACTCTATGGTTTTAACACCATCAAAGTGGTCAACCAAATTCCAAACTTGATTGTCTCCCATGGATGCTATCTCGGATCTCATGGCACTATGCCATTTCTCGTAGTCCTGGTCCATCATTGCTTCCGCATAGGTCGTAGGCTCATCATTGTCTAACAATAATATATCTCGCGCATTGCGGAGCCTTCCGACCTTCGTGGTGGTGGTGCTTCCTTTGCCATGGGTTCCTCAACTTGTTACGCCACATGGGCATCATTCGTCGAGTCTTCCCGATTGGTTCATCTTGAACTTCTTCAAGCTGCACCGCTCTTCCACTTGTCTCCTGTTGAGAAACTCTTTCTCTAGGAAAACACCACTGAGCGACAAACACTTTGCCCTCTAGTCGGTTGTAGAAGTAATATCCAAAGGTTTCTTCTGATATCCCACGAAAATGCATTTATCCGACTTGGGTGTGAGCTTGTCCGATCAGTAGTCGCTGACAAACGCCTCACATCCCCAAATCTTTAGAAAAGACAAACCGTGACTCTTCCGGTCCATATCTCATATGGTGTCTTAACTACGGATTTAGACGGTACCTATTAAGTGTGAAAGCTGCCGTTTCTAGAGCGTAACCCCAAAAGGATAATGGTAAACTGATCGGCTCATCATCGATCGAACCATGTCCAACAAGGTCCGACACGCCGCTCGGATACCGTTTCTTTGAGGCGTTCCAGCGGTGTTAGCCGCGGAACAATTCCGCAACTCTTGAGATGATTGCTAAATTCATGACTCAAATACTCGCCACCACGATCGATCGCAGAGCCTTAATTTTCTTGGCACGTTGATTTTCAACTTCATTCGAACTCTTTGAACTTTTCAAAAGTTTGGACTTATGTTTCATTAAGTAGACATAGCCATATCTACTAAAATCATCGGTGAAAGTTATGAAGTAATGAAATCCACCTCTAGCGATGTGCTCATTGGTCCACATACATCGGTATGTATGATTTCCAACAAGTCCGACGCCTCTCAAAAGAACCTTTGAAAGGTGATTTGGTCATCTTACCAAGCAAACAAGCTTCACATGTCTCGTATGATTCAAAATCAAACGGTTAGAAGACCATCGACATGGAGCTTCTTCATGCGCTTTTCACTTATGTGACCCAAACGACAATGCCAAACATAGGTGGGATTCAAATCATTAGGTCGAAGTCTTTTAGCATTTATGTTAAAGATAGGCGCATCATCAAGATTTAAAATAAATAACCCATTCACAATGGGCGCTAAAAGCCATAAACATTCCATTTTTAGAGATCAAACAACCATTGTCTTTACTTGCAAATGAATAACCATCTCTCATCAAACATGAGGGGATAAAATGTTTCGACTCATACTAGGAACATAATAACAATTATTCAATTCCATAATAAATCTTGAAGGAAGTTGAAGTTGCATGGTGCCGACGGTCAACGCAAAGCAACCCTTGCTTTATTCCCGACGCGAAAATCAACTTCACCTCTTGCGACTCCTCTACTTCTTATTAGCCCTCATCGAGTTGCAAATGTGAGCAAGCGATCCGGTATCAAATACCCAAGAGTTAATAGGAGAATCTGCGAGAAAATGTCTAAAACATTTATGACAAGTGTACCATGGGTGGAAGTCTTACTTCGACCTTCTTCTTGCATTCATCGGAATCCATGTACTTCTTGCGTTTCTCTTCCGGTGGCGGTTTCTTTACAATAGAAGCATCTTGTCTCACTCCGAGTCCACATTAGGCTTAGGCGTTGGCTTGAGATCATATCCTTAACCTTGCCCTTATTCCTTGGCCATGGCTTCTTACCCTTTTTCTTGAAGCTAGACTTGTTCACGCACATGCCATCACATGGCTAGGCCCCGCACACTTCTTAATGTCACTCTGCTGTTTTGAGCATCCCACAAAGCTCATTAAGGCCCTTATCCGCCCCATGCATATGGTAGTTCGAAATGAAATGCCCATAGCTAGGTGGAAGAGACGCTAAAATGAAATCAGTTGCCAACTCTTGGCCAATTGGAAAACCAAGTTTATCCAAAGTCTGACTGTAACCAACCATTTTGATCACATGTGGGCCTACGGGTGCACCTTCTGTTAACTTGCATTCCAGAAAAGCCTTAGAGACATTGAACCGTTTAGTCCTGGCCTGTGTCTGGAACATGTCCTTAAGCGCTATGATCATATCATACGCTTCCTGATCCTCAAACTGCTTTTGAAGGTCAGGTTCCATGCATGCAAGCATAAGACAGCTAATCTCAAGAGAGTCATCACATGCTTTCTTGTAGGCATTTTTAACAAGCAGAGACGCATTGTTAGCGAGTTCTTACGGGATTGGGGTGTCGAGCGTTTTCCTTTTATCCGCCCCGAGAACAATTCTCGGGTTACGGACCCAAATCAATAGTTTGTTCCATTTAATTTCTCTTTCTCAAGAATCGATCGCAAAGCAAAAGGGTGTGCGTGGTTGCTAGATGCCATTGATCTACAATAGGAAATGCAAAATACTAAGACAAATAAAACCATGATAGAGTAAATTGTATTAAACAAATTTAATAGAATGTACTCCCACTAAAATCAACATCCCTCTGTTGATTCTTAGCGATTCAAGATCCGCAATTAACGAGTCTACTAGTGAGCTTTTGCATCACCGCTAGGAGACAAGGTAATTCGTAAGCAACACCTTGCTAATCATATCTCTATATGACTCTTGTTGTTGGGTGACATCTCTATGCCTCGCGCCCAACCTTTATGCCCCAAGGCCCATAACCTTTATGATAACCTTGTTAAGTTCACCAATCCTTATGCATGTAAGTATCCGATACAAAACCCATCTAGTCAAGGAAAGTTGATGGTGCCCTAATTTTATAGACCCACCATCAATTTACAAGACATGGGATGGTGCAAAGTTTAATTGGGAGGGCATATGTTTAACTTAACATTTTGTGAGGGATCGCTATACTTCTACCATTCAAACATGCATAGGAGTAAGACAACAGAATAGCATTCACACAATTGTGACTCAAGATGGCCCATTTTCTCATGGTGATCTCCATCGCCATAGAATCATCCACCATGATGATCTCCATCTCCATGGTTCATGTGTGCCATCCTCCAAGTGATGTGTCCTCCGAGTAATAAAATACATGGATACTAGGAATCATCACAAGTCGCACGCAGTGCCGTTAATACAATACTTTGACAACACAATGGCTCCAGTAGTGTTGTCGAACCACGACTCATGAGTCATGAAAATATTACAAACATGCATCACATACACATTAGGCCATCTGGTCACATACATCCTGCAAAAACAAGTTATGCATAGAATCGCAATCTACGGATAAGGGGTCGAGGGGTTTCCCCATGGGTCCGGACCTCAGAAAAAAGAGATCCAATCTATGCAATTTTTACATAGGATTTTGATCGGCAAATCATATTTACCACAAATCGACTCTTATCCGATTCGACCAATTTGTCTTGATCTTCGCATGCGCAACGGTTTTACGTGTCACCTTTGTCTACCCGATGGCGAATCCGATCGGTAGGGGTATGTTGTTTCACGACCTTAGCGGCATGATCACGGTACATCGATTATTAATCTAGGTTACGATTCGATCAATCATATTGATCTTCGCATTCATAGGCGGTTTTACGTGTCACCTTGTCACCCCGATGGCGAATCCGACCGTAGGGGTATGTTGTTTCACGACCTTAGCGGCATGATCACGAAACCAGATCAATCCATTACGTAACTATACAATCGATCACATCGATCATACCGATTTACATATCACCATATGCAAATCACCGAACTTATAACATGACAAAGAACCGCTCGATACCATCGTAGGGAAACAGTAGGCTACACTAGCGCAAATTAAAAATTCTACCCGTAAACCAAGATCATTGCGATTATAGATCACGGTCTTACCACTAGACGCAGTGCGGAAGTTGATGCAAAGACGTCGAGGCGGCGTGAGTCGCATTTCGGTTGATGCGATGCGTCGGGCGCAGTAGTCGTACTACTTCCTCGTCCTCGTCGCGGCGCCCCACGTCACGACTCCTTTCTTGCGGTTCGTCCCAACGCCACGCGATCGGCGCCTCAAAGGTATCCACACGTGCGGGAGGAAGCGACGCGCCGGGCTACTAGATCCGCGCGGCGACTAGGGCGTGGGAGGGTGGCGGCGGGGTTTGAGGATGTCACGAAAAACTCAACCTCAACCGGTGCGCCGCCCTCCTTTTATAGGCGTCCTTATAATGGGCTTCTACGAATAGAGGCCCATTAGGACTCAATGCCCGATCTAATTTAGATCCAATCCGAATTAGGCTTCAGCCCTTAAGTGTGTGACCCTATGGTTCACATATGTTTAGACATGACGCGAGTACACATACTTGGTCAATAGTTGGTAGCGGCCTCTAGCAAGGCGTGCCAACTCCTAAACATACGTAAAGATCATATCGGACGAACCATCACAACGTTATGTACATGCCAATCCCTTTGCCTCACGATATTGGTCGAGCTCCAAGCGACCACTCTTTCTCGATCCCGTGATCAGGAATCCCTTACTAGGTTAACTCTTAACCTTAAGTAGCATGGCCATGCATTTGGATCCGATCACTCGAGGGCCTAGAGATATCTCTCGGTAGAGAGGGCAAATCCCATCTCGACCGACCATGCCTGTAATATGCTTCATGACAAACCGAAGCTACCTTTATAACTACCCAGTTACGGAGTAGCGTTTGATAGCCCCTAAGTAGGTCTATTCACATCTCAAGTACATGCGACAATCTCAGGTCTAAGGACAAGGCGTACACATTGTGTAGAGAGAACCATAAGTATAAAAGCTATGTCTCATGTTGGGTCGGACCAACCCCATGTTCTAAACATGTGTCCACATTATTGGTTTGACATCTCCATGTCTATGACCTGTGAAACATGGTCATCAACCGATACATGTGCTAATCCATCATTCACGTGTGTCCTCACATGAACTCCGACTAGGGACAACTTTAGAATAACCATACAAGTAAAGAGTTTCACAAACAAGTCACATACTTGTTAATCAACACAAAGGCAATATTCAAGGAACATTTATTAAATCATGGATACAATGAAATATCATCATCAATATGATTGCCTCTAGGGCATATCTCCAACAACTTCTCACCTCGGTGACTATCCTGGGTTGCTTCCAATCTGACACTGCTTCAACCTTGGCAGGATCTAATGCAATTCCTCCTGCTGACACAATATGTCCGAGGAATGCCACTTGACTTAGCCAAAATTCACTTTTGCTGAATTTGGCATAAAGTTGGTGCTCCCTGAGCTTGTCCAGTATCATTCTGATATGCTTCTCGTGTTCTTCTTCATCCTCGAGTAGATGAGAATGTCATCGATGAAAACAACCACAAACTTATCCAAGAATTCCATGAACACTTTGTTCATCATATTCATCATATTCATGAAATAAGCAGGGGCGTTCATATTCATGATATGCTTCTCGTGTTCTTCTTCATCCTCGAGTAGATGAGAATGTCATCGATGAAAGACATCACTATAAACTCGTACAATCCATATCTGGTGGTGAAGGCTGTTTTCGGAATATCTTCTGGTCTGATCTTCAGTTGGTGATAGCCAGATCTCAAATCAATCTTTGAGAAGACACTTGCTCCTTTCAGCTAATCGAACAAATCATCTATCCTGGGTAAAGGATATTTGTTCTTGATTGTCACTTCATTGAGTGATCTTTAATCAACACACATCCTCATGCTATTGTCCTTTTTCTTGACGAACATCACTGGTGCTCCCCAAGGTGATGAACTGGGTCGGATGTACCCTTTGCTTCGCAATTCTTCAATCTGTTTCTTCAATTCTGCTAACTCATTAGCTGGCATTCTATAGGGTCGCTTCGATATTGGAGCTGTCCCTGGGACTAAGTCAATTAAGAACATTACGTCCCTATCTGGTGGCATGCCAGGTAGATCATCAGGAAAGACATCAGAATATTCCCGGATTACAGGTATATCTTCAAGTTTTATTGCCTTCATGCTATTGAGAATAGAACTTCCATTGGTGCAGGTCTTGGGCTTGAACTCGACTGAAATTCCTTCTCCATTGGTGAGAGTGATAGACCTATTAGCACAGTCTATTTGTCCATGATTCTTGGCTAGTCAGTCCATTCCAAGAATGACATCCAACCCTTGGGAATGCAAGACTATCAGGTCTGCTAGGAAGGATACGCCGGATATTTCAAGAGTGAGATTCGAGCACAGAAAACTAGTTCTCATTTCTGCGCCCGGGGAATGGATTATCATAGAATTGGTTAAGGGAGATATAGGTAACCCATTTTTGCCCACAAACTTATTTGATACAAAAGAATGCGAAGCTCCGAAATCAAATAGCACTGAAGCTGGTATTGAATTGAGAAGAAACATACCAAGCACAACATCCGCGCCGCACAGGCTTCCTCGGTGTGGCGTGGTTCAAACGTCCCTTGATAAATTGTCCTGACGGCTTTGCGATGCCGCCGCTGGTCGTGGCTCTGGTGCGGCTTGGAAGATGCATTGCTTGCTTCTTGGGGCATTTGTTGGCGTAGTGCCCTATTTCGTTGCGGTGGAAACAGTCACCTCGCGGTGAGGAGCGGAGCTCTTCGCTGAAATTGCCCTCCAGATTGATGCGGCTGCGAAGTTGGAGGTGTTGGGGCGCTGGTTCTGCACTGGAACTCGGGATGTGGAAGTCTGGAACTTTCCACGCTGCGGTGGCTGCGGCTGAATGAATCGAGGCTTGGGAAGGCCTCCTGCATTGAACCTCTGGGCTGCCATCCTTCGCTTGCGGTTCTCCATCTCATGGTGCTTGGCCTCCTGGCGGATCGCCTTGTCCACCAACTGCTGGAAGTCTGTGAAGTTCTGAGAGATCAGTTGGACGGAGATATCATCATTAAGTCCCTCCATAAATCTCTCCTGTCGGTCCTCGTCCCGGGCTACATCAGCTGGAGCGTAGCGAGCCAGCTGGTTGAACCGGTGGAGGTACTCGCTCACCGAGCGATTTCCCTGGTGGAGCGCATGAAACTCCTTCTTCTTCAACGTCATCTAACCAGCAGGGATGTGGGCATGACGGAAGGCTTTGACGAACTCGTCCCACGAGATGGTCTGAGCATTGGCGTGGGAGATGCAGAAGTTGTCCCACCACTCCGAAGCTGGTCCATTGAGTTGATGGGAGGCGAACAGAACCCTTTCGCGATCGGTGCACTGGGCGATGTCGAGCTTCTTTCCAATTGCACGAAGCCAATCGTCAGCATCCATTGGCTCGGTGCTGCTGGAGAAGGTTGGAGGACGCATACGCATGAACTCAGACATGGTTACACGTTGAGGAGGGTGTGTTGGGGTCTGTGTTGCGGCGGTGGCTGCTGCGGCCTAGATGTTCTGTGAATTGTTGAGTGACTGGGCCAACAAGTCGATGAGGTGGGTCTGACTGGCCATCATCTGTTGCCAATCTGGTCCTACCGCTGGCGGTGGGGGAGGCTGCTGAACAGGTTGCTCTTGATGGTCGGCATTCTCATTTCCCTAGCCTTGAACACTGCCACTTCCTGTGCGGGTGGCCACCATCTGCTGAATTTTCCAAAGACTTAGGAAAGAGAAGAAAAGATAGCGCTAAGGGGAATAAGTTTATATTAGCCCAAAAAGCACACAAATACAAGACAAAGAATCAATTTTTTTTCCAAGAGTTCTTTATTTTATTCATTTGATTATGGCTACCACAGAAGGTTAGTAGCTCATAATTCGCAGCTAATCGAACAACTAAAGGGAAAGCAAATATCTAAAATGGTGGAAGCAAATATCTATGGGGTGGATGGGGTGTAGTCAGGGGAGTTGCAGGTGCTGCCTTGGCCTGCCTTGTAGAGGGCTAATTCTGCTTCGGTTGTCCTCAACTTCTCTTCTGCTGCTTCTAACCTCCCTTGGACTAAATACAGTTCGTCCAGGGTATTGCCATAGGCGTAGTCCATCGCCTTGGCTAGCTCCACCTGATGGGTGATCTCCGGCATATCCTCATTCTCGACTGAGCTGAAAGCACTGCCTAGCCGGGTGGGGATGTGCATGGGATAGTACTGGAATGCAGTATCCCGCAGGTGGGCATCATAAGTGTAGCGAAGTCGACGGACGACTTCTCTTGCGGCGTCCTGGATGCCATCGGTGAAAGTCTCCCGGCGCATTGGGGCGTCGAAGATGTGGAAACTCGTATCCGGCGACAAGTTAGAGTAGAGAATAACCTCCACTATCCAGCGCTCCTGCTGTCCCACAATATACTTGTATCCTTGGTATGTGGGCCTCTTCTTGAAACTTAGATGCTGCATCATCTTCCATAGAATATCCGCCCATTCTCCAGCAAAGATCCCACCATGGGAGATGCGGGTCGGTCTCTCGGCCATCTACAATTTTTAGAACAGACAAGAGTTTAGAAATCTTTTAACAGAGAAAGGAAGAGTAAGACTCTGGAGGACGGTAAATAATTTGTAAATTTTTGAAAATACTCCTTAATGGTTTTACCAATTCTACCGTGGGCCATGACCTACAGTCGATATGGCTCTGATACCACTTTTGTCAAACCCGGGAACGAAGGATCCCGAATTCTCTATGTTCAAACACCGGTCCAGGATTTCCAGCGTACACAGTCTCACAAATGGATATCACATTCATATCACGAAAGCGTAAATGACATTAAATAAATAAATTGTTTAATACAACTGAGTTCTGAACAACAGTAACAAATATCACATAATAAATATAGCGGAAACATGATAATAAAGGTGAGCCACACGATGCGCCATAGGCAATCGTCTGGGTCAAAAGCCTACTCGTCCGGATCCTCACCGTCGGGGTAGAAGTCTTCTCCTGAATAAGATTTATTCAGCAAGGATGAGCACAACTTCTGTGCTCGCAAGTTACACCCAATATTGAATTTAAATGCATGCATAAGGTAACAAGTGAGTATGGCTGGGGTTGTTTTGCATAAACAGCATTTTCAGTCTAAATAACCATAGTAATTTCTAAGGCAGTTTATACTAAGATTAAAATCATATTTTGAAATGACAATATTACAATGTGGATAACCTCCAATGATTTAGTGAAGGATCCCCTCCTAACACTTGGCTTCCCGCCCAATTTTTAATAAGGATTATCCATCCTCAGCATTTAATAAAGCATTTAAAAACCAAAAACAATTCTAACTTTAAGTGGCCCTGCTAGCATGTCCATGACCGCGGATGCGGCTATTCGAATAGTTTCTACTCTGCAGAGTTGGTACAACTTTACCCACACGAGGTGACATGCTCGTTATGTCGGCCAATTCACGCTTAGTAGGCGTGTGGTGAGCAATTACCATTAGGCCTTTACAATGTTCTATCCTAATGTATTCATGCCGCTAAGGTTTAGCCCTTTGGACTAACTGTCCTCCGAAAGCCCCCTCTTGCGCCAAGTGGGAATAAGACGTCTAACCGACACCCACATAATCACATGACATAAACACACTAGAACATCACAAATTAATTAGCCAAATCCTGCCCATACAGGACATGTGGTAGTACGTTATGGCATAGCAATAAGCGGCTCAAAGACCGGTCCTCAATTGACTTGGGCGTCATTCCTACGACCCATGGGCCTTAATCTTAACCAGATCAATCTCGTGCATAAACCTGCACCCACCATTCCGACCATTTCGCCCAAGTCCAAACCCATTTTTGATTTTATTTCGAATGAAACTCCATTTATAAACCCATGTGGTACGGCAATACCACAATATAAAGTTTGAAACAAATTTGTAGAATTTGGTATAAACCCTCCCAAATTCTGCAAGTGCGAGTTCTGGTTGAAGGAAGTGGCATTCTTGGGCCATGTTCTTTCAGCAGGTGGTGTCGCAGTAGATCCTAGCAAGGTCAGCGATGTTCTATCTTGGGGGCAGCCCAAGTCGGTCACCGATGTGAGGAGTTTCCTTGGTTTAGCGGGCTACTACCGCCGCTTTATCGAGAACTTCTCCAAGATTGCTAAGCCCATGACCGAATTGCTCAAGAAAGAAAAGAAATTCGTGTGGTCACACCTTGTGATTTGAGTTTTCAAGAACTCAAAAAGCGATTGATGTCGCACCGGTGCTTGTTCTCCCGATGTGCATAAGAGCTTTGACATTTATTGTGATGCCTCTCGGCGAGGACTTGGTTGTGTTCTTATGCAAGAAGGCAAGGTTGTGGCCTATGCATCGAGGCGAGTTGAGGCCTCATGAACTCAACTACCCTACCCATGATTTGGAGTTAGGCTGCAGTGGTTCATGCACTCAAGATTTGGCGGCATTACCTTATAGGTAACCGTTGTGAGGTGTATTCGATCACAAGAGCTTGAAATATTTGTTCACCCAACAGATCTGAACCTCGAGCGAGAGAGATGGTTGGAATTGATCAAGGATTATGATATGGGCATTGGTATCACCGGGCAAGGCTAATGTTGTTGCGGATGCACTCGATGCAAGGTGTATTGCAATACCTTGTCACTCCAAGAGCAACAACCTACCCTTCTCGAAGAATTTCAGCGGCTTAATTTGGGATTGATTGAGCATGGTTCTCTTGCTACCTTGGTTGTGCAACCGACTTTGGTGGAGCAAATCAAGGCTGCCCGATGAGATGGATGTTGGTGTGATCCAAATCAAGCGTAACATCAAGAACGGGACAGCTAAGTGCTTTTTCGAGGATGAGCACGGTGTTGTGTGGTTTGGACGGCGCTTGGTGGTTCCGAAGGTCATGGAATTGCGGATTTGATTCTCGCGAGGCCCATGACTCCTTTGTCTATCCATCCTGGAGCTACCAAGATGTATCAAGATCTTGACGAGAGATTACGGTGGACTCGCATGAAGCGAGATTGCGAGTTCGTGGCGAGTCGCGGCGTATGTTGTCGTGTCAAGGCTGAACATCAGCGTCCAGCAGGCCTTCTTCAGCCATTGCCAGTACCAGAATGGAAGTGGGATTCCGTTGGTATGGATTTCATCACCGGTCTGCCCCGTACTTCCTCTGGGAAGGATGCTATCTGGGTTGTCATTGATCGATTGACGAAGGTGGCACATTTTCTGCCAGTGCGTACCAATCTCAGTGTTAGTCAGCTGGCGGATCTCTATGTGTCTCGCATTGTATGTTTGCATGGTGTGCCACGAACAATTGTGTCAGATCGTGGTTCTCTTTTCACCTCTCGCTTTTGGCATAATGCAAAAAGCGATGGGTACGTCTTTCTTTCGATTCGGTATCATCCTCAAACTGATGGTCAGACGGAGAGAGTCAACCAAGTGTTGGAAGATATGCTCCGTGCCTGTGTTCTTTCCTATGGAAAGAAGTGGGAGAAGTGCTTGCCGTTTGCAGAATTCTCCTACAACAACAGTTTCCAAGCTAGTCTTGGCATGGCACCGTTTGAGGCTTTGTATGGGAGGAAGTTTAGAACCCCATTGAACTGGTCGGAAACTGGTGAGCGTCAGTTCTTCGGGCCAGATCCCATCAATGAGGCCGAGAGCCAAGTTCAGTTGATTCGTGAGCATTTGCGCGTGGCCCGATCCGAGCAAAAGAGCTATGCGGATCGTCGTCGTCGGAGTTGAGCTTTGAGCCCAATGACTTTGTTTATCTCAAGGTCTCACCCTTGAAGGGCCATCGCGTTTGGCATCAAGGGCAAACTAGCTCCTCGATATGTTGGGCCTTATCGCATCATCGAGAGGATTGGAGCTGTTGCATACAGATTGGAGTTGCCAGCTTCACTTGAGAGTGTGCACGACGTGTTCCATGTGTCACACTTAAAGAAGTGCCTCCGTGTTCCAGTTGAGGAAACTCCGTTGGAAAATCTCGATGCGCAAGAAAATTTGACCTATCATGAGCATCCTGTTCGTATTCTCGAAGAATCTAAACGAAGGACAAGGAACCGTGTCATCAAGTTCCTTAAGGTTCGATGGTCAAACCATTACGAAGATGAGGCAACTTGGGAGCGCGAAGATCGTCTTCGTGCGCATTACCCATCCTTCTTCTTGAGTAAAGCGTAATCTCGGGCGAGATTCTTGTAAGAGGGAGGTTTTGTAACATCCCAATCTTAGGCTTGTGTTTCAAATGTAAGAAAATCAGTAGAAATTAAAAATTTCTTACATCATGTATTTCTGTTGTGCCAAACAATTCTTGTACAAGGGATTATGGAAATACATTGCCACAAAACTAGTTGATCCAAATCTTGATATTCCAAAAACAATCTTGTCAAAACTTATGATCATCATCTGGAAATATTTTTTCCTAAGTCTCTGTGATGGTATGTGACCCTCCGAAAAATTTCACGATTTTAGAAATTGTTTGAATATTTTTAGAAGCGATCAAACTGTTTGACTCATGATCAAACACTAAAACAGAGCCTTGCAGAATTTTTGGAGATTTATTCAAAGCATAAAAACCTCTAAAAATTTTACACAAGGTTAATATCTGAGTTAGCAAGCTCCTGTAAAAATTTCATAATTTTTGGAGTTAATTTGCTACCTCAAATAAATCTTTCAAAGTCTCTGTTCTTATTTCAAAGTCAAACGTGGTTTTACTCGTTACTCGGGTTCGAGTCGGACTCGGGCTCGAGCCAATTGATTCGGTCCATCAACTAAGCGCACCGAGCCACTCTTTAAAGCGCGCTTGGATCTCGTCCGTTGATTTCGATCGCCGCGGCCGCGTGTAAGACCGGACCTTCGGTTGCAAGTTGATTGTCGGCCGTTAGATCTCCATCCAACCGTTGGGGTCCTCCCAAACTTTCGGACCCTCCGGTTGCATTCGTGAATCAGAGCCGTTGGATTAAGATCCAACGCTCGCGTGCCCTTTCGTTGTAAAATGAGTTTACAACGTGGAGCTATCTGAGCCGTTCGTTTCTAATCGTAAGGCTCGCAATCTCCCCGTTGTGTTTTAAAGCCCGTAGGCGTGGCGCTATCTCAGCCGTCCGTGTCTCATCTAACGGCTGTGAATCACCGAGCCTTTTCGCGGGTCGTCTTCTACCTCCGGCCGTGCGAGCACTGTAGGGGGAGTAATGGCAGTGTCATTTCTTGCTCCCTAAAGCCACCCTAGCCGACGTTTAGGCGTATGGGAGGTACTCTGGGCCATGCCATGCCCTATTGCACCAGCTATAATCTTTTCCTTGTCAGCCGCGCATTGTGCTTTGTGTTTTGCCGCCCGAAAGAGGCGTGGTGCAAACCCTAATGCTTTCATAGCTTTATAAGCACTCTCAATGCCTCCTGGTATCTCTTTAGGCCACCATCAAGCTTCATTCTCAATATTGGAGCTTAACACCTCAAAAATGGCAAATCGCCATTGTTGACCCGTGGAGCTCCATTGGTGTTCTTGGTGTTCCAGTGGTCCTCCTTCACGTTTCTTTGCCCTAACCTTATCTATTTACTATCTTGAGCATTACCCCTCACTAAATTTTGGATTTGATTCTCAGGAATTGTCCAATTTGGGGTTTGTTCAAATTCGGCCGAATTTGGTCATCGTCTTCCTCAGCTCAGGTGAGTGCTCCATTTTCCAATTGTTTGCTCATATAGCTTCTGTGGACCTTAATGAAGCTATTTTGATGCTTTGGTATCACTCATTTGGCTCAGGGCGCCGTTTTCAATCTTTCTTCTCCAAGACCGGCGAGCTTTCACCGTGATCAAGCATCTCCGGCCTTCTTTGAAGCTTCTTGTCACTAAGGTAGCTTCTTATTAGTCCTTAGAAGCTCTGGCACCCGCTTACTTGGACCGCAACGGAGCTTTTCGCTACTTTCATGTTTAGCAGTAAGCCCCCATTTTCGTTTTTCCGGCTAGCCGGCGTTCTAGTCCCTCGCCGCTGGCGAGAATGCCACCATTAGGTTCGTAGTGCTATTGCGATTCCATTTTGGTTCTTGTTGGGCGCCGCCGCGGCCAGTGTCGCCGGCGTTTAGCCGTTGAAGTCACTCGGGTTTTGCCGGCACAGCAACTCCCATTTTCGTCATTTGATTAGGACACATTAATTGCTAATCATTAGTTATTAATTATGTCTTAATCATTGTCGTTGAGCCACTGACCAGTGGGCCCAATATCCTTAAATCACTCTCTGGTTCAAACCCGCACTGTTCCGACATCATTAATGCTTAATCATTGATTAATTAATATGTCGGCATTTAATCCCTGTCGGAAATCTCCTTTGGGTCGCTGACTTGTGGGCCCGAGGGGTTAAAATCAAATCTCAGGAGTCATTAGTGCCTATTTAATGTTAATCATTAGAAGCATTAATCCTGTCCTTAACCGCCACTCTTAGTCGTTGACATGTGAGCCCGGTTGCTTGCGTTGTGCGTGGGTTAAACGTTCGCGTGGGTGACTCAAGGTCAGCGACATGCGGTCCCACGTGTCGGCATCTCCTTTGAACCTCGATCTCTAGCCACCGTTCGTTTTTAGATCCGCGCCCGGATCTTTGTATGCGTTCGGACCCTCCGGATAGCTTGACCGTTCTCGACCGTCGATCTTGCGATCAACGGCTGAGATCGTGTATGCAACCGCACCGTCCGAATGCATACACTCGTGTGAGCCGTTGGATCGTGATCCAACGGTGGGCTCCGATTAGGTTTCGCGCGCGTGCGCTGTTTCCGGCGCGCGTGAGCCGTAGGATTTTAGATCAAGGGTTGGGAGTTGTCCACGTCGTTTTCTTTTATTTGGGTTGTTCTGTATTTCGGTAAGTATTTGTTTCACAACTGAAAATGATGTAAAAACTTTAGAAACTCATAACTAATTCATTTTAACTGCTTTTTAGATAATTCCAACTGTAATAAATTTTGTTATCACTCTAGTTTATTATAAAAATGGATTTAAACTTGTTCCAGTAGCAGAAAATTGTATAACTAGAAATAACTTGATTTCTGTCATTTTGAATATTCCAGAAATAGTTTTAATCTTGAAAAATGCATATCTTTTCTGTATAAATCCTATTTGTGCAAAATCAATTTTGTTAAATTCATCTGTTAGTATACTTTCATGTAAAATAAGATTTGAGCATGTTCATAATTCTGTAAAATGACTTGCATTAGATTTACAACTTAGAAAAATCATAAGTAAATGTGTATAACTCCAAATTTAGTAAATCCAACTTTGCTGTTATTAGGATGTCATAATCTACCTGCTGTAAAAATTTCAGCCCTTAGATCATTCTGAAAAATTTCGCCATGAACAGTATTAATTATTAATTAGATTGTTATAAGGCTGAGAAAGAGTATTATGTCCATATCTTTTGCATGTGTAGTTCAAATTGCATAATTCTTGTTCCTGTCACTTTATAAAATCATTCCCTAGCTGTTGTGTAGATTTTATTAGTTTTGGATGTGTTTTGCTGTTGGAATTTCATTTGGTGTTCTTCGTTCTTATTTGCTTATCGCCTTTTCACGTTAGGTTCCGAAGACAATATTATTAATCTTGATATTGAGCCACAAAGACCATCGATCTGCACTTGACCGAACAAGCGGATGTAGCATTCATTTGATCATATTGTTCCTACTACTTTCAAAGTCTAATATATTGTTTGCAAATTCTATGTATGCATTGCTATGTTGTTTTAAACTATTGTCGATAGTTGGCCTACTAGATGCATTATCGAGGAAATGTTTATTCCTCTACTCTTTGAAGCCTAGGTTACTTGCTGTGATTTTGGGTTATTTGGATGGACCCTTGTCACTTAGTAGTTTACGTGTCATTATGCTTAGCCATGCTTAGTTATCGGTAGAAATGGGCGGTTGTCGACTTGTCGATAACCTTGATCACACAAATGTTATAATCAGTATATTTCAGCCTTGTGCTTTGTCTAAATTGCAAAACTAAAACTGAAAATGAAAACAATTTAGACTTGGGCACAATGGTAAGATGGTGTGATCTTTTGGGTGTGATTGGAATGGTGCCCGGTCAATTAAGGACCGAACTACTTGTGAGTATCTGTTATCCGAGCATTACGTGCGTGCTAACCACACTAGAGGGATATGGGACCTCTCTTGGTGAGTACTTTGGGTGTGTTAATTAATGAGTCGCGTGGTGGGTTGCAAATTTGATTATATGCAACATGGACACGTTTGTAGGAGGAGAACACCCGCCGAGGCCGGTGTATCTTGCTCCACGTATGGGTCCTTGTGATCCATATTTCGTCGGCAGATCACTAAGGATTAACCCCCATACGTGCGTCTCTTGATTAGCATATTCCATTGGAAAGGGTTCGTAGGACTTAGCCGTCTTGGCATACCAAAGGAAGTGTGCTTAATAGCTTGGCAAAAGGCGGTCAGAAGTGTGGGTACATTGGTACACCCCTGCAGGGATTACAACTATTCGAATAGCCTCGTCCTAGGTTATAGACACGCTTGGATAAGCTTTTCAAGAGTTAGACTACAACATTTTAAAATTAAAACTTGATGGTGGTATGAATCAGGGATTCATGCTATGTTGTGGTGGCTTTGGGGAAAGTCACTTCTGGTGGATACTTGTTACTTATGTTTACTCATTGTTATTTAAATACTTAAAAGCAGATTTTACAAACTGCTTGTTCAACTTATTACAATATTGCAAATGAAACTTGCTTTATGCGTCCAAAGAACCATATAACCACATTCCTTTGAATCTGACTTTCATGTAGCTATGTATAGGCTTGCTACTCGTAAGTCTTGCGAGTACATTTTTGTACTCACCTGCATTGCTTGTGTTGTGCAGAGGATGATAGTGAGTCCGATGGACCTCACTTTTGTGAGTTGTGCTGTGGCAGTTTACGGGGCGATTAGCTTGGCGGCCGCCGAGCTCCCGTGGTGTTATGTGGCTAACCGGTCGTCTTTTGGTTTAAGCCATCTTATGGCAACTTTTGCTTCCGCTGTTACTTATTTGCTACTTATGTCATTTGGCCGGTCGGCTGTGTTGTAATAACTTATATTATGTATGTCTTTTAGTAGACTTGTTATATTCTATTGTATGGAAATGATGCATGCTTGGAATTGATGTATGTGTGCTGCTTGTTCTGGGAGGCACATGTTCATCGAGGCGGATTATTCTATTTGTGATACTTGAACCGGTGGAAGGTTAAGTATTACAAGTTTAATAAACCGGGTCTCCTGAGCTTGGTATCGAGCCATCTTGACCGTAGAAACCCCTAGCTTGGTCGTCCCTAGGATATTTTGAAAAACTTACTTTCCTTATACCAAGTGCTTTCCTGAAAATCTTAAGTAAGTTCTCAGATTTTACTCCTCACCTATCTCAGTTTGCTCATCTCACCTCATTCTAAATTGAATTTGAAAGCTGAGTTTTACTCTCATCTTCTTTCAAAAGATAGTTGTTTAACGAGTAGATTGGTTTTGGGTACATCATGAGAGTTATAAAATGAAAGTGTTGGCTGTCTTGGGAGTATTTGAAGCATTTGGAAGCTACAAATTTCGGCCAGAGGCTTGAGAAGAAAATCTGGACAGCAAGCAGAATTTTCTGGACAGCTAGCATTTAAATTAGTAGGAGGTGCTGAAATGAGAGGTTAATTCCACTAAAACTTGTGGGGATAAAAGGGTAAGAAGTGATATGAGTTAGCTTAGTGTCTAACCTTTCTTTAGAAAGTTTACCACCCTATTTCCTAGCTGTTTCGAACAAAAGTTAATATTCTGAAATTTGCCTTCCTGGAAAATTGATTACTCGTTTTTCCATACGAGTTAGTCATAATAGGAAGATGGTTGTTACCTTTATGATCTTGCTGCAATTTTATGTGGTTATTTGAGCTTTTAAAGGTTGTTTTGTTTAGTGGTTAGTTGTTTTCTTTGTCTCCTGTTCCGGAGTTGTGTTTAACCTATTTTTGTGGAGCAGGATGACAAGAACCACCGCAATGATCACCCATTTGGTTCCGATGAGAGCTTCCCCCTCCTCCGACCATGGTGAGGTTACGCTCAGTCGAGCGGAATCGCATGGACCAGACCGGATCTTGGAGGTCATTGCAGGAACACCTCCGCTCCGCCGCCTTGCGTCAGATGCGGAGGTGGTGGCCACCGGTCTCGTGGTGGGCTTGCGGAGTTCCTCCGTACGCAGCCACCCACTTTCTCGGTCAGAGGATCCACTCGACGCGGATGATTGGCTGCGTCTTGTTGAGCGAAAGCTCAATATCGCTCGATGCGAGAGAGCGAGCGGGCACTCTTGCATCCCATCGGCTTGAGGGTGCGGCACTATCTTGGTGGGAGAACTTTCGCCATGCAGCCCGCAGCCACGTTGTCTCGTGGGATGAGTTTCGATCCGCTTCCGTCGGGCCACATACCGATGGCACGATGAAGCTCAAGAAGAAGGAGTTTCTTGCGCTTAGCGGGCGCAAGACGTCTCGGAGTATCTTTACGAGTTTAACCACTTGGCTCGTTATGCTCGGAGAGGTGGCCTCGATGAGGCTAAGCAGAGAAGTTCATGGATGGCTTGTCCGAGGAGCCGCAGGACAAGCTATCTATAGTGGACTTTGCTGACTTCCAGGCCTTGGTTGACAAGGCCATCGTCGCCGAGCACAAGGCGAAGGCGCTGGGTGAGTCCCGCAAGCGCAAGTGGGAGGCCCATCGGTCTGCACAGGCTAGCCTCACTCGTCCCCGTGTTGGGCCCACACCAGGGGCTCGTGCTTTGGTTCCACCACCGCCGAGGCCGTCGGCGCCAGTTGCTCGTCCCCCGCAGGCCGTGTTTCAGCCACGTGCACTGCGACCCAGAAGCGAGTTGCGCCCGCAACCCAGTGCCGGCGTTACTCGCCGCTGCAACAAGAAGGGCCACTATGCTAGCAGTTGCCCTCAGAGGATTGGAGCAGCCCCTCGTCCTAATGGAGGACGCGGGAATGGTCACACACCTGACCAGAAGGTGATCCAGAAGACTCAGGGTGTCGGGAGTGGTCGAGTCAACCACATCTCGGCTGAGGAGGCTCAGGAGGCACCCGACGTTGTGTTGGGTACGTTCCTTGTTAGTTATCGTCCTGCTGCAGTCTTGTTTGACTCTGGAGCTTCGCATTCCTTTATTTCGAGATCATTTGCTGCTAAATGTGACCTTCACTTTGTTCCTTTGGGGATTCCTTTGCTTATTCGCTCTCCGGGAGCGGAAATGAGGGCTGATCAAGAATGCCGGGGTGTTCCCATTAATATTGAAGGAGTGGAATTCTTGGCGAATCTCATCTTACTTGACTCGGCGCGTCTGGATGTGATTCTTGGTATGGATTGGTTGTCTCAACACTTGGGGCAAATCGATTGTGCTAGGAAGATGGTTTTCCTCACTAGTCCCTCAGGCGAGCAAGTTGGGATTTCACCACAGCTGCAGGGGCCACACCTTTGTGCCCTTGAAGCTAAGCCAGCCATGGAGATTCAGGATGTGCCCACAGTCTGTGACTTTGTGGATGTCTTCCCTGAAGATTTGCCTGGTATGCCTCCAGTTCGAGACTTGGAGTTTGTGATTGAGTTGCTGCCCGGTACTGCTCCGATTTCTAAGGCGCCGTACCGAATGCCTCCTAATGAGTTGGAGGAGCTGAAGAAGCAGTTGGGTGAGCTCCAAGCAAAAGGCTTCATCCGTCCTAGCTCATCTCCTTGGGGTTGTCCGGTTATCTTTGTGAAGAAGAAGGACAAGACCCTGCGTATGTGTGTTGATTACCATCCGCTTAATGAAGTGACGGTGAAAAACAAATATCCTTTGCCTCGTATTGATGATCTCTTTGACCAGTTGTCTGGAGCTTGTGTGTTCTCCAAGATTGACTTGAGATTGGGGTACCATCAAGTCGGATCGGGTGAGATATTCCAAAGACGGCATTCACTACTCGTTATGGCCTTTACGAGTACACCGTCATGTCTTTCGGTCTGACCAATGCTCCCGCTTTGTTCATGAATCTTATGAACTCGGTGTTCATGGAGTATTTGGATAAGTTTGTTGTGGTTTTCATTGACGACATTCTTATCTACTCCAAGAGTGAAGAAGAGCATGCTGAGCATCTGCAAATTGTATTGGGAAAGCTGCGTGAGCATCAGCTGTATGCTAAGTTCAGCAAGTGCGTGTTCTGGTTGAAGGAAGTGGCATTCTTGGGCCATGTTCTTTCAAAGAGTGGTGTCATGATAGATCCTAGCAAGGTCAGCGATGTTCTATCTTGGGGGCAGCCCAAGTCGGTCACCGATGTGAGGAGTTTCCTTGGTTTAGCGGGCTACTACCGCCGCTTTATCGAGAACTTCTCCAAGATTGCTAAGCCCATGACCGAATTGCTCAAGAAAGAAAAGAAATTCGTGTGGTCACCTGCTTGTGATTTGAGTTTTCAAGAACTCAAAAGGCGATTGACGTCAGCACCAGTGCTTGTTCTCCCTGATGTGCATAAGAGCTTTGACATTTATTGTGATGCCTCTCGGCAGGGACTTGGTTGTGTTCTTATGCAAGAAGGCAAGGTTGTGGCCTATGCATCGAGGCAGTTGAGGCCTCATGAACTCAACTACCCTACCCATGATTTGGAGTTAGCTGCAGTGGTTCATGCACTCAAGATTTGGCGGCATTACCTTATTGGTAACCGTTGTGAGGTGTATTCTGATCACAAGAGCTTGAAATATTTGTTCACCCAGCCAGATCTGAACCTCAGGCAGAGGAGATGGTTGGAATTGATCAAGGATTATGATATGGGCATTCAGTATCACCCGGGCAAGGCTAATGTTGTTGCGGATGCACTCAGTCGCAAGGTGTATTGCAATACCTTGTCACTTCAAGAGCAACAACCTACCCTTCTCGAAGAATTTCAGCGGCTTAATTTGGGATTGATTGAGCATGGTTCTCTTGCTACCTTGGTTGTGCAACCGACTTTGGTGGAGCAAATCAAGGCTGCCCAGCAGACAGATGTTGGTGTGATCCAAATCAAGCAGAACATCAAGAACGGGACAGCTAAGTGCTTTTCTGAGGATGAGCACGGTGTTGTGTGGTTTGGACAGCGCTTGGTGGTTCCGAAGGTCATGGAATTGCGGGATTTGATTCTCCGCGAGGCCCATGACTCCCCTTTGTCTATCCATCCTGGAGCTACCAAGATGTATCAAGATCTTCGACAGAGATTCTGGTGGACTCGCATGAAGCGAGATTGCGTGTTCGTGGCGAAGCGGCGTATGTTGTCGTGTCAAGGCTGAACATCGGCGTCGGCAGCCTTCTTCACCATTGCCGCACGAATGGAAGTGGGATTCGTTGGTATGGATTTCATCACGGGCCGCCCGTACTTCCTGCGGGAAGGATGCTATCTCGGGTTGTCATTGATCGATTGACGAAGGTGGCACATTTTACGCGATCGCGTACCAATCTCGATGTTAGTCGGTGGCGGATCTCTATGTGTCTCGCATTGTATGTTTGCATGGTGTGCCACGAACAATTGTGTCGGATCGTGGTTCTCTTTTCACCTCTCGCTTTGGCATAATGCAAAAAGCGATGGGTACACGTCTTTCTTTCGATTCGGCAGTATCATCCTCAAACCGATGGTCGACGGAGAGAGTCAACCAAGTGTTGGAAGATATGCTCGTGCGTGTTCTTTCCTATGGAAAGAAGTGGGAGAAGTGCTTGCCGTTTGCAGAATTCTCCTACAACAACAGTTTCCAAGCTAGTCTTGGCATGGCACCGTTTGAGGCTTTGTATGGGAGGAAGTTTAGAACCCCATTGAACTGGTCGGAAGCGGTGGCGTCGGTTCTTGGGCGAATCCATCAATGAGGCCGAGAGCCAAGTTCAGTTGATTCGTGAGCATTTGCGCGTGGCCCAGTCCAGGCAAAAGAGCTATGCGGATCGTCGTCGTCGGGAGTTGAGCTTTGAGCCCAATGACTTTGTTTATCTCAAGGTCTCACCCTTGAAGGGCCATCAGCGTTTTGGCATCAAGGGCAAACTAGCTCCTCGATATGTTGGGCCTTATCGCATCATCGAGAGGATTGGAGCTGTTGCATACAGATTGGAGTTGCCAGCTTCACTTGAGAGTGTGCACGACGTGTTCCATGTGTCACACTTAAAGAAGTGCCTCCGTGTTCCAGTTGAGGAAACTCCGTTGGAAAATCTCGATGCGCAAGAAAATTTGACCTATCATGAGCATCCTGTTCGTATTCTCGAAGAATCTGAACGAAGGACAAGGAACCGTGTCATCAAGTTCCTTAAGGTTCAGTGGTCAAACCATTCTGAAGATGAGGCAACTTGGGAGCGCGAAGATCGTCTTCGTGCAGATTACCCATCCTTCTTCTTCGAGTAAACAGAATCTCGGGCGAGATTCTTGTAAGGGGGGGAGGTTTTGTAACATCCCAATCTTAGGCTTGTGTTTCAAATGTAAGAAAATCAGTAGAAATTAAAAAAATTTCTTACATCATGTATTTCCTGTTGTGCCAAACAATTCTTGTACAAGGGATTATGGAAATACATTGCCACAAGGCTAGTTGATCCAAATCTTGATATTCCAAAAACAATCTTGTCAAAACTTATGATCATCATCTGGAAATATTTTTTTTCCTAAGTCTCTGTGATGGTATGTGACCCCTCTGAAAAATTTCACGATTTTTAGAAATTGTTTGAATATTTTTAGAGGCAGTCAAACCTGTTTGACTCGCAGTCAAACACTAAAACAGAGCCTTGCAGAATTTTTGGAGATTTATTCACAGCATAAAAACCTCTGAAAATTTTACACAAGGTTAATATCTGAGTTAGCAAGCTCCTGTAAAAATTTCATAATTTTTGGAGTTAATTTGCTACCTCAAATAAATCTTTCAAAGTCTCTGTTCTTATTTCAAAGTCAAACGTGGTTTTACTGTTACTCGGGTTCGAGTCAGACTCGGGCTCGAGCCAATTGATTCGGTCCAGTCAACTAACTGCACCGAGCCACTCTTTAAAACGCGCCTTGGATCTCGTCCGTTGGATTTCGATCGCACGGCCCGCGCGCGTGTAAGACTTCGGACCTTCCGGTTGCAAGTTGATTGTCGACCGTTAGATCTCCATCCAACCGTTGGGGTCCTCCGAAACTTTCGGACCCTCCGGTTGCATTCGTGAATCAGAGCCGTTGGATTAAGATCCAACGCTCGCGTGCCCTTTCGTTGTAAAATGAGTTTACAACGTGGAGCTATCTGAGCCGTTCGTTTCTAATCGTAAGGCTCGCAATCTCCCCGTTGTGTTTTAAAGCCCGTAGGCGTGGCGCTATCTCAGCCGTCCGTGTCTCATCTAACGGCTGTGAATCACCGAGCCTTTTCGCGGGTCGTCTTCTACCTCCGGCCGTGCGAGCACTGTAGGGGGAGTAATGGCAGTGTCATTTCTTGCTCCCTAAAGCCACCCTAGCCGACGTTTAGGGGTATGGGAGGTACTCTGGGCCATGCCATGCCCTATTGCACCAGCTATAATCTTTTCCTTGTCAGACGCGCATTGTGCTTGGTGTTTTGCCGCCCGAAAGAGGCGTGGTGCAAACCCTAATGCTTTCATAGCTTTATAAGCACTCTCAATGCCTCCTGGTATCTCTTTAGGCCACCATCAAGCTTCATTCTCAATATTGGAGCTTAACACTGTAACACCCCAGGATCCACATTACCCTGGAATGCTACTTAACCACTCTACAGCTAGCCAATAATTTCAAGACAAAATTAATTCGGCAGCAACTCTAGACAAGAAGCACTAAGCGGAAGCATAAACAACTAAGGGAATAAAGATGACGGTAACAAGTTCAATAATTAAACAACCTCTAGCAGATTAAACAAAGAATGGTTCACAAGTCCATCCTTATTTAACAACATAATCATCCACAAATAGTTAAGCATTTGGCTAGAATTTCATCGTCTTTATTACAACATAGGTTGATGAACCAAGTGCATTATTGTGGTGCCGCTCTACCCATCCCATGAATGTTCAACAATCACCTGTGGGGAAACAAGGGTGAGATAAAAATCTCAGCAAGCAAACTGCTTAATGAGCTAATCGGACTACAGATAAATATACAACATCATTAAAGTATCCATATGTCCACATCCATAATGTGAATCACATTCATTTACAAGCTAATTAAACTACAAAGATATTAAGCATCAATATCCAATTCTCATAATGAACACAATTATAGCCTCAACCATAGTTACTACCAAAGATAGTAAAATATTAACAACAAAATCTTGATCAATGCTTCATATTATTCACCACTACCACTACCAATGACAATAGAGTATTAACATGTTTTACCTCATAACTTTACTATTTCTCACATCCACAACTGCTATCAACGATTACCACAAGAGAGAAGAATCTCATGCCACAATCACAACCTCTACCATACCACAAGGGATAAACCCCATTCCACAACCACAACCACATTACTCATTCCACAAGAGACTCTCATGAGTCAATTTCACATTGCAACTATGAAGTTGCGTTTGATTGCAAAATAAATTCACCTCAATATCTTGCATGAGAATGCAAATGATCTTTCCACAATGTAATGCATATGTATGCTATGCTCCACTGCACCTTTACCCAACAAGGTAAAGGTATGCATCGTGCTACGGCAATGCACGATGTTGTACCGCATCTGATCGCGCTATAAGCGGCGACATCCACAATGCAAATGTCATGATATGTCATGAATGATATGATATGATAATCATAAACCACAAGAATTTAACCACGGAGATCAACAACGTACTCATCATGAATATTTTCTCATAATCCACATGTGTCTCATTAAGCACAATACCAACGTGTCATAAGACCATTACCACATAACCCACACCGATTCACCAAGATCAAAATCAATCGATCTAGATGAAACTCTATCACATAGACCACCACATGATCATCATGAAAATAACCACAATGAATTATCAACATGTCCACCTTGAGTTTATTCTCATATTCCGCATTTGGCTCATTACGCGAATTACCACAATACTACCCAAACTCATCCAAACATAGCAATTGATTAATATCTTGCTACCACATTCTTACTTAGAAAACATGTAACCATGGCATATCATTTAACACTACGTCAATCATGCATAGTGCAAGTAGTAAGAAAACGGGTTAAACCGTAGCACAACCGCTACATTTACTTGCCTTCCACGGTGCGACGCATTGGCGGCAAAGATGATACTCCTAAACCTGAGGCTTCACCTCCTAAACAAGCAAAATAATTTCAATTAAGACATAATATACTCAGCGCTACTAATCGGCATTCTACATCGCTTGCTTGACGACTCAAAACGAGTTTACAAAGCTGAAACTGAAAAACAACGTTTCTGCCATATACCGTTCCTGGACAGCGCACGGTAATTGACATAACTCAAGAACAGGAAGTCAAAAGAGGTAAACCCAATTTCTGTAGATTCTTAACTGAATAATCTACAATACTCTAGTTGACACGATACTCCAATTCGGCCAAAATATTAGGCTAACCATTGTCTGAACTTTCAGTACAGAAACTGCCTACACAAACGAACAGCAAAACTAAAATGACCATAACTTTTAATAGGTAACTCCGAATTGATCGTTCTTTATCAATCTGAAAAGGTTATCGAATTACCTACAATAACCTAGTTGGGTGAACTTTCAGATTCTACCAAATTCCCTTTCATATTTTAGGAAATAACCAGACAGATTATTCTCGTCAGATTTCTGGCAGCAGATACTAAATCGACCATAACTTTTGACTCAGACCTCGGCATCGAGTGATCTTCACGGCTACTGAAAGATAACGACATAACCCACAAATCTCTAGGAGATGGAAACTTAAAATTCAGCCTCTAAACATACGAAAAAACCCACGCAAGGTTCTGGACAGAATTGCATCTTCTGCAGCCCAACAATTAACCATCAATTCTAATCGGTTTCGCATCTAATAAGGATTAAACAGCGGGGAGGGCATCTCGTTACCCTTGTAGAACCACTAGGATTCGCTGAACCAAACCCCACACAAACTCTTCTTCTTCTTCTTCTCCTTCTTCTCCTTCTTCTCCTTCTTCTCTCCCTCTCTTTCTTCTTCCTTGCATGAGGGCAGCACCTTGGGATAGGGGAGGTGCAGGGGACAGCACCTTGGGAGAGGGGAGGTGCAAGGGGAGGAGAGGATTCGCCAAGAGGAGGAGGAGGGGCGGCTGCTAGAGGAGGAGGAAAAGGGGAAAGGGAGGGGCGGCTAGGGTTTGGGAGGGTGGCCCTCCCCCTTGGCCGGCCACCACTAGGAGATGGGCCAAGGCCCAGCCCAAAAGGAAGCAAAACAACAGAAAAGCCCTCTCTAAGCGGATTTGAAAAAAGAAAATAAAACTTCCCGATTAAATTATTCTCTCCGATTAAATTTAATTAACCCGATTCTTGACTTCTCACACTTAGGAGTATTACACTCTTCCCACCTTAAAAGGATTAGCCTCGAATCCTACTCTCTGAACCACAAAGAGAAGAACAACAAGCAAAAAGCAACCCAAACTAGGAGTACTCACCACCTCGAAGAGCTCGGGTACTTCTTTCGCAAAAGATCCTCCAACTCCCACGTAGCTTCTCTCTCGGATCGATTCGCCCAAAGGACATTCACATACTTGATGGTCTTATTCCTTAAGACCCGCTCAAGCGTGTCCAAGATACGAATCGCCGACTCTCCACGGTGAGATCTGCTCCACCGTGACTGCTTCGAGTCAAACTTGTGTTCTGGATCCGCAAGAATTTCTCAAGATAGACACAAGAAAAACATTGTGCACACCACTCAAAGAGTTTGGCAACTCCAAACGATAAGCCAAACTACCCACCCGAGCAACCACCGGAAAAGTACCGATGTACCACGGGCTAAGCTTCGGTGGTACCAAATGAACAATACCCTTGGTTGAAGACACCCAAAGGAGCACAAGGCTTCCCACCGCAAACTCCAATTCTCGGCAGAACATCGCATAATTCTTTGTCGCCCTGAGCAGCCAACAGTCCCCGCCATTTTGGCAAAATTTCCATAATAACTATTAAGACCACTTTCTCAAACCATTCTCTTTCTTAAAACACTTCTCTCTTATTAAATATACTCAGGATAACCCAATATACCCTTTTAAAGAATTTGATCACAAATTCCACTCACATCATTCTACTTGGAGCACAACGGTATCTTTTGCAAAGCAGAACCCAAAGAATGTAAGAGTAAAGAACTCTCAAGCATCACACTAGCAACCAGCTTTCCTTCAAAGGACCACGATCCAAAACAAAGGATTCACCACAAAATATTTCTACTCGCCAAGTAGACAATTGGAGAACCACACCACATAAACTAAGAGTGAAAAAAAACACTCGATGCACCTAAATAATCAATTTCTTTTCCTAATGGAAAAGACTACGCCTCAACATACGTCAACTCAAAATGCAAATGGTCTCTGCCATAAACACACAGCATAAACAAGAATCAAGAGAGCATCGCACTACTTGACAAAACAATAATTTCCCAATTCATTTCTTTTAATAATTTAACTTCCTTGAACAAAGGATTTTCAAATCATTACCCAACACACCAACTCATTTAACTCAAGTTGGCCACCTCAACAATTATCTCAATTGAGTACATCATCTACACCATTGTAGATAGACTCTACTGGCCCCGCAAATCATACTCTATCCCAAAACCACGACCAACAAAAGGCTTCGCAACCCACAACAATTACCATGTTCTTAGAAGAAGAGGTAAGAAGAAATAAATTCCAGCATACAGAAAATGGTTATCATCACAATAGCCAAAAGACCAAAAGAATAACAAATAGCAATGAGGTTGGAAAAACACAAGATAAGATCATCTGTACCTCAAATACTTCTAGTACAACTTTTCCTTTCAATAAGAAGCAATTTTCTTTGATTACAACATCCCGCCATTTCCAACAAAGGATGCTTGAAGACCACAACACAAGATTCAAATAAAACCAATAAGATCAATCAACACGTCGCTTTACTCAGAGCAACATCGACTATGACACAAGTCATAAGGTCCAAAAAGATTCCAACCGTAAATCTCACACCCTTCAATGCAATTAGTATTATGGAATTAACAAATTCCTTTATTTTTAAAACATTCAACACCATAATCACAACTACATGCTATCGGTTGTATTCACAACAAGATAAACGTTCTTTACAAAAAAAAATCATCATATCGTCCCACTCCTTCATATTTTTCCAAAAGGAACACCATTAATCACTTCATCATGTTCTTATTATCCAAATAAGATTCCAACTACTTAATCTAGTTAAAACTAGTGCATAAGCCATCACATTAAATCAAACTCTTTAACAAGATGATATTAGAACATAACAACCTCACAAAACATGCTAGTATGAATCTCTTATTAGATTCCATACATTTATCTCGTACTGATGCTCAACTCTAGTTTAGCAACAAGTAAATACACTCTAGCCATTCTTTGTCAATAATTGATTATTAATTTTTATCAAGATAGCATTAATGATCCTATCTCTAATTTGCAATCACAAAGACAATAAAGAGCATGATTCGATACTCCACCTTATGTTAAGATATTAAAACAAAATAACTTTAAACATCAATAATACCAGCTTTATAAGACAAGATTCGCAAGTCAATACATCCACCTTCATCCATTTCTTTATACATAATTCAACAATTTAGCATGGTAAAAGTTACATAACTTTAATGATTGTACATGCTCATCAAGTATGTAAAGAGAAGACATAATTAAGGTTAATCTTATTAAGGCAATATTCCAACACCTCCTTACTTGACCATCCCGAATGGTCACATTAATTACTTAAGATCAATCAATCCAATCTATCCAACAAGTTGGGAAAATTAAACAACTACAATAGTCAATACAATTGTTTTTCATAATCCTTAATAAATGCATGAGTTCTACACATGTATCGCTAAATTCTTAGCCACAAATCTTCAAGAAACTACAACAGACAACATCATATTAATCAACTTCACTTCTAAAGATGTTAGTAGGAATTAATGATGTACCACACTAACTTTTCAACTTGATAATTCACAATCTATCAATTATTTACATAATTACCACCTACTACTTAAACACAACAAAACAACATAAAGGATTTTAACACTCCTTCTAGGAGAAAATCAAACTTCAAAAGTCGAAATAACTCGGAAGAAAAGCATAGAGCCAACGCTTCCACAAGTTAATGAACTTCCACGTAAGCTTTGATTCTCTCTCAAAATATCAAACGAAATACAAGAGTCATGTTTTCCGGCAAGAAAGATGGAACAACGCGAAAAATACCGATCTCTCAAAAGCACCGCTCACGAGCAATCAAACAACCCATCAATCGAAAGAAACAATACTTGGCCTCAAGAACAATTGGAGGACTAGTGACACCCAACAACCGCAATAAACAAAGCTAACCCGAAAGAAAAAAATCATTAATCGCAATAGGCCAAGAATCGCCAACATCAATTCAAGGAGGATAACACTTTTCTAAGAAACATACCCATGACATCCGCAACTAAGTTACCCGAGGTAATCGCATCAATATCCTCGTACCACGAATGGGGTATAAACCGCAATGCCCAAGGCAACGACCGCAAACCCTACCTCTTATCATTGACTATCCTCACTCATATGATCATAGAAACAACACATAAACATACAGGATTATCTCATAGCATGAATAATCAATATAACATGTCAAAGCACGAATGCAATGCTTGACCCATCCCATCCTACTGTGCACGGTGTGTCAATTTAATATTTTTAATTACCACGCACCTAAAGCCCGCTCGATACCAACTGTAACACCTCGGATCCACATTACCTCGGAATGCTACTTAACCACTCTCTGACTAGCCAATAATTTCAAGACAAAATTAATTCGGCAGCAACTCTAGACAAGAAGCACTAAGCGGAAGCATAAACAACTAAGGGAATAAAGATGACGGTAACAAGTTCAATAATTAAACAACCTCTAGCAGATTAAACAAAGAATGGTTCACAAGTCCATCCTTATTTAACAACATAATCATCCACAAATAGTTAAGCATTTGGCTAGAATTTCATCGTCTTTATTACAACATAGGTTGATGAACCAAGTGCATTATTGTGGTGCCGCTCTACCCATCCCATGAATGTTCAACAATCACCTGTGGGGAAACAAGGGTGAGATAAAAATCTCAGCAAGCAAACTGCATTTATGAGCTAATCGGACTACAAATAAATATACAACATCATTAAAGTATCCATATGTCCACATCCATAATGTGAATCCACATTCATTTACAAGCTAATTAAACTACAAAGATATTAAGCATCAATATCCAATTCTCATAATGAACACAATTATAGCCTCAACCATAGTTACTACCAAAGATAGTAAAATATTAACAACAAAATCTTGATCAACTGCTTCATATTATTCACCACTACCACTACCAATGACAATAGAGTATTAACATGTTTTACCTCATAACTTTACTATTTCTCACATCCACAACTGCTATCAACGATTACCACAAGAGAGAAGAATCTCATGCCACAATCACAACCTCTACCATACCACAAGGGATAAACCCCATTCCACAACCACAACCACATTACTCATTCCACAAGAGACTCTCATGAGTCAATTTCCACATTGCAACTATGAAGTTGCGTTTGATTGCAAAATAAATTCACCTCAATATCTTGCATGAGAATGCAAATGATCTTTCCACAATGTAATGCATATGTATGCTATGCTCCACTGCACCTTTACCCAACAAGGTAAAGGTATGCATCGTGCTACGGCAATGCACGATGTTGTACCTTGCACTGATCGCGGCTATAAGCGGCGACATCCACAATGCAAATGTCATGATATGTCGTGAATGATATGATATGATAATCATAAACCACAAGAATTTAACCACGGAGATCAACAACGTACTCATCATGAATATTTTCTCATAATCCACATGTGTCTCATTAAGCACAATACCAACGTGTCATAAGACCATTACCACATAACCCACACCCGATTCACCAAGATCAAAATCAATCGATCTAGATGAAACTCTATCACATAGACCACCACATGATCATCATGAAAATAACCACAATGAATTATCAACATGTCCACCTTGAGTTTATTCTCATATTCCGCATTTGGCTCATTACGCGAATTACCACAATACTACCCAAACTCATCCAAACATAGCAATTGATTAATATCTTGCTACCACATTCTTACTTAGAAAACATGTAACCATGGCATATCATTTAACACTACGTCAATCATGCATAGTGCAAGTAGTAAGAAAACGGGTTAAACCGTAGCACAACCGCTACATTTACTTGCCTTCCACGGTGCGGCGCGTTAGCGGCAAAGATGATACTCCTAAACCTGAGGCTTCACCTCCTAAACAAGCAAAATAATTTCAATTAAGACATAATATACTCAGCGCTACTAATCGGCATTCTACATCGCTTACTTGACGACTCAAACGAGTTTACAAAGCTGAAACTGAAAAACAACGTTTCTGCCATATACCGTTCCTGGACAGCGCACGGTAATTGACATAACTCAAGAACAGGAAGTCAAAAGAGGTAAACCCAATTTCTGTAGATTCTTAACTGAATAATCTACAATACTCTAGTTGACACGATACTCCAATTCGGCCAAAATATTAGGCTAACCATTGTCTGAACTTTCAGTACAGAAACTGCCTACACAAACGAACAGCAAAACTAAAATGACCATAACTTTTAATAGGTAACTCCGAATTGATCGTTCTTTATCAATCTGAAAAGGTTATCGAATTACCTACAATAACCTAGTTGGGTGAACTTTCAGATTCTACCAAATTCCTTTCATATTTTAGGAAATAACCAGACAGATTATTCTCGTCAGATTTCTGGCAGCAGATACTAAATCGACCATAACTTTTGACTCAGACCTCGGAATCGAGTGATCTTCGCGGCTACTGAAAGATAACGACATAACCCACAAATCTCTAGGAGATGGAAACTTAAAATTCAGCCTCTAAACATACGAAAAACCCACGCTAGGTTCTGGACAGAATTGCATCTTCTGCAGCCCAACAATTAACCATCAATTCTAATCGGTTTCGCATCTAATAAGGATTAAACAGCGGGGAGGGCATCTCGTTACCCTTGTAGAACCACTAGGATTCGCTGAACCAAACCCCACACAAACTCTTCTTCTTCTTCTTCTCCTTCTTCTCCTTCTTCTCCTTCTTCTCTCCTCTCTTTCTTCTTCCTTATGCAAGAGGCAGCACCTTGGGATAGGGGAGGTGCAGGGGACAGCACCTTGGGAGAGGGAGGTGCAAGGGGAGGAGAGGATTCGGCCAAGAGGAGGAGGAGGGGGCGGCTGCTAGAGGGAGGAGGAAAAAGGGGGAAAGGGAGGGGGGGGCGGCTAGGGTTTGGGGAGGGTGGCCCTCCCCCCCCTTTGGCCGGCCACCACTAGGAGATGGGCCAAGGCCCAGCCCAGAAGGAAGCAAAACAACATAAAAGCCCCTCTCTAAGCCGGATTTGACGAAAAAAAGAAAATAAAACTTCCCCGATTAAATTATTCTCTACCGATTAAATTTAATTAACCCGATTCTTGACTTCTCACACTTCCGGAGTATTACAAACACCTCAAAAATGGCAAATCGCCATTGTTGACCCGTGGAGCTCCATTGGTGTTCTTGGTGTTCCAGTGGTCCTCCTTCACGTTTCTTTGCCCTAACCTTATCTATTTACTATCTTGAGCATTACCCCTCACTAAATTTTGGATTTGATTCTCAGCATTGTCCAATTTGGGGTTTGTTCAAATTCGGCCGAATTTGGTCATCGTCTTCCTCAGCTCAGGTGAGTGCTCCATTTTCCAATTGTTTGCTCATATAGCTTCTGTGGACCTTAATGAAGCTATTTTGATGCTTTGGTATCACTCATTTGGCTCAGGGCGCCGTTTTCAATCTTTCTTCTCCAAGACCGGCGAGCTTTCACCGTGATCAAGCATCTCCGGCCATCTTTGAAGCTTCTTGTCACTAAGGTAGCTTCTTATTAGTCCTTAGAAGCTCTGGCACCCGCTTCCTTGGACCGCAGCGGAGCTTTTCGCTACTTTCATGTTTAGCAGTAAGCCCCCATTTTCGTTTTTCCGGCTAGCCGGCGTTCTAGTCCCTCGCCGCCGGCGAGAATGTCACCATTAGGTTCGTAGTGCTATTGCGATTCCATTTTGGTTCTTGTTAGCGCCATATGTTGTCACCGCGTTTAGCTATTGAAGTCACTCGGGTTTTGCCGGCACAGCAACTCCCATTTTCGTCATTTGATTAGGACACATTAATTGCTAATCATTAGTTATTAATTATGTCTTAATCATTGTCGTTGAGCCACTGACCAGTGGGCCCAATATCCTTAAATCACTCTCGTTCAAACCCGCACTGTTCCGACATCATTAATGCTTAATCATTGATTAATTAATATGTCGGCATTTAATCCCTGTCGGAAATCTCCTTTGGGTCGCTGACTTGTGGGCCCGAGGGGTTAAAATCAAATCTCAGGAGTCATTAGTGCCTATTTAATGTTAATCATTAGAAGCATTAATCCTGTCCTTAACCGCCACTCTTAGTCGTTGACATGTGAGCCCAGTGCACTGTGCACGTGGGTTAAACGTTCGCGTGGGTGACTCAAGGTCACTGACATGCGGTCCCACGTGTCAGCATCTCCCTTTGAACCTCGATCTCTAGCCACCGTTCGTTTTTAGATCTGCGGCCCAGATCTTTGTATGCGTTCGGACCCTCCGGATGCCTTGACCGTTCTCGACCGTCGATCTTGCGATCAACGGCTGAGATCGTGTATGCAACCGCACCGTCTGAATGCATACACTCGTGTGAGCCGTTGGATCGTGATCCAACGGTGGGCTCGACAGGTTTCTGCGCTTGTTTGTTCCGCTTCCGCGTGAGCCGTAGGATTTTAGATCAAGGGTTGGGAGTTGTCCACGTCGTTTTCTTTTATTTGGGTTGTTCGTATTTGGTAATTATTTGTTTCTGGCGAAAATGATGTAAAACTTTAGAAACTCATAACTAATTCATTTTAATGCTTTTAGATAATTCCAACTGTAATAAATTTTGTTATCACTCTAGTTTATTATAAAAATGGATTTAAACATGTTCCAGTAGCAGAAAATTGTATAACTAGAAATAACTTGATTTCTGTCATTTTGAATATTCCAGAAATAGTTTTAATCTTGAAAAATGCATATCTTTTTCTGTATAAATCCTATTTGTGCAAAATCAATTTTGTTAAATTCATCTGTTAGTATACTTTCATGTAAAATAAGATTTGAGCATGTTCATAATTCTGTAAAATGACTTGCATTAGATTTACAACTTAGAAAAATCATAAGTAAATGTGTATAACTCCAAATTTAGTAAATCCAACTTTGCTGTTATTAGGATGTCATAATCTACCTGCTGTAAAAATTTCAGCCCTTAGATCATTCTGGAAAATTTTGCCATGAACAGTATTAATTATTAATTAGATTGTTATAAGGCTGAGAAAGAGTATTATGTCCATATCTTTTGCATGTGTAGTTCAAATTGCATAATTCTTGTTCCTGTCACTTTATAAAATCATTCCCTAGCTGTTGTGTAGATTTTATTAGTTTTGGATGTGTTTTGCTGTTGGAATTTCATTTGGTGTTCTTCGTTCTTATTTGCTTATCGCCTTTTCACGTTAGGTTCCGAAGACAATATTATTAATCTTGATATTGAGCCACAGCAGCCATCAGATCCTGCACTTCAGCCAGGCAAGCAGATGTAGCATTCATTTGATCATATTGTTCCTACTACTTTCAAAGTCTAATATATTGTTTGCAAATTCTATGTATGCATTGCTATGTTGTTTTAAACTATTGTCGATAGTTGGCCTACTAGATGCATTATCAGTAGGAAATGTTTATTCCTCTACTTTGAAGCCTAGGTTACTTGTTGTGATTTTGGGTTCATTGGATGGACCCTTGTCACTTAGTAGTTTACGTGTCATTATGCTTAGCCATGCTTAGTTATCGGTAGAAATGGGCGGTTGTCGACTTGTCGATAACCTTGATCACACAAAATGTTATAATCAGATATTTCAGCCTTGTGCTTTGTCTAAATTGCAAAACTAAACTGAAAATGAAAACAATTTAGACTTGGGCACAATGGTAAGATGGTGTGATCTTTTGGGTGTGATTGGAATGGTGCCCGGTCAATTAAGGACCGAACTACTTGTGAGTATCTGTTATCCGAGCATTCTCGTGCGTGCTAACCACACTAGAGGATATGGGACCTCTCTTAGCTGAGTACTTTGGTGTGTTAATTAATGAGTCGCGTGGTGGGTTGCATATTTGATTATATGCAACATGGACACGTTTTAGGGAGGAGAACACTGCAGAGGCGGTGTATCTTGCTCCACGTATGGGTCCTTGTGATCCATATTTCGTCGGCAGATCACTAAGGATTAACCCCCATGCGTGCGTCTCTTGATTAGCATATTCCATTGGAAAGGGTTCGTAGGACTTAGCCGTGCCGGCATACCAAAGGAAGTGTGCTTAATAGCTTGGCAAAAGGCGATGCAAGTGTGGGTACATTGGTACACCTGCAGGATTAAAACTATTCGAATAGCCTCGTCCTAGGTTATGGACACGCTTGGATAAGCTTTTCAAGAGTTAGACTACAACATTTTAAAATTAAAACTTGATGGTGGTATGAATCGTGATTCATGCTATGTTGTGGTGGCTTTGGGAAAGTCACTTCGGTGGATACTTGTTACTTATGTTTACTCTGTTATTTAAATGCTTAAAAGCAGATTTTACAAACTCATTGTTCAACTTATTACAATATTGCAAATGAAACTTGCTTTATCGTCCAAAGAACCATATAACCACATTCCTTTGAATACTGACTTTCATGTAGCTATGTATAGGCTTGCTACTCGTAAGTCTTGCGAGTACATTTTTGTACTCACTGCATTGCTTGTGTTGTGCAGAGGATGATAGTGAGTCCGATGGACCTCACTTTTGTGAGTTGTCTTGTGGCGGTTACTGGCGATTAGCTTGGCGGCGGTCGGTTGCCATGTGGTGTTATGTGGCTAACAGGTCGTCTTTTAGTTTAAGCCATCTTATGGCAACTTTTGCTTCATTGTTACTTATTTGCTACTTATGTCATTTGGCCGTCGGGTGTGTTGTAATAACTTATATTATGTATGTCTTTAGTAGACTTGTTATATTCATTGTATGGAAATGATGCATGCTTGGAATTGATGTATGTGTCTTTGCTTGTTCGGGAGGCACATGTTCATCGAGACGCGGATTATTCTATTTGTGATACTAGAACCAGTGGAAGGTTAAGTATTACAAGTTTAATAAACCGGGGTCTCACACCTATGGTATCAAGGTAGTCAGATACAACATTCAAATTGGCCATACAATAACATATGGAATTAACTATATGTAAAACAGGATATTAAAATATTTATAACAACATATGCATGCGATAAAGAATTTTAAAAACTGAAAATAACTTAAAATACTGGGGGCAATACGGTCAATGGTGTAACTTGCCTTGGTCGATGTCTTGGAATTCTAAATCTTCAGTTTGATCGAACTCTCCGGAGTCGTCGAAGTCTAAACGTGAAAATACGACAAATTCAAATTCAAATTCAAATAAATTCAAAAACATAGATCAAAATAACTCCAAATTGAAATATTTTGGTTTAGTTAGCTAGATTATAATTTTATATAAATTTTGCAATTTGAATCACCCAATTTGGAGTTCATATGCAAAAGTTATGAATTTTAGAAGTTTAAACCTAAATCTGAAATTTAATTGAATTTCCCGAATTATTTTTCTACTGAAAAATATATTTATTGCGCAATACTAACGCCAGCGAGGGATTTTCAGAATTTAAATGAATTAAAATAAATTCTGACAAGTGGGCCCCACTGTCAGTGACTCGGCTCTTGGTAGATTGGGTCTACCGAGCCGGGTGGACTCGGGTGCGCTTGTGGTGGCACGCCTGCACACGCGTGGCGCTGACATGGCGCCACGCGGGCTGCTTTGCTGCGGTGGCGCCTCGGTGGCGGCCGTGTGGCGGTGCCACGTTGGCGGCCACGACGCGCCGTGAGGACCGAGAAGGTCGCGGCGCTGGCGTGCGCGACGAGTCCGGCAAGGGCACCGAGAGGAAGAGGGAAAACGGCGATCTCATTGCGCTCACCCTCGCGACGAATAGATGACAAAGGCGGCCGGCGGCGTGAAGGAGGCGGCGGCGCTGCACGGCTCGACGACGAGGTGGCGCTCTGGTGCTCCTTCGTCGACGATAGCGAGCGCACTAGCTTCGCGGTGACGGGGCGATGCCGACAGTGGCGATGGCGGGGAAGAAGCGTCGACGGCGGTGGCGCAATCGGCGGCGAGAGCTCCTTCGGGCGGCGGGCTTTGACGACGAATTCCGGCGACGCTAGCGCGAGAGAGAAGGAGTGAAGCGGGGGAATGAGTTGAGGAGGAGGAGGGCTACCCGGTGCTCCCTTTTATAGGGCAAGGGGAGGCTGGGAGCGGCGGTGTAACATCCCCAAGTTTATAAACAGTAATAAAATGCTTTACGAACTGTAATGAGTTGCTGCTCATAGCATTACTGTTCATTTCTACAATTTGGGCAGCATGTTACAAATTAAAAACCTTCCTTTTTGCCAAAAATCCCAAAAGGACCATTTAAAGTCTTAAAGGAATACAAGATAAAACTTGTATTATGACTGGGAAGTATTTTTATTAAAGCCTAGATAAATTATCTTGGCTAAAAATACTTTTGTTGCATTTTTAGAAATTATTTTGTCTTAAAGAAAAATTTATTGTCTTTAAATGAATATTTGTGGGCTAAAATAAATATTTATGTATTTTACAAGGTGATACTGTGGTTTATACAATTTATCTGGGAAATATGTTATCCCAGTAGCTTCCAGTAGAAATTTCATGAATTTACAAATTTATTTGCTATTTTTAAAGGCCCAGTCAAACCTTTGTATATTTGAATAAGGCTTGGTCAACTAAACCGGTCTGAATCCAAACTTTAGCACTGTAGCAACTCAGACCATGTGTCTTGGTCCAACCGAATCAATTTGGTCCGGCTCTGTCACGTTCGGGCGCGAGCCCAAAACCCATACGTGATATGAGCCGTTGATTTTCAATCGAACGGGTGAGGCTATAACGCCCCGCGGGCTGTCCACGTGTGCGTTTTAATCACCGCCGTTGGATCTTGATCTAACGACCGAGATTGGTGTATGCATTCGGACGACTCCGGATCCCCTCACGATCTCAGCCGTTCATTCTTGATCTAACCGCGTCGCTTATTTCATTTTGAAATCAAAGGCGCGCGTTTATATGGGCCTTTGATTTAAATCTACTACGCTCTTTTTGACCGTGGGCCTTAAAGCCCAAATTCGGTGGATCGTTGGATTTCAATCGTAGGGTCCATATGAGTGTATGCAATCGGATCATCCGGTTCTTTGCCCCATCTCGACCGTAGAAATCTAATCGAACGGTGTCGCGTCATCGCATCAAAAAGGGGTGACGTGTATTCCTTTTAATTGATCGTTGGATCTTAATCCAACGTCTCTCTTTGAAAGCGAGCCCGGCCCTTCGATTTCGTTTAGATCTCGATCGACCGATCTAGATCGCACGGTCCATATTAAGCCAGTACGGTTAAAATCTTTTAATCTCTCTATTTATCACAGCCGCCCATTTCCAATCGGACGGCTGATATTCTTTTGAGCCTTTATGAAGCGCTTGCGCCGAGGATGACAAAGGGGCCCACATGTCATATTTTGCCTCCTTCTTCCTTATCTCTGTGCAGCCATTTTTGTGAGCAGAGGAGAGGATTTATCCAAAGATTATGCACTAATTTTTGGATGTTTAGCTAAATGGACACCTCATCAACTCTAGATCTTTCCTCTTGCCCTGTAGCTCAACATCCATATTTAAACCCTAGCTTTTTCTTTGTTGCCATTGTTGACCACTAGAGCTTTTCATCGCCATTTCCAGTCAGTGGAGTTTCTTGCTCTCATTCTTTGCTTGTCCATCCCAAGCACTGGTTTTACCTTGCACTAAGGTTTTGACCTCTTTTGTAGGTTAAAACTGAAGGGTATCTCTCTGTTGAGCAAAATCAACTTTCTCAACTTTTGGTGTCTTTCCTTTACTGGTAAGCTAAAACCCTAGCTGTTAACATCTTGAGCATCTTAAGGACCTTAGGAGCTCCTGTGAATCATTCTTTTAAATATTAGTAGCTTCAACTTGCTTTAAACCGAAAAGTTGTATTCTAACTTTTCGCCTTCGTATCTTTTCAAGAATTAGGGTTCTTCTGTCAACTTATCATCTTATTTAGGTTTCGACTAAACCTAGCGACATGACAAGTTGATCTTTCAATTCTTGTCATCATCTATTTTGACTCCTAGTTGAAATCTGTCTTTGTTCTCTTTTGTCGGCTCAACCGACAAAATAGGCTTTCTTTAGCTTTTGTAATCTAATCGATTAGGGTTAGCTTAAGGTTAACTTGGGATATTAATTACCCTAAAGATCATGCTAAGTTTCATTTTTGAACTTTTGCATGTTCTATATTCCTTTTTCCAAAAATTGCAATCTGTCCTGTTTTCGGCTCTTTTAAAATCTGAAAACTGGGACTTTGCACTAAACTCCAGTTTCTGTCTTTTGAAAACAGTAAGCTATATTATGGGTTATTATCACTATTATGGGTAGTTATGGCTTAAGCATACTGTAATCATGCATTTCTAGATTGATCATGCATATTTCTTCCATTTTGGACTTATTGTCAGTTTTGGTATTTATTGGATCTTATTGCTTCTTATAGAATCCGGTTCATCTGAAGTTTTTGAATTTGTCTCTGAGCAATCTGAACCTGCAACAGAAGTATACTACTACCAAGGCAAGCTTCCTCTCTGCACCATGTTGATCCCAAATTTTATACATTAGATTTTCTAAATTCAGTGACAACTGTGCATGCTATTTTTCTGAAAATACCAACTGTGATCTGTTAGTAGTTAGTTATGACCTAACATGAAGGATTACCTCAATTGTAACCATACACTCAACCTTAGCATAGTACTGTATATTATAACCTATATTTTCAGATTTTGGCTTAGACATGCATCTAGAGATTTTAGAGTTTGACAAGCATATCTTGTCAAACATGGGAATCTGGCGAACTCTTGTTATTTTAAACTCTTTGTCGGTTTCTTTAAATCAGACTTGTATTTGAAATTCAAATTGATCTGGACAAGAGGAAGCTAGTGATGGTGCTTTTGTGCACGAGATTGGGTTTGTGGTGGACTTGTCCAGTTAATTAAGGACCGAACTCGACTATTCAATTCAAGTCCCCACGTACTTCCACATGCGTGTATGGGCGCCGTTTGGTTAAGTAAAATGTTAAGACTATTGGGTTGGAAACAGGAGAGTAAGAATATGTGTATTGACCTTGTATGGCATAGATGCTTTGGTCTTATGGCTGCGTTGTATGCCATGTGAGCTTGTATGTCGATGATCGGATGTTCTTAGAAGGGTGAGGCGTATATGTGCTCCGTGAGCATATCGATACCTTAATGGTGCCGATTGCATTCTAATATGGGTAGTGAGCCCGGTTCGCATTTAATTGTTTAGATCGGCATTACGACGCAACATGTGTGCCCGGTTAGAATGCTATCAGTCATTGTTTAGCGGATCAGCTCACACATGGGGTCCAACTCAATAGTGTTAGCTTGTTGAAAAATACCAAATCTTAGTTTCCCGTCGGCATACCAAAGGAAGTATGTCATCATTCGGAGGCATCCGAAGGCAACGGGCTAGCTAAGTCATGTGGGTAAAGATGTACACCCCTACAGGGTATAAACTGTTCGAATAGCCATGTCCACGGTCATGGACGATAACTTGAATTGATGTCACCTATATAGAAGTTTTGATTTTCAAAATCTGGTTTCGGTTTTGTAGGTGTGCATGAGGATTCATGCCGTGATCTTATTCTAATTATGCCATTTACTTACTGTTCTGGTCCAAATTTGATTTATTAAGCTGCTTTATAAAAATTTAGTCTTTGTAGGTTAAGATGTCCTGCTTTATGCAAAATCTAACCATTTTACCTTCCTGTTGTAACCTTATGCATGTAACAACTCTATCCCTTTGTATAGGCTCTAATAACCACTTTCTTTTATTAGTTTGTGTAAGACTTGCTGAGTACCCTCCGTACTCAAGGTGCTATCACCTATTGTTGCAGGTGAGGACGGCTTTCTTTATGAAGTACCCGTTAGCGCCGATCAGGGTGACGCTAACTAGTAACGCTACTTCTTTCCTCCACGCAATTGCCTGCGGGTGGATGAGGCCATTGGTGGACTTTAATCTTTTGTTTTTGCTTCCGCTGTTAAACTTTTGAAGTGACCAAGTCACTTAATATTGTATTACTAAAACCGAATGATGTAAACTTATGTTTAATTATGCAAATGTATGACTTGTATGTGTATGATGCAATGTTGTTGAAGGATATATATATGCAATGGTCGTTGATCCTGGGAACCATTGTGAGATATATATATATCCGGGGATCCTGTTTATTGGAATTGTCACTTGTTAAATTTATATCTTTAGCATGATCTTTAATAAAGGGATGATCTTGTTCCTTCATTAATAATTGTGCTACAGATGAATTTAATTAAGTACATTTCCAATAATCTGGGCGCCACAGCGTTAGTATCGAGCATACGTTACTATAGGTTAGAAGTAGCTGGCGAAACAATTAGAGAGTTTTCGATAAACCTATTTTCAAGCGATAATGTATTTCAAAGCTTAAGTATGACATCTTTTATTTCGTATCTTCCTTAATGTCACTTCTTGCCCAACTTTGTTGGTTTATTTAAAAGTGAATTGTCTCTTACCTTGTCCTTTTGTCTATAGATGAGTGGGTGGTATTTGGTCAAGGAGACCAGTGAGGATGTTGATGGATTTCGACCTTACGGGACATGATGTGGCGAGCCAATTTCACCTATCGGTAGAGATCGCCATCTATCGACGAGACCGAGGACCCGCATGGAGGAGTATCGTGCCTTCATCAACGTCATCGCTAGGCATGCGGTGGCGGTGTTCCCTCATCGTGTCCAAGCACTTGCCACCTCTGAGGCTATGGCGGTTCAGGAAGATGCGAGTAGGATGATGAGCCTTCTTCGTCATGATTTGACGGAATTGTCTCAAACCCCTCGACCACTTCCCGAATCAAGGTCCTACCTCCGAAGTGAACATGTTCGTTGAGATACAGTTTGCGAAGACCCCAGTGCGACGGTTGGCGAGGATGGTCCGCATTATGGACCGAATCCATCATTGTCTTGTGAGAGCTATGGGAAACTTCGGCATCGCCTTTAATGAGGCCCAGAGTACCGCTTCTTGAGTCAACATGAACCGTTCCTCATAACGTGCTTTATGGTGACAACGAGACCTCTCCCTTCTTCGCTGCACCGCCTCTTACCGACTTCCAGTGGCGGGTGCGTACTGTTTATGGACAAGTCGCCAAGCCCGTATGATTGCGAGCTTTCCTCGCACTCTGCCGGTTGCACCTCCCGGGGTCATCACCACCGTTGGGTTCCTCGAGGCGTCTTATTAGCCCTTTGGATCCTGTTGACACGGTTCCCGGAACTCATCTTTTGAATGAGTTTCGGTGAACTTTGTCGGGATCTTTACGCTAGCACCTCGACGATGAATCCTCGTGGTTAAGTGTCTTTTAGTCTAGTAGTTGCCCTTAAATAAAATGTATGTAATAGGCAGTAGTATTTTGTACAAAGTATGTAAGTTTGACTTTTGGGGTCGTAATATGATCTTTTATGGCCGACTCGATGTGCCGTGTGGCCAAACCTTTTGGTCGTTTATATGAAGTTTCGGTTTGGTGTTAACTTGAATGCATAACATAACATGATGCATTATATGTGATGTTTGTTTCTCTTTTAAAGGTAACCTTGTTTGTGTTTGCCGAGTATATCCTTGTTATGTTGTTAACCATGGTGTGGTGAGATGACAGACCTACTACTCGTGCGCGCAAGCGCAACAAGGGAAAGGCATGTCGACTCCCGTGCCTCATTCTCAGGGAGGGCCGACTGAACCTTCCAGCTCTCAGGGTCCGCAAGGTGGTTCTCAGGAAGAGGAGCTTCCTCCACCACCTTCGATGGCCGATGTGCTCATGCAAATTGAGCGCAATCGAATGGATCAAACGCGCATCTTGGAGCAGATTGCGCGCAACACTTCTTCTCCTGTTGCACCAGCTGTCCGAGCAGGAGGCCACCATGTGCCGGGCAGTCTTGCTGACTTTCAGCGGACTAACCCGCCGGTGTTCTCCAGCTCTCAGGTTCCCATGGAAGCTGAAGATTGGCTTCGGACCATTGAGAAGAAGTTACTAATTGCTCAGTGTTCCGAGAGGGAAAAGGTTCTTTTCGCCAGTTATCAGCTTGATGGGCCAGCTAGCATATGGTGGGATAATCTCCTTGCCATTCAGCCTGCTGGACATGTCCCTACTTGGGATGAGTTCGTGGAAGCTTTTCGCGAAGCTCATATTCCTGAAGGGGTCATGATGATCAAGCAACAAGAATTTCTCGCTCTCAAGCAAGGGCGAAAATCTGTGACCGAATATCTTCATGAGTTCAACTTCCTTGCCGATATGCTCGATGATGTTTCGTTGACCTTCGTCGTCGAAACCGGTTCTTGAATGGGTTATCGAAGAATTGCGATGGTCAGTAGCTTTGCATGACTTGAATTTCTCACATTTGGTCAACAAGGCAATTGTGGCGAAAGCAAGAGCAAGGCAGTGGATGAGTCACGCAGCGGCAGTGGACTTCTCGATTTATTCACGGTGGCAGCTCACCAAGGCCTCGCATGTGGGTGTCCAGACCACCGCGAGCACCCGCTCCGTTTGTACCAAGGCCTGCGGTGTTTGCCCCTCGTCCATCCTCTTCCACCAATCAACCAAGGCCTAGTGGAAACCGGCCACCAGTTGTTGTGATTTGTCGAGCCGTGGAGTTGTATGCTACCACTGTGGCCGCCCAGGGCATTTTGCCAATCAGTGTTATGCCAGGGCTCAGGGGATACCACCTATTTCACCTTCCCTAGCTACTGTGCGTCTTGCACCACCTTCCCCGACTATGGTCAAGCCTGACCCTGTTCCGGTTCGAAGGCGGGTGAACGATTCTGCGAGAAGCATTTGTCATTCTGAGTTGTGCTTGGTATGCTCCTAGTTAATTTCAAGATCGTGAGCTGTTTTATTTGATTCTGGAGCATCCCATTCATTTGTTAGTAGGCAGTTTGCTACTCAACATCATTTACTGGTGCATCATCTTCATCCACCTCATATCATCCATTCACCTGGATCAGCCTTTATGACTAATCAAGTCTGCCGTAATGTCCATATAAATATTGAAGGGGTAGACTTTTGGGCTGATTTGATTGTGATAGATTCTAAAGGGATGGATGTTATCCTGGGAATGGATTGGTTATCCAAGCACCTTGGGTAAATTAATTGTGCTCACAAATCCATTTCTTTAACTAATGAAAGCGGCACTTCAGTCGTTTTTCAATCCAAGACAATGGGTTCTCACCTTTGTGCTCACCAAGCTGATACTACTCCTTCTTTGGAGTCGGTACCAATTGTTTGTGAGTATGTTGATGTCTTTCCTGAAGACCTTCCCGGTTTGCCACCAGATCGGGAAGTGGAATTTGTTATTGAACTCGTTCTTGGAACTGCTCCGATATCCAGGAGTCCTTATCGAATGCCCGTCAACGAGTTGATTGAATTGAAGAAGCAACTCGGAGAATTGCTTGACAAAGGATTTATTCGACCGAGCTCCTCACCTTGGGGATGCCCGGCAATCTTTGTCAAGAAGAAAGACAACACTTTGCGGATGTGTGTGGACTACCGTCCGTTAAATGAGGTCACCATCAAGAACAAGTATCCTTTGCCTCGTATTGATGATCTTTTTGATCAGTTGGTTGGAGCCCGAGTCTTTTCAAAGATTGATTTGCAATCGGGCTATCATCAAATCAAGGTTAGAGCTGAGGATATTCCTAAAACAGCTTTCTCTACTCGTTATGGTTTGTACGAGTATACTGTTATGTTCTTTGGTCTGACCAATGCTCCAGCTTATTTCATGAATCTTATGAATTCGGTGTTCATGGAATTCTTGGATAAGTTTGTTGTCGTGTTCATTGACGACATCCTTATTTATTCTAAGTCTGATTAGGATCATGAACAACATTTGCGACTTGTGCTAGAAACACTTCGTCGGCATCGACTGTATGCCAAGTTTAGCAAGTGTGCTTTCTGGCTCAGAGAAGTTGCATTTGTGGGGCATGTGTTATCTGAAGGAGGTATCGCTGTTGATCCAAGCAAGGTACAAGATGTAATAAATTGGAAGCCTCCCAAGAGTGTCCCTGAGATCCGAAGTTTTCTTGGACTTGCGGGTTATTACCGCAGGTTCATTGAAAATTTCTCCAAAATTGCTAGACCTCTGACTCAGCTTTTGCAGAAAGAGAAGAAATTTGAATGGTCAACTAAATGTGAGGAGAGTTTTCGGCTTTTGAGAACCCTCTTGACTAAAGCTCCAGTTCTCACTCTTCCGGATATTCATAAGAACTTTGACATCTACTGCGATGCATCTCGCCATGGACTTGGTTGTGCGCTTATGCAAGAAGGCCGAGTTGTGGCATATGCATCTCGGCAGTTGCGCCCTCATGAAGTTAATTATCCTACTCATGATTTGGAATTGGCTGCCGTGGTCCATGCATTGAAGATTTGGCGACATTACCTTCTTGGTGTCGTTGTGAGATCTATACGAGATCATAAAAGCACAAGTACATATTCACTCAACTGATTTGAATATGAGACAAAGAAGATGGCTTGAACTGATCAAGGACTACGACATGGGTATTCATTATCACCACTGGTAAAGCCAATGTTGTGGCGGATGCTTTAAGTAAAGTCACAATGCAAGCTGCACCTTCTCTCTCTACGGCCAAGGACTTGTGTCTTGATTTTCAGTAGCTTAAGTCTTGACTTGGTGGAAAAAGGTTTTCATTGCATTACAAGTGGAGCCTACCTTAGAATCTCAGATTCTTGAGGCCCGTAAAATCGATGCCGAGATAGCGAAATCAAGGAGAACTTGAAAGCGGGTAAAGCCAACGAATTCTCGAAGATGATCGCGTGCGATTTGGTATCGCAATCGTTTGGTGGTACTCACGATCCTCATCTAAGAAGTCTAATTCTTAGAGAGGCTCATAATTCCAAGTTTTCTCTACATCCTGGAAGTACTAAGATGTATCAGATTTGAAGAAAACATTTTGGTGGAGCCATATGAAAGGCAAATTACTCATATGTTCTTTGAATGTGATATTTGCCAAAGGGTTAAAGTCGAACATCTAAAGCCAGTGGTACCCTTGACCTTTGCCTATTCACGATGGAAGGGAAGAGATCGGTATGGATTTTGTTCTGGTCTTCCCAAAACTTCCAATGGGTCCGATGTCGTTGGGTAATCATCGACCGTTTGACAAAGGTGGCTCATTTTATTCTGTCGGGACCAATTTCATGGCAAGCGACTAGCGAGCTTTATATGGCTAGAATTGTTTGTCTTCATGGTGTTCCCAAGGTCATTGTCTCGACTGTGGCCTCGATTTACTTCCCACTTTTGGAATTGTCTTCATCAGGCTATGGGGACTGAACTCTCTTTCAGTACTGCTTATCATCCTCAAACTAGTGGTCAAACTGAGAGAGTGAATCAAGTAATGGAAGATCTTCTTCGGTCCTATGTGCTATCTTATAGCAAAGACTGGGAGAAATCTTTGCCATATGTGGAATTTTCCTACAATAATAGCTACCAAGTAAGTATTCAAATGTCACCTTTTGAAGCCTTGTATGGGAGAGCTTGTAGGACTCCATTGAATTGGTTCGAGTCTGGTGAAAGATCATTCTATGGTCTAGACTTGGTAAAGGAAGCAGAAGAGCAAGTTCGTCTGATTCGAGATTGTTTGAAAACTGCACAGTCTCGTCAGAAGAGCTATGCTGATCATCGTCGTCGTGAATTAAGCTTTGAGGTAGATGACCATGTCTATCTTAAAGTGTCACCCATGAAGGGTACTCATCGTTTTCAGGTAAAAGGGAAGCTCGCACCTCGTTATATCGGACCCTTCCGAATCATTGACAAGCGAGGAGCTGTAGCTCATCAATTAGAACTACCTGAATCCCTCTCAGCAGTGCATGATACTTTTCATGTGTCTCAATTGAAGAAATGACTTCGTGTTCCTATTGAGGCAGCGCTATGAGCATCTTGATCTCCAACCTGATCTTTCCTATCAAGAACAACCATGACGTATCCTCGACACAATGGAGCGCAGGACAAGAAATCGTCTTTGTCAAGTTCTTGAAAATTCGATGGCTAATCATTCCGAGGATGAAGCCACTTGGCGCTTGAAGATCTAATGCGATTGAGCACCCCATCTTTTCTTTGTTTAGAACTTTCCTTTGAATCAAGAAGGAAAGTTTAAGCGAAGCAATGTAAACAAAGATGTAATAATAACACTATGTTGTTATGTAAAGTTCTTCTTTGTTATCTTTGAAGGAAATCAAGACAACAGATGTTGAATTTCCTTATAAATCATTTTCACTTCACTTCTTTCTAATCTTTATCTTGTTCCAAATCTCGGCGACGAGATTTTCTTAAGGGGGGGTAGGTTTGTAACATCCCCAAGTTTATAAATAGTAATAAAATGCTTTATGAACAGTAATGAGTTGCTGCTCATAGCATTACTGTTCATTTCTACAATTTGGGCAGCATGTTACAAATTAAAAACCTTCCTTTTTGCCAAAAATCCCAAAAGGACCATTTAAAGTCTTAAAGGAATACAAGATAAAACTTGTATTATGACTGGGAAGTATTTTTATTAAAGCCTAGATAAATTATCTTGGCTAAAAATACTTTTGTTGCATTTTTAGAAATTATTTTGTCTTAAAGAAAAATTTATTGTCTTTAAATGAATATTTGCGGGCTAAAATAAATATTTATGTATTTTACAAGGTGATACTGTGGTTTATACAATTTATCTGGGAAATATGTTATCCCAGTAGCTTCCAGTAGAAATTTCATGAATTTACAAATTTATTTGCTATTTTTAAAAGCCCAGTCAAACCTTTGCATATTTGAATAAGGCTTGGTCAACTAAGCAGTGCGAATCAAACTTTAGCTGCTAGCAACTCAGACCATGTGTCTTGGTCCAACCGAATCAATTTGGTCCGGCTCTGTCACGTTCGGGCGCGAGCCCAAAACCCATACGTGATATGAGCTGTTGATTTTAAATCGAACGGGTGAGGCTTTAACGCCCCGCGGGCTGTCCACGTGTGCGTTTTAATCTCCGCCGTTGGATCTTGATCTAACGACCGAGATTGGTGTATGCATTCGGACGACTCCGGATCCCCTCACGATCTCAGCCGTTCATTCTTGATCTAACCGCGTCGCTTATTTCATTTTGAAATCAAAGGCGCGCGTTTATATGGGCCTTTGGATTTAAATCCTACGGCGCTCCTTTTTGACCGTGGGCCTTTAAAGCCCAAATTCGGTGGATCGTTGGATTTCAATCGTAAGGTCCATATGAGTGTATGCAATCGGACCATCCGGTTCTTTGCCCCATCTCGACCGTAGAAATCTAATCGAACGGTGCCGCGTCATCGCATCAAAAAGGGGTGACGTGTATTGCTTTTAATTGATCGTTGGATCTTAATCCAACGTCTCTCTTTGAAAGCGGAGCCCCGAAGCCCTTCGGGATTTCGTTTAGATCTCGATCGACCAATCTAGATCGCACGGTCCATATTAACTGGTACCGGTTAAAATCTTTTAATCTCTCTATTTATCACAGCCGCTCATTTCCAATCGGACGGCTGATATTCTTTTGAGCCTTTATGAAGCGCGCGCGGCTCAGGATGACAAAGGGGCCCACATGTCATATTTTGCCTCCCTTCTTCCTTATCTCTGCGCGCAGCCATTTTTGTGAGCAGAGGAGAGGATTTATCCAAAGATTATGCATTAATTTTTGGATGTTTAGCTAAATGGACACCTCATCAACTCTAGATCTTTCCCTCTTGCCCTGTAGCTCAACATCCATATTTAAACCCTAGCTTTCTTTGTTGTTGCCATTGTTGACCACTAGAGCTTTTCATCGCCATTTCCAGTCCAGTGGAGTTTCTTGCTCCTGTTCTTTGCTTGTCCATCCCAAGCACTGGTTTTACCTTGCACTATGGTTTTTGACCTCTTTTGTAGGTTAAAACCGAAGGGTATCTCTCTGTTGAGCAAAATCAACTTTCTCAACTTTTGGTGTCTTTCCTTTACTGGTAAGCTAAAACCCTAGCGGTTAACATCTTGAGCATCTTAAGGACCTTAGGAGCTCCTGTGAATCATTCTTTTAAATATTAGTAGCTTCAACTTGCTTTAAACTGAAAAGTTGTATTCTAACTTTTCGGCCTTTCGTATCTTTTTCAAGAATTAGGGTTCTTCCTGTCAACTTATCATCTTATTTAGGTTTCGACTAAACCCTAGCAGCATGACAAGTTGATCTTTCAATTCTTGTCATCATCTATTTTGACTCCTAGTTGAAATTGTCTCTGTTCTCTTTGTCACTCAACCAGACAAAATAGGCTTTCTTTAGCTTTTGTAATCTAATCGATTAGGGTTAGCTTAAGGTTAACTTGGGATATTAATTACCCTAAAGATCATGCTAAGTTTCATTTTTGAACTTTTGCATGTTCTATATTCCTTTTTCCAAAAATTGCAATCTGTCCTGTTTTCGGCTCTTTTAAAATCTGAAAACTGGGACTTTGCACTAAACTCCAGTTTCTGTCTTTTGAAAACAGTAAGCTATATTATGGGTTATTATCACTATTATGGGTAGTTATGGCTTAAGCATACTGTAATCATGTATTTCTAGATTGATCATGCATATTTCTTCCATTTTGGACTTATTGTCAGTTTTGGTATTTATTGGATCTTATTGCTTCTTATAGAATCCGGTTCATCTGAAGTTTTTGAATTTGTCTCTGAGCAATCTGAACCTGCAACAGAAGTATACTACTACCAAGGCAAGCTTCCTCTCTGCACCATGTTGATCCCAAATTTTATACATTAGATTTTCTAAATTCAGTGACAACTGTATTTTTCTGAAAATACCAACTGTGATCTGTTAGTAGTTAGTTATGACCTAACATGAAGGATTACCTCAATTGTAACCATACACTCAACCTTAGCATAGTAATCTTGTATATTATAACCTATATTTTGATTTTGGCTTAGACATGCGATCTAGAGATTTTAGAGTTTGACAAGCATATCTTGTCAAACATGGGAATCACAATCAACTCTTGTTATTTTAAACTCTTTGTCGATTTCTTTAAATCAGACTTGTATTTGAAATTCAAATTGATCTGGACAAGAGGAAGCTAGTGATGGTGCTTTTGTGCACGAGATTGGGTTTGTGGTGGACTTGTCCAGGTTAATTAAGGACCGAACTCGACTATTCAATTCAAGTCCCCACGTACTTCCACATGCGGTGTATGGGCGCGTTTGGTTAAGTAAAATGTTAAGACTATTGGGTTGGAAACAGAGAGTAAGAATATGTGTATTGACCTTGTATGGCATAGATGCTTTGGTCTTATGGCTGCGTTGTATGCCATGTGAGCTTGTATGTCGAAAATCGGATGTTCTTAGAAGGGTGAGGGCGTATATGTGCTCCGTAGCATATACGATACCTTAATGGTGCCGATTGCATTCTAATATGGGTAGTGAGCCAGTTCGCATTTAATTGTTTGGATCGGCATTATTGACGCAACATGTGTGCCCGGTTAGCAGATGCTATCAGTCGTTGTTTAAGCGGGATCAGCCCACACATGGGGTCCAACTCAATTGTAACATCCCCAATTTCAACTTGTGGTGTAAGTGTAAGAAAATGAGTAGAAATTAAAACTTTTTCTTACATCATGTATTTCTGCATGTACTAAGCGATTTATTGTACAAGAGTATGGGAATACAAAGTCACAAGTCTTTTGGATCCAAATCTTGATCCTCCAAAAACAATCTTGTCGAATATCTTGATCATCTCCTGTAAATATTTTTCCTAAGTTCTTGGGATGGTATGTGGCCTCCGAAAATTTCACAATTTTTAGAAATTGTTTGAGTATTTTAGAGGCGGTCAAACCTTAAACTGAACATTGTATAAATTTTGGGGAAAATGTACACACAAAAACTCCTAAAATTTTATACAAGGTCCAACTCGAGGTTAGCAAGCAAGCTGTCAAAATTTCATAGAATTTGGAGCTAGTTTGCTAGCTCTAAAAGTCCCTTCAAGATTCCAGTTCAAATTAAACCCCAAGCCCCGTCCGAGTCGACTTGGACTCGACCTCCGTGTCTTGGTCACACCGAGCCGCTTAGCCGTGTCGGGCTCTGGCCACTTGAGCAGTGGTCCGGGCCGTTGGATCTTAAATCCGACGCTCAAAGACATCCTCGGTCTTTGTAAAGGACCTCCCACCCGCACGACCTCCTCGGGTTCTTTTACAAAGACAACCCTCGAGGGCCTCCCGGGACCTCCTTTGCACCTTTGCAAAGACCACCCAGGCGACCTCCTCGGACCCACGACCACCCCTAGCGCTTGGGTGATCGTGGGCCATCTCTCTTGAGATACGTGGCTCAGACCTCCCTAGTGTTAGGACCTCTAATACTCGGGCTCAAGATCCGAGCCCTTGGATTTCAATCCATCACTCACGACCTCCTAGTGGGGCTCGATGCGGATTTTAGCCGTTGAGCTCCTTGACCTGGTCCTCTCACCGTCGGGTGGGCATGGGCGTTATCAAATTTTGTGCATGGCGTTGAGAGTAAAGGCCTTGTCAACTTTTTGGTGACAAGCGGCTATGTCGCCAACATTAAATGTCCGGCAAGACCTTTGCTCAAAAGTCTCACGACAACCTACTCCCATCGGTTCGTGTACTTGGGCTCGCAACCAGGCTGACTTTGCCATCCTTCCCACCGGCTATATTTGAAGCTCAAGCTTCCTCTCATAGTTCCTTTAGTCACTCTCTTGCACCCTAGCTCATCTCGGTTCTACGTGCTCAAACACCAAAGCCATTGCCACCATTGCTGGGACATTGAGCTCCCCGCGACCTCCGAGCTTCAGTGGTTCAACATTGCAATAGTGGCGATCATCTTGTTCCCTTGGTCACCTCAAGCCTCCTAACTCGCTTTGTTTGACCTTCACAGAGGTTGACGAGGTGGGCGCTTGTTGCTCGTGGTCGGAGCCGTCGTCTTCATCTCCGCGACTCCACCGTCACCGAGCTACGCGACCACTCCAGTTCTCCTTCAATCCCGGTGAGTATTTCATTCCAAAACCCGATCCCATTAGACCTCTTCGGTTTTTGTTTTTATTGCATTGGTCCCGGCGGTTATCTCGGTTAGCGCCGGTTGGTGGTGCTGTGTAGCTTTGGCACCTTTAGGTTCTCCGTCCTATTTGGAGCTCATTCGTGCCTTTGGTTTCCGCCGACGAGGTCCACGTCGCCGGCGGCAAGCCGCTGTGCACGCTCGGGTTTTGTCAGTTCAAAACCTCCCGTTTTCGTCATATTCTTAGGACCACTTGAATGCTCAAATCATTGCTCATCATTGGTGCATTAATTGTGTCCTAATTTGTGCCGTGGAGTCACTGTCGTGTAGGCCAGGGCCTTAGTCATTAAGTGTTCCGTTAGATTCATTTATGGTCAATCATTAGATGCATTAAGTGTCTTAGCCGCCGCTGTCTGGAGGTCTTGCACCATTAAAACCACTCTAGGACCTCCTCGGGCTAATCTTAGCTGTTCACGACCTCTCCAAGTTCAGATCTGGGCCTTAGGATCTTTCAGAAAAATCCTAAGTCTCTGGACCTCCACCATATAGAATCCGGCCGTTAAAGACCTCCGTAGGTTAAATCCCAGCCGCTAGGATCACCCTCCTCCTTGGGGTCCTCTTTGCAAAAGACCTCCTTGAGGTCCTCTGTGCGAAGAGGTCACCCCGGTCGTTTTTGTCAAAACCACCCTCTTGAACCACCTCTCGAGGTCCTCGTTGCAAAAGACCACCCCGGTCTTTTGTAAAGAAAACCTCAAAACCATCCTGTGGTCCTCTTTACAAAAGACCATCCCTTGGTCTCTTTGTAAAGAGAACCTCAGACCTCCGTCTTGGTCTTAACCATGAGGACCTCCCGCCTAGATCTGGACCACTCAGACCTCTCCCATGGAGATCCGAGCCATCCAGATCTCTCTGTTAAGCCTGTGTTGGAGGACCTCCCAGGAAATCTCGACCGTTAGGACCTCCTCGGTGAGATCCTAGCCGCCAAGACCCTCTCATTGTTAAGCACCGTTCACGTCTCTCTCCGCTCGAGATCTAGACCGTTAAGACCTCCTCTGAAATCTTAACCGTCCTGCACCTCCCCTTAGCGAGTTAGCCGTAGGACCTCCTCGTGGAGCTCGGGGCCGCCAGATCCATCTCGATGGCCACGACCTCCTAGTGCGCGAGAGCTCGCCGCGTCAGTTGTGCATCACGTGGTCGGAGCCGTTGGATTCAATATCAACGGTTAAGACCTCCATTTGGCGCGATGAGGTCTTTGCGCCCGAGTGCTCATGTCTGGTTTTAGCATCGAGCTCGTGAGCCGTGCGATCTTTGATCAACGCCCACGACCTCCCGATTTTATGGGTTTTCCAGATTTAATCCAAGAAGCTTTTATTTGCACATATTAATTGTTTTAAACTTCAAAATTGCATAACTTTTCTCTCAGAGTCTAAATTTAACAAACTAAAGTTCTATAAATGCATCTGTTAAAGTACTTTAGCTTAGTATAGGTTTTGCAAAGAGTCTTTAATACTGAAATTAATCATGTCTTAGATTTAAAACTTAGAAAAATCATAACTAAATCATTTTAACTCCAAATGACCTGAAATTTTATATGGGTTACCACTATACCAGTAGGTAGCTACCATAAAAGTTTCAGCTTCAAAATCTTTCTAGAAAATATTTTTGCTACAGTGCTAATTATAGCCGAAATTAGGTTTTTAGAGAATATCTTTTGCACCACAAATCCAAATTAAGTTTTTCCAGTTTCTATGTCTAGGTATGTTCGTATTTTACCTTGTGTATAAATTTCGTCACATTTGGATAATTTTTGCTTGCTCTTTTGTTTAAGTGTTGCGCGTCTTATTGGTTGTTTTCGCTCTTTCGCTTAGGATTCGATATTTGCGGTAATCCCGAGAACGACCCTCCGCAACAAGTTGAGCAACAGCGAGCAGGCAAGCGCTTGATCATTTCCATTGATCCCATTACTTTTAAAGTCTAATATTTTGTTTAACTTCTATGTATGCATTGCTATTTTGTTGTTAAATTGATTAGTTAATCCTCTAGTTGCATAATCTGTAGGTAAATAATTATCCTCTACTACCTCGAGCCTAGGTTATTTCGTTGTGATTAGAGTTCGTTGGATGAGCTCTTGTCACTTAGTAGATTTCAATAAATATTGCTTAGCCATGCCTAGTATCGGTAGTATTGGGCGATCATCGACTTAGTCGGTGATCTTGATCACAACTACTTATACTACTCCATTATGTCCAACCCTTGTGTTTTATTGATTTACAAATCAAAAGCTAAAACAAAACTATATCTTGACTTGGGCACAATGGTATGTTGATGTGATCGGTTGGGTGTGTGGAATGGTGCCTAAGTCCCTAAGGACCGAGTTACTTGTGCCATTGATCCAAGCAATTATTGCGTGCTAACCACACGAGGGGATATGGAACCTCTCTTGACTAAGTACTTTGGGAGGTGTTAATTATGAGTGGTCGGTGGGTGTGTTCTGTGTGTGTGTTTGTGGTGTTGGAGGGGAGCATTAGCGGACCGGGTTAGGCTGCTTAATGTGTCTTTCTCCGTGGGTTGCGGCTCTTAATTAGCATCGTCCATTGGAAAGCGTCTGTTAGACTTAGCCATGCCACGCATACCAAAGGAAGTGTGCTAACCGTGGTACTGGTGGAAAGGCGGTCTCATCGTGTGGGTACATTGGTACACCCCGCAGGTTAAAACTATTCGAATAGCCTCGTCTAGGTTATGGACACGCTTGGTTATTTTCCACAAGAACTAGACTACAACCTTTTAAAACTTAAACTTGACATGGGTGGTATGAAGGGTACTTCATGCTATTGTTGTGGTGACTATGGGTTAGTCACTTCTAGGTTGGTGTTGTTCTCTATCTATGTTATTATTGTCTCTCTTTTATTTGAACAATAAAAGTTAATTGTAAACTTGCTTTGAATCTATTACCTTATTGTAAATGAAAACTTGCTTTATGTGAAAATAAGTCCAAAGCCTCATCCACTTAAATAAAGCTTGCATGTAGTTAATTATAGTTCGTTATCTCACACGTCAGTCTTGCAGTACAAAACAAGTTTTGTACTCATCCGCTGCTTAATATTAATTGTTGCAGAGAAGAAGGTGAGCCCCAAGGGCCTCACTTTTGTGAGTGTGTTGTTGCGCTGTTTGGGACGATTAGCTTGGCGGTCCGGTTGGTTGCCTTGTAGGTAAAGGCACACCGATTGGCTTTTGTTCATCGCCATCTTATGGCCATTTTGCTTCAGCTGTGTATTTGCTTATCTTTATGAATTTTGGCGATCGGCCTCTCTTTTGTAATAACTCTCTTTATATTATCTATGTCTTTCGGCTTGTTGCTTTTGCTTCGCTCTATGTGTATGAATGGAATTGATGCATGATTTTGTAGCGGGAGTGTGTATCTGCATTTTAAGGAAGTATACATATCTCGAGGCTTGGTTTATTTGATTTGTACTTGTTAGGACCAAGTGGATGGTTAAACAAGTACAAGCGAATAAACAGGGTCCTCACAAAGTTGGTATCGAGCCATTCCGACCAGTGATAACCCAAGCTTGATCGTCCTTAGGATATTTTGAAAACCTTATTTTCAAAGGATCGAATGATTTGTGAAAGCTTAAGTAAGTTCTCTGATTTTATTCCTTACCTATCTTAGCTTTCTATCTCATCTTGCTCTAATTTGAGTTTTAAAAGTTGTTTTCCTTCCTTCTCTCAAAAGATAGTCATTATCGATTAATTGGGTTTGGGAACCAATGAGCTTGGCAAATTGAAATGTTAGCCGCCTCTACAAGGTTTTGAAGCTCCGGTTGAAGATTTCAATTAGGAGGCTTGGATGCGAAATCTGACAGCGATCATTCAATTTCCTGACAGCAAGCTCAAAGGTTCTAACCTGTAGAAAATGAGAGGTTAACCAAGTAAAACTTGTGGGAATAAAAGGGTAAGATGTGATACTAGTTAGCTAAGTATCTAACGTTATTTTTATCGCCTTAACCTTGTTCTTGAGTAGTGTTAGGCTGGTTGTAGTGAGCTGAAATTTTTATCTTCTCACACTATTACTGCTCATTCAATACGGGTTAATGGCATTGAGAAGTTGAGCTTGGTTTGGAGTTTCTTGCTGTTTTGGAGCTTCTTTGGAAACATTTAAAGTTGTTACTTGCTGTTTTTGGCTTTCGGTTAGGGTGATGTCTCATTCCCTAATCGTTAGCTTTTCGCTTTCATCAACTTCTAATGTTAGTGCCTTGGTTTCTAACCTAAGTTTCTTAAAGCAGATGGTCGAGGTACTCGTAGCGGCCGTGGTCGCAGCCGGTTTTGGATGAGGAGCTCCGCCTCCTCCACCATGGCCGAGGTCCTTCTCGCATCGAGCGCAACCGCCAGAGGATGGGAGGGTCCGCTGATGTTATTGCGCGCAACACCTCCGCCTCTTTCAGGTGCCTCGTGATCCGCGGTGGGGTGGACATCGACCTCGTGGGGCCTTGCCGAGTTTCTTCGCACTCAACCCCCACGCTCTCCGTGTCTCGAGGACCCATTGGACGCAGATGACTGGCTGCGCCAGTTGAGCGTAAGCTCGACGTTGCTCGGCTCGACCAGACAGGCACTCTTTGCCTCCCATCGCCTTCGTGGGGCAGCACTCTCCGGTGGGAGAACTTGGCCATGCAGCCCGCCGCCACACTGCTCTTGGGATGAGTTCGGACGGCGTTCGCCGAGCTCACATCCTCGCCGCTTGATGAAGCTCAAGAAGAAGGAGTTTCTTGCGCTCAAGCAAGGGCGTAAGTCGCTGATGGAGTACCTTGCACGAGTTCAACCACTTGGCTCGTTATGCTCCATCCGAGGTGGCCACCGATGAGGCCAAGCAGAGAAGTTCATGGAGGGTTTGTCCGAGGAGCCGCAAGACAAGCTCCATTGTGGACTTTGTCGACTTCCGTGCCTTGGTGGACAAGGCCATTGTTGCCGAGCACAAGGCCAAGGCGCTGGCGAGTCCTGCAAGCGCAAGTGGGAGGCCTGCGGTCCGCACAGCCGCCTCTCGCCCTCGTGCGGGCCTACCCTGTGGGCCCGCTCGGTGGCTTCACTACCACCGAGGCCGCCAAAGACGCCTCGCCCGCAGCCGCGTGCCTCGGGCCACGGCGCCGCGAACCAGCAGGTGGCCCCGCAATCCGGCCGCCGGTCACTTGTTGCAACGTAGGGGCATTATGCCAATAGTTGCCCTAACAGATCGGAGCGGCCCTCGCCCTAATGGAGGACGCGGCGGGAGGTGGTTCTTTCCGTGATCGAAGGTTGTCCCGCTACCCAAGGCGTGGGTAGTGGCGCGTCAACCTCATCTCCGCGAGGAGGCACAGGAGGCACCGACGCCGTGTTGGGTACCCTGCTAACTCTTTCCCCTGCTACGCTTTGTTTGATTCAAAGCGCATCTCATTCTTTTGTTTCAGTCTTTGTCTCTTGTGGAGGTCTCCTTTTTACTCCATTGTTGGTCCCGCTGCTCATTCGCTCTCCCGTTCGGAGTTGAGAGTCGAACTGAGTGTAGGGATGTCCTCGCTGAGATAGAAGGGTAGGATTCTTGGCAAACCTTATCCTCCTTCGATCGGCGAGCTTAGATGTAATCCTAGGCATGGATTGGTTGTCTCAAGACATGGGACAAATTGATTGGCGCTAGGAGGCTCATCTACCTCACGCCTCCTTCCGCGAAAGTTAGTTCGCCGCCAAGCCGCAGGATCCGCATCTCTTCGCGCCGGCTAAGCCACTCTAGATATTAGTGAAGTCCCGCTGGTATGTGACTTTGTTGATGTCTTCCCGACGACCTTCCGTGGATGCCACCGTTCGAGACCTCGAGTTTGTCATTGAGTTGGTTCCTGCACGCCCGATTTCAAAGAGGCCTCACGGATGGACCCAATTGAGTTGGTGGAGTTGAAGAAGCGGTAGGTGAGCTTCAAGAGAAGGGTTTCATCCGCCCTAGCTCATCTCCCTCGGGATGCTCAGCAATCTTTGTCCCAAAAGGACAAGACGCTGCAGATAAGCGTTGATTACCGCCCACTTAATGAAGTAACGGAAAGAACAAGTACCCTTTGCCCCGTCGATCGATGACCTCTTCGATCAATTAACCGAGCTCGAGTCTTCCAAGATTGATTTGAGAGTGGGATATCATCAAGTTCGATTCGACCGAGGATATCCCAAAGACGGCTTTTTCTACTCGTTATGGCTTGCACGAGTATACCGTCATGTCATTCGGCTTAACCAATGCTCCGCCTTGTTCATGAACCTCATGAATTCGGTGTTCATGGAGTATTTGGATAGGTTCGTTGTGGTCTTCATCGATGATATCCTTATCTACTCTAAGAGCGAGGAGGAACACACCGGCATTTGAAGCTTGTGTTGGGCAAGCCCGCGAGCACAAGTCGTATGCGGTTCAGCAGCGCGCGCTCGTTGAAGGAAGTAGCCTTCTTAGGCCATATTCTTTCGGCAGAGGCGAGCTGGATCCTAGCAAGATCGATGTGCTTTCCTCGAGTCGCCCACTTCGTCACCGGTTCGGAGTTTTCTTGGTTTAGCGGATATTATCGCCGCTTATCGAGAACTTCTCAAGATAGCGGCCGATGACGGAGTTGCTCAAGAAGGACAAGAAGTTCTCGTGGTCCGCCGATTGCGAGGAAAGTTTCAAGCGCTTAAGAAGCGATTGACCACCGCCCCGCTCTTGTTCTCCCGATGTCCGTCGAAGCTTCGATATCTTTTGTGACGCTCTCGCCGAGGCCTCGGTTGTGTCCTTATGCAAGAAGGCAAGGTAGTGGCCTATGCATCAAGGCAATTGAGACCTCATGAACTCAACTATCCTACCCATGACTTGAGTTGGCGGCTGTGATCCATGCACTTAAGATTTGGCGACATTACCTAATCTGAATCGCTGTGAAGTGTATTCGGATCACAAAAGCTTGAAGTATTTGTTCACCCAACCAGATCTGAACCTCGTGCAAAGGAGATGGTTGGAGTTGATCAAGGACTATGACATGGGTATTCACTACCATCCGGCAAGGCCAATGTCGCTATGCGGATGCGCTTAGTCGCAGCGCATTGCAATGCATTGTTGCTTCAGAGCATCAGCCCTCTTCTAGAGGAGTTTCAGCTGCCTCAACACGGGTTTGGTTGAGCATGGTTCCTCGCCGCCTTGGTTGTATAGCCAACCTTGGTGGATCGGATCAGTCCGCTTCAGCAGCCGATGTTGGGGTAAACCGCATCAAGCGAAAATGTCAAGAACGAACGACCAAGCGCTTCTCCGTAGATGAGCTTGGTGTCTTGAGGTTGGGCAACGCCGTGGTTCCAAAGGACATAGAGTTGCGCATGCCCAATCCAGCAAGAGCTATGCGCGATCGCCGCTGCCGCGGAGTTGAGCTTGAGCCCAATGACTTCGCTTATCTCAAGGTTTCTCCTCCGAAAGGTCACCGCTTTTTGGTGTCAAGGGAAAGTTAGCTCTCGATATGTCGGCCCATACCGTGTTATCGAAGAAGGGAGTCGTTGCCTACAAGTTGGAGTTACCATCGCATCAAGCGGGGTACATGATGTGTTCCATGTGTCCTAGCTAAAGAAGTGCTCCGTGTTCCAACTGAGGCTACTTGGGAGCGAGAAGATCCCCATTTTCAACTTGTGTTGTAAGGTTTGTAAGAAAATGAGTAGAAGTTAAAACTTTTTCTTACGCCATGTGTTTCCTATGTGTACTAAACAATTATTTCACCAGAGTATGGGAATACTAAGTCACAAGTCTCTTGATCATCTCCTAGGAAATATTTTTCCTAAGTTCTGGGTTGATATGTGACCCTCTCAAAAATTTCACACTTTTCGTAAATTGATTGAATAGTTTTATGGGTCACCAAACTTGCTTGACTCATAGTCAAACCCTAGCTCAAAGCATTGTATAATTTCGGAGAAAATGCTCAGACAAAACTCCTAAAAATTTTATACAAGGTCCAACTCGAGGTTAGCAAGCTATCACAAGATTTCATAGAATTTGGAGCTAGTTTGCTAGCTCTAAAAGTCCCTTCAAGATCCTGGCCCAATTTAAACCCTAAACCTGTGTCGACTCTCCGTGTCTTGGTCGCACCGGCCGCTTGAGCCGTGCCTGCCTCGGCATTTGGACACAGTGGTCCGGGCCGTTGATTTTAAACCGACGCCAAAGACTCCTGGTCCTTGTAAAGGACCTCCCACCCCACGACTTCCTCCTGTTCTTTTACAAAGACAAACTCGAGGACCTCCCGTGACCTCCTTTGCACCTTTGCAAAGACCACCTGGCGACTCTCAGCCTCTCCACGACCACCCCTAGCGCTGGGTGATCGTGGGCCATCTCTTTGAGATCTCGCGCCGCACTCCCTAAGTGTTAGGACCTCTAATACTTGGCTCAAGATCCGAGCCCTTGATTTCAATCCAACACCACGACCTCCCTAGTGGGAGCTCAGGTCGATTTTAGCCGTTGAGCTCCTTGACCTGGTCCTCTCACCGCTCGGGTGGGCTCTGGCATTATCAATTTGTGCATGGCAAGAGAGAGCAAGGCCTTGTCAACTCTAAGGTCGACAAACGGCTATGTGTCGCCAACATTAAATGTCCGCAAAGACCTTTGCTCAAAAGTCTCCCGACAACCTACTCCCATCGCCAGGTACTTGGGCTCGGGCACCCACCGACTTTGCCATCCTTCCCACCGGCCATATTTGAAGCTCATGCTTCTCTCTTAGTTCTTTAGTCACTCTCTTGCACCCTAGTTCTTTCTCTCGCTCTTGTGCTCAAGTCACCCAAAATCTTGCCACCATTGCCGACCTTGAGCTCTCCGTCGCCTCCGAGCCCAAAGTGGTTCATTATTGTAGTTGTTGGCGTCATCTTGTTCCTTGGTCACCTCAAGCCTCCCGACTTGCTTTGTTTGACCTTCACAGAGGTTGACAAGGAGGGAGCTTGTTGCTCGTGGTCGGAGCTTGTCTTCTTCATCTCCCACGACTCCACTGGCCACCAGAGCTACCGCGACCACTCCCTGCTCTCCTTCAATCCCGGTGAGTACTTCGCCCAAAACCCGATCCCGCTAGACCTCTTCGGCTCGCTTTGGTCGCATTGGGTCTCCGTCGGCCACCTCCGCCAGCCGCGGTAGGGTGCACTTTAGCCCAGCCGCTGGCACCTTTAGGTTCTCCTCCTATTTGGAACTCATCCGCGTTTTGGTTTCCGCCGACGAGGTCCACATCGCCACGCAAGTCGATGAACCTCTCGGTTTTGCCAACAGAAATCCCATTTTCGTCATCTTCTTAGGACCACTTTAATGCTCAAATCATTGCTCATCATTGGTGCATTAATTGTGTCCTAATTTGTGCCGTGGAGTCACCGCTGCAGGCCGTGGCCTTAGTCATTAAGTGTTCCTTTAGATTCATTTATGGTCAATCATTAGATGCATTAAATTGTCTTAGTCGCCGCCCTGGAGGTCCCGCACCATTAAAACCACTCTAGGACCTCCTGCTAATCTTAGCCGCTCACGACCTCTCCAAGTTTAGATCCGGGCCTTAGGATCTTTTCCAAAAATCCTAAGTCTCTCGACCTCCCACCATATAGAATCCTCGCCATAAAGACCTCCGTAGGTTAAATCCCACCGCTAGGATCACCCTCCTCCTTGGGGTCCTCTTTGCAAAAGACCTCCTTGAGGTCCTCTCAGGCGAAGAGGTCACCCTGGCCGCTTTTGTCAAACCGCCTCCTGACCTCCTTGGGGTCCTCCTTGCAAAAGGTCCTTCCTTAGTCGCTTTCTAAAACCACCCCGAGCCACTCCCACCTGTCCTCTTTGCAAAAGACCACCCCGGTCTTTTGTAAAGAAACCTTCAAAACCACCCTGTGGTCCTCTTTACAAAAGACCACCCTTGGTCTCTTTGTAAAGAGAACCTCAGACCTCCTCGTGGTCGGGTCTTAACCATGAGGACCTCCCCGCCTAGATCCGACCACTCAGACCTCTCCTATGGAGATCCGAGCCATCCGCATCTCTCTCAGAAAGCACCGTGTTGGAGGACCTCCCGAGGGAAATCTAGACCGTTAGGACCCTCCTGAGATCCTAGCCGCCAAGACCTCTCGCCGTTAAACACCGCTTAGGTCCTCTCTCCGCCAGATCTAGACCGCTAAGACCTCCCTGAGATCTTAACCGCCTGCACCTTCCCTTAGTTGATAGCCGAGGACCTCCTCGTGGAGCTCTGAGCCGCCAGATCCGTGATCCGATGGCCACGACCTCCTAGCGCGCGAGGAGCTCCTTCGCGGTGCTCGCATCCGTGGTCTGAGCCGCTGGATTCCATATCAACTAAGACCTCCCCAGCGCGATGAGGTCTTTGCGCCCAAGAGCTCATGTGGGTTTTAGCATCGAGATCGTGAGCCGTGGCGATCTTTGATCAACGGCCCACGACCTCCCCAGTTTTTATGGGTTTTCCAGATTTAGTCCGAGAAGCTTTTATTTGCACATATTAATTGTTTTAAACTTCAAAATTGCATAACTTTTTCTCTGTAGCTCCAAATTTAACAAACTAAAGTTCTATAAATGCATCTTAAAGTACTTTAGCTTAGTATAGGTTTTGCAAAGAGTCTTTAATACTGAAATTAATCATGTCTTAGATTTAAAACTTAGAAAATCATAACTAAATCATTTTAACTCCAAATGACCTGAAATTTTATATGGGTTACCACTATACCAGTAGGTAGCTACCATAAAAGTTTCAGCTTCAAAATCTTTCTAGAAAATATTTTTGCTACAGTGCTAATTATGGCCGAAATTAGGTTTTTAGAGAATATCTTTTGCACCACAAATCCAAATTAAGTTTTTCCAGTTTCTATGTCTAGGTATGTTCGTATTTTACCTTGTGTATAAATTTCACACATTTGGATAATTTTTGCTTGCTCTTTGTTTAAGTGTTGCTCGCCTTATTGGTTGTTTTCATTCTTTCGCTTAGGATTCGATATTTGCGTGTAATCCCAGAACGACCCTCCGCAACAAATTGAGCAAATGCAAGTGCAAGCGCTTGACCATTTCCCATTAATCCCATTACTTTTAAAGTCTAATATTTTGTTTAACTTCTATGTATGCATTGCTATTTTGTTGTTAAATTGATTAGTTAGACCTCTAGTTGCATAATCAGAGGTAAATAATTATCCTCTACTACCGAGCCTAGGTTATTTGTCGTGATTAGAGTTCGTTGGATGAGCTCTGTCACTTAGTAGATTCGAATAAATATTGCTTAGCCATGCCTAGCATCGGTAGTATTGGGCTATCATCGACTTAGTCGATGATCTTGATCACACAATTACTTATACTACTCCATTATGTCCAACCCTTGTGTTTTACCATTTTGCAAATCAAAACTCAAAACAAAAATTATATCTTGGCTTGGGCACAATGGTATGTTGATGTGATCGGTTGGGTGTGTGGAATGGTGCCTAAGTCCCTAAGGACCGAAAGTTACTTGTGCCATTGATCCAAGCAATTATTGCGTACAACCACACGAGGGGATATGGAACCTCTCTTGACTAAGTACTTTGGGAGGTGTTAATTATGAGCTGGTCTGGTGGGTGTGTTCCGTGTGTGTGTGTTTGTGGTGTTGGAGGGGAGCATTAGCGCACTGTTAGGCTGTTTAATGTGTCTTTCTCCCGTGGGTTGCGCCTAATTAGCATCGCCCATTGGAAAGCGCCTTGTTAGACTTAGCCATGCCTCGCATACCAAAGGAAGTGTGCTAACCGTGGTCGGTGGAAAGGCGGTCATCGTGGTGGGTACATTGGTACACCCCGCAGGTTAAAACTATTCGAATAGCCTCGCCCTAGGTTATGGACACGCTTGGTTATTTCCCACAAGAACTAGACTACAACCTTTTAAAAACTTAAACTTGACATGGGTGGTATGAAGGGGTACTTCATGTTATTGTTGTGGTGACTATGGGTTAGTCACTTCTAGGTTGGTGTTGTTCTCATCTATGTTATTATTGTCTCTCTTTATTTGAACAATAAAAGTTAATTGCAAACTTGCTTTGAATCTATTACCTTATTGCAAATGAAAACTTGCTTTATGTCAAAATAAGTCCAAAGCCTCATCCACTTAAATAAAGCTTGCATGTAGTTAATTATAGTTCGTTATCTCACACGTCAGCCTTGCGAGTACAAAAACAAGTTTTGTACTCATCCGCTTGCTTAATATTAATTGTTGCAGAGGAAGAAGGTGAGCCCCAAGGGCCTCACTTTTGTGAGTCGTGGTTATGCACTGCTTGGGACGATTAGCTTGGCGGTCCGGCTGGTTGCCTTGTGGGTAAAGGCACACCGATTGGCTTTTGTTTATCGCCATCTTATGGCCATTTTGCTTCACTGTGTATTTACTTATCTTTATGAATTTTGGCCTGGTCGGCCTCTCTTTGTAATAACTCTCTTTATATTATCTATGTCTTTCGCTTGTTGCTTTTGCTTCGCTCTATGTGTATGAATGGAATTGATGCATGATTTTGTAGCGGGTGTGTATACCGCATTTTTGGAAGTATACATATCTCGAGGCTTGGTTTATTTGATTTGTACCGTTAGGACCAAGTGGATGGTTAAACAAGACAAGCCTAATAAACCGGGTCCTCACAAAGTTGGTATCGTGAGCCATTCCGACCGTAGTAACCCAAGCTTGGTCGTCTTAGGATATTTTGAAAACCTTATTTTCAAAGGGTCAAATGATTTGTGAAAGCTTAAGTAAGTTCTCTGATTTTATTCCTTACCTATCTTAGCTTTCTTCTCTCGCCTTGCTCTAATTTGAGTTTTAAAAGTGTTTTCCTTTCCTTCTCTCAAAAGATAGTCATTATCGATTAACTGGGTTTTGGGACCAATGAGCTTGGCAAATTGAAATGTTAGCCGCCTCTACAAGGTTTTGAAGCTTCCGGTTGAAGATTTCAATTAGGAGGCTTGATGCAAACTGACAGCGATCATTCAATTTCCTGACAGCAGGCTCAAAGGTTCTAAACTGTAGAAAATAAGAAATTAACCAAGTAAAACTTGTGGGAATAAAAGGGTAAGATGTGATACTAGTTAGCTAAGTATCTAACGTTATTTTTATCGCCTTAACCTTGTTCTTGAGTAGTGTTAGGCTGGTTGTAGTGTGCTGAAATTTTTATCTTCTCACACTATTACTGCTCATTCAATACGGGTTAATGGCATTGAGAAGTTGAGCTTGGTTTGGAGTTTCTGCTGTTTTGGAGCTTCTTTGAAACATTTAAAGTTGTTACTTGTTGTTTTGGCTTTCTGTTAGGTGATGTCTCATTCCCTAATCGTTAGCTTTTCGCCATCAACTTCTAATGTTAGTGCTTTGGTTTCTAACCTAAGTTTCTTAAAGCAGATGGTCGAGGTACTCAGAGCGCCGTGGTCAAGAAACTGTTTAGATGAGGAGCTCGCCGCCTCCGACCATGGTCGAGGTCCTTCTCCGCATCGAGCGCAACCGCCAGAGGACAGAGGGTCCTCGCTGGATGTTATTGCGCGCAACACCTCCGCCTCTTTCCGTGCCTCAGATCCGGCAGGGGTGGACATCACCCCGTGGGGCCTTGCTGAAGTTTCTTCGCACTCACCCCACGCTCTCCGTGTCCGAGGACCCATTGGACGCAGATGACCTGGTCGCACAAAGTTGAGCGTAAGCTCGACGTTGCTCGTTGCTCCGACCAGACAGGCACTCTTTGCCTCCCATCGCCTTCAGGGGGCAAGACTCTCCGGTGGGAGAACTTGGCCATGCAGCCCGCCGCCACACCGCTCTCTTGGGATGAGTTCCGACGGCGCCCGCCGAGCTCACATCCCCGCCGCTTGATGAAGTCAAGAAGAAGGAGTTTTCGCGCCAAGCAAGGGCGTAAGTCGCTGATGGAGTACTGCACGAGTTCAACCACTTGGCTCGTTATGCTCCATCCGAGGTGGCCACCGATGAGGCCAAGGTGAGAAGTTCATGGAGGGTTTGTCCGAGGAGCCGCAAGACAGCCTCCATTGTGGACTTTGCCGACTTCCGTGCCTTGGCAGACAAGGCCATTGTTGCCGAGCACAAGGCCAAGGCGCTGGCGAGTCCCGCAAGCGCAAGTGGGAGGCCCAGCCGTCCGCACAGCCGCCTCTCGCTCCTCGTGTCGGGCCTACCCAGGCCCGCTCGTGGCTTCCTACCACCGAGGCCGCCAAAGACCGCCTCGCCTCCGCAGCCGTGCCCTGGGCCACGCGGCGCCGCAACCAGCCAGGTGGCCCCGCAATCCGGCCGCCGGGTCACTTGCTTTTGGCAACCGGGGGCATTATGCCAATAGTTGCCCTAACAGATCGAGCGCCCTCGCCCCAATGGAGGACGCGGCAGGAGGTGGTTCTTCCGTGATCGGGTTGTCCCCGCTACCCAAGGCGTGGGTAGTGGCCGCACAACCTCATCTCCGCGAGGAGGCACAGAGGCACCCGACGCCGTGTTGGGTACCTTTCTGCTAACTCTTTCCCCGCTACGCTTTGTTTGATTCAGCGCATCTCATTCTTTTGTTTCTGAGTCTTTTGCTGCTGTGGGAGGTCTTCTTTTTACTCCATTGTTGGTCCCGCTGCTCATTCGCTCCCCCGGTTCGGAGTTGAGAGCTGAGTCTGAGTGTAGGGATGTCCCTGTTGAGATAGAAGGGGTAGGATTCTTGGCAAACCTTATCCTCCTTCGATCGGCGAGCTTAGATGTAATCCTAGGCATGGATTGGTTGTCTCAAAGACATGGGACAAATTGATTGCGCTAGGAGGCTCATCTACCTCACCTCACCAGCCCTTCCGCGAGGTGTTCGCCACTAAGCCGCAGGATCCGCATCTCTTCGCGCCGGCGAAGCCACTCTAGATATTAGTGAAGTCCCAGCGGTATGTGACTTTGTTGATGTCTTCCCGACGACCTTCCGTGGATGCCACCAGCTCGAGACCTCGAGTTTGTCATTGAGTTGGTTCCTGCATCGCCCGATTTCAAAGAGGCCTACCTGATGGACCCAATTGAGTTGGTGGAGTTGAAGAAGCAACGGGTGAGCTTCAAGAGAAGGGTTTCATCCGCCCTAGCTCATCTCTCTCGGGATGCTCAGCAATCTTTGTCCCAAAAGGACAAGACGCACAGATGTGCGCTGATTACCGCCCACTTAATGAAGTAACGTAAAGAACAAGTACCCTTTGCCCCGATCGATGACCTCTTCGATCAATTAACCGAGCTCGAGTCTTCCAAGATTGATTTGAGAGTGGGATATCATCAAGTTCTGATTCGACCGAGGATATCCCAAAGACGGCTTTTTCTACTCGTTATGGCTTGTACGAGTATACCGTCATGTCATTCGCTTAACCAATGCTCCGCCTTGTTCATGAACCTCATGAATTCGTGTTCATGGAGTATTTGGATAGGTTCGCTGTGGTCTTCATCGATGATATCCTTATCTACTCTAAGAGCGAGGAGGAACACACCGAGCATTTGAAGCTTGTGTTGGGCAAGCCCGCGAGCACAAGTCGATGCGGTTCAGCAAGCGCGCTGCTCGTTGAAGGAAGTAGCCTTCTTAGGCCATATTCTTTCTGGGCAGAGGCGAGTGTGGATCCTAGCAAGATCAGATGTGCTTTCCTCGAGTCACCCTACTTGGCCACCGGTTCGGAGTTTTCTTGGTTTAGCGGATATTATCGCCGCTTATCGAGAACTCTCCAAGATAGCGGCCGATGACGGAGTTGCTCAAGAAGGACAAGAAGTTCTCGTGGTCCGCTGATTGCAGGAAAGTTTCAAGCGCTTAAGAAGCGATTGACCACCGCTCCCGCTCTTGTTCTCCCGATGTCCGCCGGCTTCGATATCTTTTGCGACGCTTCGCCGAGGCCTCGCTGTGTCCTTATGCAAGAAGGCAAGGTAGTGGCCTATGCATCAAGGCAATTGAGACCTCATGAACTTAACTATCCTACCCATGACTTGAGTTGGCCGTGATCCATGCACTTAAGATTTGGCGACATTACCTAATCCAGAATCGCTGTGAAGTGTATTCGATCACAAAGCTTAAAGTATTTGTTCACCCAACCAGATCTGAACCTCGTGCAAAGGAGATGGTTGGAGTTGATCAAGGACTATGACATGGGTATTCACTACCATCCGGCAAGGCCAATGTCGCTATGATGCGCTTAGTCGCAGCGCATTGCAATGCATTGTTGCTTCAGAGCATCACCCTCTTCTAGAGGAGTTTCTGCCTCAACCCGGGTTTGGTTGAGCATGGTTCCTCGCCGCCTTGGTTGTACAGCCAACCTTGGTGGATCGGATCAGTCCGCCAAAGCAATGATGTTGGGGTAAACCGCATCAAGGAAAATGTCAAGAACGGAACACCAAGTGCTTCTCCGTAGATGAGCTTGGTGTCTTGAGGTTCGCAACGCCGTGGTTCCAAAGGACATAGAGTTGCGGAATTTGATCCTCCGCAAGCCCACGATTCCTCGTTATCCATTCATCCCGGCCACGAAGATGTACCAGATCTTCACCGAGATTTTGTGGACCCGAATGAAGAGGGAGATCGCGAGGTTCGCTGTCGAGCGCGACGGTGTCGCCGCGGTCAAGGCCGAGCATCGCCCACCGATTGCTTCACCTTGCCCATTCCGGAGTGGAAGGGATTCGCTCGATGGATTTTATCACCGCCTACCCAGTCACCGCGGGCAATGATGCCATTTGGGTTATCATTGACCCGCTGACAAAAGTGGCACACTTTCTTCCGCCAAGACCAAGATTCGCACTGGCCACCTTGCGGAGCTCTATATCGCCAGATAGTGAGCTTGCATGGGGTACCAAGACGATCATTTCGATCGTGGTTCCATCTTCACTTCGCAGCTCGCATAGCTTGCAAGAAGCTATGGGAACTGCTTTTCTTTCAAAGACAAAGATATCACCCCAAACAGATGGTCGACCGAGAGGGTCAACCAAGTTTTGGAGGACATGTCGCGAGCTTGTGTTCTTTCCTATGGGAAGCATGGAGAAGTGCTTGCCATTCGCCGAAGTTTTCTTACAACAACGCTTCAAGCCGCCTGGCATGGCACCATTCGAGGCCTTATACGGAGAAAGTGTAGAACCTCGTTGAACTGGTCCGAGACCGTGAAAGACCTTTCTTTGGCCCGACTCATTAATGAGGCCGAGGGTCAAGTCCACCATTCGTGATCGCTGCGCATACTCAATCCAGCGTAAGAGCTATGCGCGATCGCCGCCGCCGTGAGTTGAGCTTTGAGCCCAATGACTTCGCTTATCTCAAGGTTTCTCCTCCGAAGGTCACCGCTTTGGTGTCAAGGGAGTTAGCTCCTCGATATGTCGGTCCATACCGTGTTATCGAAGAAGGGAGCCGTTGCTCACAAGTTGGAGTTACCGCCGATCGGCGGGGTACATGATGTGTTCCATGTGTCCCACTAAAGAAGTGCCTCCGTGTTCCAATCGAGGAAGTTCGCTGGAAACTCTTGATGTCCGTGAAGATTTGACCTACCGCGAGCGCCCTGCTCGCATACCGAGGAAGTCGAACGAAGAACGAGGAATAAGACCATCAAGTTCCTTAAGGTTCAAAGTGGTCGAATCATTCAGAGGATGAGGCTACTTGGGAGCGAGAAGATCGCCTCCGCAGTGCACTACCCTCTTTCTTTTCCGAGTGAACCAAATCTCGGACGAGATTTTTGTAAGGGGGAGGTTTGTAACATCCCCATTTTCAACTTGTGTTGTAAGTGTAAGAAAATGAGTAGAAGTTAAAACTTTTCTTACATCATGTGTTTCCTATGTGTACTAAACAATTATTTCACCAGAGTATGGGAATACTAAGTCACAAGTCTGTTGATCATCTCCTAGGAAATATTTTTCCTAAGTTCTTGGGTTGATATGTGACCCTCCAAAAATTTCACACTTTTCGTAAATTGATTGAATAGTTTTATGGGTCACTCAAACTTGCTTGACTCATAGTCAAACCCTAGCTCAAAGCATTGTATAATTTCTCGAGAAAATGCTCAAGACAAAAACTCCTAAAAATTTTATACAAGGTCCAACTCGAGGTTAGCAAGCTATCACAAGATTTCATAGAATTTGGAGCTAGTTTGCTAGCTCTAAAAGTCCCTTCAAGATCCCTGGCCCAATTTAAACCCTAAACCTGTGTCGACTCTCCGTGTCTTGGTCGCACCGGCCGCTTGAGCCGTGTCTGCCTCGGCATTTGGACACAGTGGTCCGGGCCGCTGATTTTAAACCGACGCCAAAGACCTCCCTGTCCTTGTAAAGGACCTCCCACCCCACGACTTCCTCCTCGTTCTTTTACAAAGACAACCTCGAGGACCTCCCTGTGACCTCCTTTGCACCTTTGCAAAGACCACCTCGGCGACTCTCTCACCTCCACGACCACCCCTAGCGCTGGGTGATCGTGGGCCATCTCTTTGAGATCTCGGCCGCACTCCCTAAGTGTTAGGACCTCTAATACTTGGTTCAAGATCCGAGCCCTTGATTTCAATTCAACACCACGACCTCCCTAGTGGGAGCTCTGGCTGATTTTAGCCGTTGAGCTCTTGACCTGGTCCTCTCACCGCCGGGTGGGCCTGGCATTATCAAATTTTTGTGCATGGCAAGAGAGCAAAGGCCTTGTCAACTCTAAGGTCGACAAACGGCTATGTGTCGCCAACATTAAATGTCCGCAAGACCTTTGCTCAAAAGTCTCCCGACAACCTACTCCCATCGGGCCAGGTACTTGGGCTGGGCACCACCTACTGACTTTGCCATCCTTCCCACCGGCTATATTTGAAGCTCATGCTTCCTCTCATAGTTCTTTAGTCACTCTTGCACCCCTAGTTCTTTCTCTCGCTCTTGTGCTCAAGTCACCCAAAATCTTTGCCACCATTGCCGGACCTTGAGCCTCCGTCGGCCTCCGAGCCCAAAGTGGTTCATTATTGTAGTTGTTGGCGTCATCTTGTTCCTTGGTCACCTCAAGCCTCCCCGACTTGCTTTGTTTGACCTTCACAGAGGTTGACAAGGAGGAGCTTGTCGCTCGTGGTCGGAGCTTGCCTTCTTCATCTCCCACGACCTCCACCGTCACCAGAGCTACCACACCACTCCCTGCCTCCTTCAATCCCGGTGAGTACTTCAGCCCAAAACCCGATCCCGCTAGACCTCTTCGGTTTTCGCTTTTGGTCGCATTGGGTCTCCGCTGGTCACCTCCGCCAGCCGCCAGAGGGTGCACTTTAGCCCTAGCTGCTGGCACCTTTAGGTTCTCCTCCTATTTGGAACTCATCCGCGTTTTGGTTTCCGCCGACGAGGTCCACATCGCCGCGGCAAGTCGATGAACCTCTCGGTTTTGCCGTTCGCAAATCCCATTTTCGTCATCTTCTTAGGACCACTTTAATGCTCAAATCATTGCTCATCATTGGTGCATTAATTGTGTCCTAATTTGTGCCGTGGAGTCATCGCTGCAGGCCGTGGCCTTAGTCATTAAGTGTTCCGTTAGATTCATTTATGGTCAATCATTAGATGCATTAAATTGTCTTAGCCGCACTGCCTGGAGGTCCCGCACCATTAAAACCACTCTAGGACCTCCTGCTAATCTTAGCCGCTCACGACCTCTCCAAGTTTAGATCCGGGCCTTAGGATCTTTTCCAAAAATCATAAGTCTCGGACCTCCCACCATATAGAATCCTCGCCGTTAAAGACCTCCGTAGGTTAAATCCCACCGCTAGGATCACCCTCCTCCTTGGGGTCCCTTTGCAAACGACCTCCTTGAGGTCCTCTCAGGCGAAGAGGTCACCCTGGCTGCTTTTGTCAAAACCGCCTCTCTGACCTCCTTGGGGTCCTCCTTGCAAAAGGTCCTTCCTTAGTCGCTTTCTAAAACCACCCTGAGCCACCCCACCAAGGTCCTCTTTTGCAAAAGACCACCCCGGTCTTTTGTAAAGAAAACCTTCAAAACCACCCTGTGGTCCTCTTTACAAAAGACCACCCTTGGTCTCTTTGTAAAGAGAACCTCAGACCTCCTCGTGCCGGTCTTAACCATGAGGACCTCCCGCCTAGATCTGGACCGCTCAGACCCTCTCCTATGGAGATCCGAGCCATCCGCATCTCTCTCGATAAAGCACCGTGTTGGAGGACCTCCCGAGGAAATCTAGACCGTTAGGACCTCCCTGAGATCCTAGCCGCCAAGACCTCGCCGCTAAGCACCGCTAGGTTCTCTCTCCGCTCAGATCTAGACCGCTAAGACCTCCCTGAGATCTTAACCGCCTGCACTTCCCTTAGTTGAATAGCCGAGGACTTCCTCGTGGAGCTCGGAGCCGCAGATCCGTGATCCGATGGCCACGACCTCCCTAGCGCGAGGAGCTCCTTCGCAGGCCGTGCATCCGGTGGTCTGAGCCGCTGGATTCCATATCAACGGTTAAGACCTCCCTAGGCGCGATGAGGTCTTTGCGCCTGTGAGCTCATGGTTTTAGCATTCGAGATCGTGAGCCGTGCGATCTTTGATCAACGGCCCACGACCTCCCCGCTTTTATGGGTTTTCCGATTTAGTCCGAGAAGCTTTTATTTGCACATATTAATTGTTTTAAACTTCAAAATTGCATAACTTTTTCTCAGAGTCTAAATTTAACAAACTAAAGTTCTATAAATGCATCCATAAAGTACTTTAGCTTAGTATAGGTTTTGCAAGAGTCTTTAATACTGAAATTAATCATGTCTTAGATTTAAAACTTAGAAAATCATAACTAAATCATTTTAACTCCAAATGACCTGAAATTTTATATGGGTTACCACTATACCAGTAGGTAGCTACCATAAAAGTTTCAGCTTCAAAATCTTTCTAGAAAATATTTTTGCTACAGTGCTAATTATGGTGTAAATTAGGTTTTTAGAGAATATCTTTGCACCACAAATCCAAATTAAGTTTTTCCAGTTTCTATGTCTAGGTATGTTCGTATTTTACCTTGTGTATAAATTTCACACATTTGGATAATTTTTGCTTGCTCTTTGTTTAAGTGTTGCTCGTCTTATTGGTTGTTTTCGCTCTTTCGCTTAGGATTCGATATTTATGTAATCCCGAGAACGACTCCGCAACAAATTGAGCAACAAAGCAAGGTGCAAGCAGCTTGATCATTTCCCATTAATCCCATTACTTTTAAAGTCTAATATTTTGTTTAACTTCTATGTATGCATTGCTATTTTGTTGTTAAATTGATTAGTTAGACCTCTAGTTGCATAATCTGAGGTAAATAATTATCCTCTACTACCGAGCCTAGGTTATTTGTCGTGATTAGAGTTCGTTGGATGAGCTCTGTCACTTAGTAGATTCGAATAAATATTGCTTAGCCATGCCTAGCATCGGTAGTATTGGGCGATCATCGACTTAGTCGGTGATCTTGATCACACAATTACTTATACTACTCCATTATGTCCAACCCTTGTGTTTTACCATTTTGCAAATCAAAACCAAAACAAAAATTATATCTTGGCTTGGGCACAATGGTATGTTGATGTGATCGGTTGGGTGTGTGGAATGGTGCCTAAGTCCCTAAGGACCGAGTTACTTGTGCCATTGATCCAAGTAATTATTGCGTACAACCACACGAGGGGATATGGAACCTCTCTTGACTAAGTACTTTGGGAGGTGTTAATTATGAGCTGGTCGGTGGGTGTGTTCCTGTGTGTGTGTTGTGGTGTTTGAGAGGAGCATTAGCGCACCGGTTAGGTCGCTTAATGTGTCTTTCTCCGTGGTTGCGGCTCTAATTAGCATCGCCCATTGGAAAGCGCCTTGTTAGACTTAGCCATGCCCGCATACCAAAGGAAGTGTGCTAACCGTGGTCGTGGAAAGGCGGTCATCGTGTGGGTACATTGGTACACCCCCGCAGGTTAAAACTATTCGAATAGCCTCGCCCCAGGTTATGGACACGCTTGGTTATTTCCCACAAGAACTAGACTACAACCTTTAAAAACTTAAACTTGACATGGGTGGTATGAAGGGTACTTCATGCTATTGTTGTGGTGACTATGGGTTAGTCACTTCTAGGTTGGTGTTGTTCTCATCTATGTTATTATTGTCTCTCTTTATTTGAACAATAAAAGTTAATTGCAAACTTGCTTTGAATCTATTACCTTATTGTAAATGAAAACTTGCTTTATGTCAAAATAAGTCCAAAGCCTCATCCACTTAAATAAAGCTTGCATGTAGTTAATTATAGTTCGTTATCTCACACGTCATTTTGCAGTACAAAACAAGTTTTGTACTCATCCGCTTGCTTAATATTAATTGTTGCAGAGGAAGAAGGTGAGCCCCAAGGGCCTCACTTTTGTGAGTCGTGTTATGCGCACTGTTGGGACGATTAGCTTGGCGGTCCGGTTGGTTGCCTTGTGGTAAAGGCACACCGATTGGCTTTTGTTTATCGCCATCTTATGGCCATTTTGCTTCACTGTGTATTTACTTATCTTTATGAATTTTGGCCGGTCGGCCTCTCTTTGTAATAACTCTCTTTATATTATCTATGTCTTTCGCTTGTTGCTTTTGCTTCGCTCTATGTGTATGAATGGAATTGATGCATGATTTTGTAGCGGGTGTGTATACCGCATTTCGGGAAGTATACATATCTCGAGGCTTGGTTTATTTGATTTGTACCGTTAGGACCAAGTGGATGGTTAAACAAGACAAGCCTAATAAACCGGGTCCTCACAGAGCCATTGCGGACGCCCACCAAGGAACAGTCGCCATGACCACCGCCATTGTCGCCCGAGGCAAAGAAGAACGCCATCATCCTCCTCGACATCCGGCGTTGATGTAGGCTCCATCTTCCGTGGCGATGTATGCCCGCTTAGGGCAATTCCTCCGCACATGACCAAGTCCATAGCAGCGGTGGCATCGAATGTCTGAGGAGCGCCCGTGGAAGGCACTAAGAAGAACTTGGCCGGAGCTCGCAAAGAATTTTTTGTAGAATCTGCAGGCGGTCGTGAAAGGTGGCTTTGGTGGCGCCGCAGCAATCTTGTTCATCGGTGGTGGAGGAGAACGAAACTCAAGAAGACTTGGGCACCCCGCCGATGTAGTCGTCGCGCGTGTAGGAGGGTCGTCCTGCTTGCCGTCGCGATTCCTTGCGCCTCGCAATTTTTTCTCGCAAGCATAGCAAGTCGGAACAACTGTTGATGAGTAAATTCTTTATAATCAACAATGTCCTGAATTTCACGCCAGAACCCCCATAGAAACGATAAATCTTATCCTCTGCTTCCTCAACAACCCCACAACGCACCATACCCTTTTGAAGCTCAAAGATAATAGTCCCGAATGTAACTATCACCTTGTTCTAAGCGCTGTAATTTTTTTTCTCAAATCACGTTTATATGTGGGAGGAACAAACGACACGCATAGCTTCTTTTAACCGCTCCCATGAGTCAGTTGTAAGCGCATGGTACCCAGCTTCATTCCACCGATAATAGCAAAGTCCTTAAACTCACTAGTAGCTTGTCTAACTCTATGTTGTTCAGAACCAAGTGAGAATTAAACCGCTTCTACCGTCATCTCCCAATCAAGATATATTGCAGCATCATAAAGGCTGAAAAGATGGGATGGTAAACTTGACTTTAGCAAAAGGGTCATCGTTACCATGACGGTTTTGATTATTACCTCCCATACCATGTCGCTTTTGTCAAGACGCCGACGTAGTCGCGCATCTTGTGTCTCCCACGATCAATGTTGCCAACCGCATCATGCATCGTGGTCATCATCATGATGATGGCCGCCATTGACATGTGGCGTGCGTGTCTCAATGTGTCCATCTCGACCGTGAGGTCACCATCCGCCGCTCCACCCGCCAATGCCTTCGTGGTGTTCAATCGGGCAATGGCGCGACGATGGTGTCCATTCGCGCCGAGATCGTGAATGAAGCATTTTGTTTGTCGAGCGTAGCTTGTAGCCGGCCGCGACTAACACACTCGTTGAAGTCGACGTGTCGCGCCCCTTCGGTCCCCGCCATGGTTAGTGGAAACACAGGAAAACAAAATGATTATCCCTATCAACTACAAAGGAGGACAAGTGGGAACCCGCAAAGGAAGTGGCTTACCAAGCTCTTACAAGTGTTCTTACCAACGCAAACCGTAGGTGGTATAACCGGTGGTCGGTTCGTGATACCGCAGTGTGACTCGCGATTGCAAGGGTCAAAAGTCAGGCTATCCTAAGTAGGTATATGGAGCTTGGAAGGCCAAATATGTTAGTGGAACAAAAATCAATAACAGATAGTAATGTTGAGTAAATGTCCAAAACACGGGTCCTAGTTGTCGGGTCTAAATGTGTCCTATAAATGTATGACATGATGAATAAGGAGTCAAGACTGTAATAGTAAAGCAAAGACAAAGAACAAGGATGGCTGTAAAGACAACACAAGGATGGCTGTAAGGACAAAGACAAATCAATATCTGTCACCTAAAACTGTGCTCTCTCTTTTTTTTTAGGCACAGAGGGCTCTCAGGTGCCTTTTTTTCTCAGGCAAAACCAGGTGCCGAAATGTTTTTATTTTTTTATTTTTTCTGTTATTTTTTTCACGAAGCGGAGCACAGAAATAGGAACCACACAAAGTTTCACCTCAATCTGATGTAAGGTGTGGCCTACAGAAAATGATGAATGTGCTATAAATTCGGTGATGAAAGTTCAGAGCTCGAGTACTACACTTTCCAGGCCGAATTTGGGCAAAGTAAATTCGTTGAACCTGACAAAGTTGGGAGGTTTCGGATGCAAAATTTAATTTCACCCAATTTCAAAAAAAAATCGTCTGATTTTGAGTTCGTATGCGAAAGTTACGGCTGTTTGAAGGAGGGCCTCCGAGTTATGGTTGCTGTGGAGGCCGAAATGAAATCGGGTGGAGGAAATTGGTGGAAAATGGGGGCGGAAGCTCGGGAAGAGGTGGGGGATGGTGCTGGGTGATCACGAGGCTCAAGGGGGAATTGTGTTGGGTGATCACGAGACGCGATGTATGACTCAAAAACAGAGGGTGGGAGGATGGGAGAAACAAATGTTGACGACTAGGGTTTGTATGAGAGGTAGCGGAAGCAAGACAACCCGAAATAAAACACGATCTAAACCAGAACACAACTCGACTAAGGACACAAACTCAACACTACGGACTCAAATCAAATTGTGCAAAAGTCTAAACGAGATCCGGGACAGGAACAACCTATGACTACAATTTTTGTAGGGCTTTTCTTGGACTCTGGATGAAACCGAAAACAACAAGGGTAGGGTAAACTCAAACCTGAAGGAACACCTGAAGATCTGATTACCACTTGATGGGAATGGGGTCCCGATCTTCCAACAGGTTCTGGATAAGTTTGATTTGGTGGAGGCGCGACCCAAATCGACTCGGCCCGAACAACACGCCCAAACCCCGCAATCGCAGCACCACGCCTCCTCGTGTTATCAACCGCGCGCAACCCCGCTGACTCGCCAAGAAGGCTAATCTCGCCGCGAATCAAGAACACAAGCAAGAACAAGGAAGAACACAACAGAATTGCGATGTATTGTTTTAGCACTCGAAAGTTGGGGTCTCACAAACCGATGAACGATTTAAACTGTTCAAGATAGAATTAATCTAAGCAAAACCCAACCCTAATGGTGGGGGTGGAGGCTGTATATAGAGGACCGAGGGGCGGCAAAACCCTCGACGCGCCCTAATGGGCTCCAACACGATACAAAGCCGAACGGCCCAAAAGACGGTGACGCAGACTCGACAGATTCTGAATGCCCACTTGTTTCGACAATTCCCATTGACTCAGAAGGAATTTTGACATGGGACCAGAGCCATTGGAAAGGTCGTCTTCTCAGCTTTCGATACATATGTGGAACATCCAAAACGGAGCCCGATGCGATCCGGGCGTCCGCTTTAGTGCGCCTAGTCCTCGACTCCGAATTGATTCAAGTCGGCTTGAGTTGGGCCTCCAACATGATTCGACCGCCCTTGCTGGACTTGTGTGCTTCATAGCCCTTATCCAAGTACTTCCGTGTCCTCTCCATGGTTCCTAATCATAATTAAATCATTAGGTAGCAATCGATTCTCAAATGAACAAAAAGAAGTACTTAGGAACGAGCTCACCAGTAAATTCAATTGTCGCGCGAGCTCTAGTGATTGGTCCTGAATGTCAAGTGGAGGATTGTTGTGTGTATCCGAAGAAGTGATGTCCTCATCGTAGTCCTAACTCGCCTAATCTTAGGTAATTCATGGCAAGCAAATATTTAATCCACACTAGTTTCCAATTAAGATAACCATCGGATCATATTTACCATTAAAAGAGAGTATAGTGAATTTAACCTTAGCAAAAGAATCATCGTGGTCACGCATCACATGTCGTGGGGGTCTCGCCGCATACCTTGTCGACTAAAATGCATCCGTCGATGAGCTCGATTGTTGTTGTGGTTACCCATGTCATTGGCCCGTGACGTCACATAGTCGATTCATCTTGTCCTTCTACCACTAGAGCAGCAGGGGGAATAGCAGTGGATACCTGGGCAATCTCGTCAAGGCGCGCCATAATACCAGCCAAAGAAGTGTTAGTGACGCCTTACGCTCTCTCCATTGCGGCGAGCGTGGCGTTTGTCTCAATCTGGGTGCCCTCAAGTTGAGTAAGTTGCTCATTCGTGACCCTGATATCTTCCTCAAGACACTCCGTACGAAGATTCATGATGCGCCGGAAATGTTGTACGATTGCCTTTGTACGAGGAATATGAGATGTATCCTCATCCAAATGCTCCGCAGAACCTGCCATTGTTAGCTAAACACAAGTATATGACCCTAGCAACTACTAGGATGTGGTGGTTCAAAATTCACTCACACTCAAGCCTTCTATCGAATTCTTACCAATTCTTAGCAAGCAAACACGGTTGATCGGCAACCAGCGGTGTCAATGTATCTCCAAATATTGGATGGAGCGATTGCTAGGTGAAGTTCAGCCTGTATGGTGTAGAAAAGGTGTAGCTGATAAGGCTTAAGTATGGTAGCAATGGATTAGAATCTATCAAATCAGAGAATGCAAGCTGAAAAATCGTTCAACGCTGGTTAGTGCTAGTCCTAGGCTAGACCGTAACTAGAGACGCGAGCCTAGAACACAAACGAAAGCACGGTGCGGCATAAGCTCAAAAAAGGATGCCGCCTTCACGGGACCCTTAAAATCACTTGCAAAGGGCTCACAATTTTGAGAAAAATCTGAGAAACTTTCTTTTTGTCGCTCTTTTTTTGTTCCTCTTTTTTTGCAAATCTACACCTCACTCAAAATTCTTCAAAGTTTTCTTGTGCCTAGGGATGTATATGGGTCACAAACTTTTTTCTTCCGAGACTCTCTCTCTCTCTCTCTAAACATTGATTTTTTCGATCGTGTTGCCGGGTTAGATGAATCTTAGGTTTCCTTCCGCAAAGACGATAACAACCTATTCTTTTTTTCTTTTTCTCCTTCTCTCATTACAAACCGAAACGAACTTTTGTTCTTCGTTAGGGTTTCCTGGTGTGGCGGTGGCAGGAGGATGGTGGCTTGCCGCGGTAGGAGGATGTTGGCCACAGAGGATGCGACAAGGGATGGCGGCAACGCTGGTGGTCGCGACAAACAAGGTAGAGACGACAGCTGCTCACGGCATGGCAAGGATCGCAACGGTGGAGGTATGCGCGATTGAACCCAAACAAAACGTGCGACCAAACGTGAGCAAAACTCGAAACTCTAAAAGAACTAGACACTAAAACCAGCAAAGAACACGACGATGCAACCGAAAGTTCAACAATGCAATGCACTGAAAAGAAAGATGCAATGGCGCAATCGGTCTTGGACAGATATGTGATCTAATCTTATAATTTTTTTTTGCTTTTTCTAGACTTTCGAAATTAAGCAACCTAACTACGAAAAACAGTAAATTCTCACCGAGCAACCTTGAGCTCTAATACCACTTGATGGAGGCGAGGTGCCCGATCTTTTGATGAGATTGGTAAATATCGATTTGGTGGAGGTGACTCTCGCGATCCCACTACAACCGTACGACGACACTTGCGCCTTAGCAATCGTTGAACGAACTCTGAGACGTTATTGACCATGCTGGAAGCGCGATCAACCTGAACACGAGGTTCAATTCCTACGAGCAATCAAAGAACTAGCAAAAATAAAATATAGGTAATCTAATATTGCAAATAGGAATTGTAGTATAGATGGCAGTGAAAAACAAATGTGGGATCCCGAAGGTTATCTTGACTGGTGATCGTTCGACACAACTAAACAACATAAGTTTGCACAATGGCCAAAGCAAAACTCAACGAAACCGAAGTTCTAGCAAAGGGAGGTGATGGCTCCTATATGGAAGAAGACGACCTGTGGTGGCGGCCGGAAGTGGATACACACCCTAGGGGTTACAAGGCCCACGGCCCAAGAGGAGGTGGCACAACACCCTTTTGAATGGGGCTCAAAAATAGACGTGGATTGTTTTGTTGATTGTGGCCGGATCGACTGAAATTTGAAGCTGAGGTTGGATCTATTGGAAACTAGACTTGATAATATTTCAATGGAGTCCAAGAACATCCCAAACGGAGTCTGTATGAAGAAGTTATGGCCGTTTGAACTTAGTGTTGTCGCAGCAGTCCGAACTCGAATCCAGAATGAGCCGAACTCGAACTCTTGCTTGGCTCAGACTCAAAGTGACGTGATGACCTCCATTATGCCTTCTATGCTTGTCCATGACTCCACATACCTCTCCTTGATCCTTTCTCATGTTCCTAAGCACAATTAAATCACTTGTATTAGGTAGCGGTCTATTATCAGTAATATATAAACTTATGAATGAATTCACCTGGTGATTAAGTTGGCGAGCATGAGCTCGAGTAATTGGTCCTTGTAACACTGGTTGTGAATCAATTGTGTGTGTAGGCGTGGTTGTATCCAAGTTAGGGATGTCCTCATCATCGTGCCCAGCTCTAAAAACTCTGACTTCCGCAACCCTTCTCCAGGAAGCCAGATTCAGAGGGACGCTTCGCTTGCAGTAGGCACCACATGTATCACTATTAGGAGATGGGACACTTCACCAACAAGTGTCCTAAACAACATTTCCAGCTATACCAGCCAAGCCAAAGACAGGAGTTTTGGCTACCAACAACATACCAATTGCTAAGAAGCTGAATCAATTTGTGAAGGAATGAGTGAACCATGTCATGGCCGAAATAGCTCAGCCTGCACCAGATGTTGTCCTTGGTACGCTTTGTCAATTCAGCATCAAAGATCGCTTTATTCGATCTGTGGGCTTCAGATTCCTTTGTTTCAAATAAGTTTGTGAGAAATTATGGGTTATCTACCTCTCCTTAGTCAACCCTATGATAATCCATTTCGTAGGCTCCAAATAAGGACTAGTTCCTTTGCCCAAATCTTACTTTGGAAATATCCGAGTATCCTTCTTGGCGACTTGATAGTTTTGTAATCTCAAAGTTTAGATATAATCCTTGGGATAGATTGGTTAGCCAAGAATCACGATCAGATAGAATGTGCCAATAGATCTATCATACTTACAAATGACCAAGGGATCCAAATGGAGTTCAGACCAAGGAAGTAAAGTTAGAAGAAATCCCAGTGGTGCAAAAATACCTGGATGTATTTCCTAAAGATTTACTCAGTATGCCACCAAACAGGGACATTATATTCCAAATTGACTTAGTCCCAGGAACTGCTCCAATTTCAAAGAGATCCTACAGAATGCCAGCTAATGAGTTAGCATAATTGAAGAAGCAGATCAAAGAATTGCAAAACAAGGGTTACATTCAACCAAGTTCATCACCTTGGGGAGCACCGGTACTATTTGTCAAGAAAAAGGACAATAGTATGAGGATGCATGTGGATTACAGATCACTCAATGAGGTCGCAATCAAGAACAAGTATCCATTGCCCAGAATTGATGACCTTTTTTATCAGCTGAAAGGAGCAAGTGTATTCACCAAGATTGATCTGAGATCTGGCTACCATCAGTTGAAGATCCGATCTGAGGATATTCCCAATATTGCCTTCACAACTAGATATGGACTGTACGAGTTTACAGTGATGTCATTCGGTTTGACAAATGCACTAGCTTACTTCATGAATATGATGAATAAGGTGTTCATGGAATTCTTAGATAAGTTTGTGGTTGTATTTATTGGTGACATTCTCATCTACTCTAAGGATGAGAAAGAGCATGAAAACATCTCGTGGTTGTGTTGGAAAACTCGAGAACATCAACTCTATGCCAAGCTCAACAAGACTGATTTTTGGTTAAGACAAGTGGCATTTCTTGGTCACATTGTGTCACAGTGTAGTTAGTTTAGATCCCGCCAAAGTTGAAGTCAGAATGGACTAGAAGCAAACCAAGTCTCATTATTAAAATGAGGAGTTTCTCGATTTAGGTGTTACTACCGCACATTCATTGAAGGTTTCTCCAAGACTGCTAGACCCATGACTCAATTGTTAAAAAGGAAAAGAAGTTTGAATGGATAGAAGTTTGTGAGAAGAGTTTTCAAGAGTTGAAGCAAAGACTAATTTTTGCACCGGTGTTAGTTTTGCTCGACATTCATAAGGATCTCAAGTATTCGTGATGCTTAACGTCAAGACCTTGGATGTGTGCTAATGCAAGAAGGCAAGGATGTAGCTTACACATCTCGTTAGTTGCAACCCCATGAAGGGAATTACCCGACGATGATTTGGAGCTAGCAAGAATTGTGCACGCTCAAAATTTGGTGGCATTATCTTATTAGTAATAGCTGCGATATTTTCATAGACAATAAGAGTTTGAAATATATTTTCACTCAATCAGAACTCAACCTAAGGCAAAGAAGATGGTTAGAATTGATAAAGGACTATGACATTGGTATTCATTACCATCCCAGTAAAGCAAATGTGGTTGCAGATGGTTTGAGCAGAAAAGGTTATTGCAACACGATTTTGGTTCAAGAAAATCAGCCAAGATTATTTGAAGAGTTGAAATATTTGAATTTGGAAATATTAAGTCAAGGTTGTGTAAACACTCTAGAAGTACAACCCACAATTCAAGAAAAAATCCGAGAAAATCAGAAAACAGATGAGGATGTTAAAGAAATCTGGAAAATTACGAGAAGAGGAAAAGCCCTAGGATTTTCTGAGGATGAATAGGGTACCGTTTGGTTTGCAAACCATATTTGCATACCCGATCATAAAGAAATAAAGTGATTGATATTGCAAGAAGCCCATGAATCTCCTTATTTTATTCATCTCAAAAGTACCAAAATGTACAAGGATTTAAAGGAGAAATTTTGGTGGGTTATCATGAAGCGAGAAATTACTGAGTATGTTTCTCGTTGTGATGTATGCTAGAAAGTTAAGGCAGAACACCAACAACCCACAGGATTGTTACAACAACTGTCGATTCCAGAATAGAAATAGGAAGAGATTTGTACGGACTTTATTACCCGACTTCCTAGGACCCAATCAGGATATGATTCCATCTGGGTGGTGATTGACTGATTGACCAAAGTGGCACATTTCATTCCAGTCATAACCACTTATAGAAGTAGTAAGCTAGCAGAGTTGTATATGGCTAGGATTGTTTGTCTGCACAGTGTTCCAAAGAAGATAGTGTCAGACAGAGGTTTGCAGTTCACATCAAGGTTTTGGAAAAGCCTACATGAAGCGTTGGGAACAACACTCAATTTCAATACTGCTTATCATCCCAAAACAGCTGGTCGACAAAGCGTAAAACAGATTTTGGAATATATGTTACGAGCTTGTGCCTTGGATTATGGAACCGCTTGGGATAGGAACCTTCCAGTATGCAGAATTTTCATACAATAACAACTATCAAACCAGCCTTTAGATGTCACCGCTCCAAGCAATGTATTGTAGGAAGTGTAGAACACCTCCTTTGGGATCAAGTAGGGAACATCGCTCTTTGGCCCTGCTTTAATTAAATAGGCTAAAAATAAGTAAAAGTGATAAAGGAACGGTTGAAAGTAGTACAATCCCAACATAAAAGTTATGCCAACAATCGTCGAAGAGATTTGTGATGGGGACATCACTCCTTCGGACACGTATAACACTTCTCCGGACATACGAGGACCGACACAAGAGCATGTGCGCGACAATTAAACCATCAGGTGAACTTGTTACTCACTGTCCATACTTGCTTGGTAAAGGATGGGATGCTACTAAATTCTTGTGCTAGTCATCCCTTGAAGGACAAGTCTACTCGGATTCAAGAATGAGCTCAAGTCGGACTCCAAATTCGATTCGGAGTATCAGGACAACACGTCAATAAAATGGGCATAACTTTTGCATACGGAGTCCAATTAAGGCGTTCTTGGACTTGCTGGAAAGCTTATGATGAGCCCGTTTCAATGGATCTAGTCTCACACTTAGATTCGTTGGAAGTTAGTCAGAGTCGTTGAAATAAGGTGCTTCGTCACCGTTTTGGGCCTAATAGGGCCTTGTAAGCGTGTGGAGGTCGGAGCCCAGGTTGTGTACGCCTCTCCCCATGACCGCACAACCCTAGGTCGACCTCCTCACGTCCCCCCTATATGTATACAGTAGCCGCCACAGTTTAGGGTTGGGTTTTTCTTAGATTATTCCGCCACAGTTTAGGGTTATTGTTCGGTTTGAGGAACCCCACTTTGTGAACTTCATCCATATTCGTAATACAATTTAGATTGCATCTTCCTTGTTCTTATGAGTTGCTTCGATTGCTTGCAGGAACAATAACCCTCGTGGTAAGGTCGATCGCGCAGCGTGGTCGATAACGCATACGCGTGCGGGTGTAGTGAATTGCGAGGTGACGATCTACGGCGGAAGCCTCAAAGCATCAACGCCCTCACGACAAAATCAATCGAACCTATCGGAAGATCGAGCCGTTCTCATCAAGTGGTATCGAGCTTCGTGTTGCTCGTTAGGTAATCTCGCTTATCCCCTTTGTTATTTGTGTTCCATCACCTAGAGTCCGTAAAATTGCCCCATAAAAAGTTTTAGATCTTAGTTCTTCCGCTATCCAAACCACTTTGTGCCTTGCGTAGTTGTGTTTTCAGTTTCCGCGTTGTTGAGTTCGAGTCCATCGTCGGTGTCTTTGTTGCTGGCCTAGTCATCGTGATCTAGTTTCTAGCGTTGAGTCTTTGCTGTTTTAGTCATTGTGTATCTCGGCTTGCCCTTGGCTGCATCCGTTGCAATTAGGATTTGTCTGCTATAGCCGAGATTGTGTCACCATCCACTTCCGACAACCTACTCGGATTCGACCACTTACTCGAGCAACACCCCCATTCGATCACCTACTCGGTTTGACCACCTACTCGGGTTCGACCATCTACTCGCTACTCGACAACCTACTCGGAATCTATCTGTTTCTAGTTGCTCTCGGACACCCCACGCACTCATCATATCATGCCCTTCCAAACAAAGGCCGAGAAGAATTTCCATAGCCGAAATAGAGCAAGCCAAAGTTCAGAGAGAGAGAGAGAGAGTATCTTTTTATTACCTTTATACCCCGCCTCCGAAATAGTTTGTGACCCACTCACCTCTTTGGACCTAAAAGGTAGCAGAAGAGTTTTGAGCTTGTGTCACGTTCGCAAAAAAAAGCAAAGAGTGCAAAAACAAGGAATTCAAAAAAAAGAGAAAAAAAGGAAGAAGAAAGGAGAAATCAGTTGTTTTGTGAATTTTGATCCATTGTGCTTGTATCTACCCTATATTTTCGGCTTGCTTGACCTAGTTCTAGGAATGTGTTCGCCAAAGAATCGTGATTTAGTACCGTGGACTTTGATTCAGCTTTGCTAATTTGATTTCATTACTGCTATTCCTTGCTACTAAACATTGCCTCTACGAGCTCCACATACTTTCGGCCCTTAGATTTGGATCCTCGCATTCGCCTCCGCCGCAGTCATACATCCCACCTTCACCGATCATACCACCTGCTGCAATTTGGTAAGAAATTCATAAGAGCTTGGTAAGACGCTTGAGAGTGTGTGATTCCACCTTCCACCACCTAGTAGTTGATAGGTAGAATACCTTTGTGTTGTCTTTGTCTTCTACTAACCATGGCATGTGAGTAATTGGATGCGCAAGAGTGTGATTTGAGGGAAGAGCTCACGAGGGTGTTGGATGAGCACCGCCATGCTATTTATTGATGACATTGATAGGAAGCTTGCAGAAACAAATGCTACACTGCAACAACTCAATGATAGCATTGTAATGCTCAATGCACGCATTGATGGTTTGGCCAATCAACCACCGAACAATGGGCGTGTGGATCCTCATAATGAGATGCGCAACCACGACGCCTTCGATGCACGACAACGGAACCAGTTAAACTTCAACTCTCAAGGTATGAGAGGTAATAACTTTCAGCAACATAATGCACGTGTTAATGATGATCCATATGCTAAAGTCAAGTTCACTATACCATCTTTTGCAGATGCTAATGATGCTGAAATATATCTAGATTGGGAGATGACGATAGAACAGAAATTTAATGCTCACTTAGTTCCTGAAGTGCATAGAGTTAGGCAAGCCACAAGTGAATTTAAAAACTTTGCCATCATTTGGTGGAATAGGGTATGAAATGATGGATTAGCGCCTACTATGTGGGATGCTTTAAAGGCTGCTATGCGTAATGATTTGTTCCACCTTCTTTTAAATGTGACTTGCATAAAAAATTGCAGCGCTTAAACCAAAGCAATAAATCCGTAGAAGAATATTATCAAAAGCTATAAATTAGTATGTTGCGTTGTGATATTATTGAGGACGAAGAGGCTGCTCTGTCACGTTTTTATGGAGGACTAAGACGTGAAATTCAGGATATAGTTGATTACAAAGAATATGATAGTGTCCCTAGATTGTTCTAACTTGCATGTTTGGTAGAAAAGGAATTGCAGGGACAACAGCAGAGGCCAAGGAATAATTTTGGAAGCACATCTACACGAAGATCAATGCTGGGACAAGTTAAAACAACCCCACCTTCAGCTACACAGTCTGCTACCCCCTCCTCAAGTAGGGCGCGTTCAGCAGCACCTCCGACACCATCACATGCACCCGAGGTAAGCAAATCTACTAGTGTGTAGGCCCCAGCCAAGAGTTCTTCTTCGGTTCCGTACAACTGGGATTGTTTGCCACCGTTGCAAGGCAATGGCACACATCATGAAGGACTGCCCAAGTCAGCGAGCATACCTTGCCACCAAAGACGGTGGTTATGTAAGTGCTAGTGATATTGAGGATGAATATGTACTTGCAGCTAACATTGGAGGTGTAGGAGACGAGATAGACAGTGATGCTGATGATGTAGAGGAACAACTAGCTGTTGTTGACACAGGGAGTCATGTGAGCCTTGTTACGCAGCGAGTGCTGAGCGCACAAGTGGAGAAAATGGAGCAAAATCAGCGGCACAACTTGTTCCAATCCAGATTTATCGTGAAGGAGAGCGTGACTCCACTCAAAGGAGTGAAAAGGTTCCATACCAAAGGAAAACTTGCACCTAGATTTGTTGGGCCATACAAGATGTTGGGAAAAGAGGTGAAGTTGCATACCAACTCGAGCTACCTAAATATCTATCTGGAGTTCGTGATGTCTTTCATGTGTCTCGATTGAACAAAAGTCTTAGAGTACCAACAGAAAAAAAAACCACTTGAGAGCATTGATCTGCAGAAGACTTCACTTATGTGGAGCATCGCATCAAGATTCTTGACGTGGCGAACATATCACTAGGAGCAAGGTCATTCGTTCGTGCAAAGTGCAGTGGAACAATCACTTAGAAGAGGAGGCCACTTGGGAACAAGAAGAAGAATTCAAAGCTGAGTTATTCCAATTTTCCTTGTATGGCTAATTTGAATGTTGAACATGAATGCCTTGTCACCATTAGACCAAATGATACTAAAATTAATTATATGCTTAGCTAATGCTTAGACCACACTTATGAATTTGGGAAGGTTTAGCCAAATCTTTTACAAACTTGGTAAAATTTGACTCTATGGTATTGTCTTACCACGGAAGATTTATAAAGAGGGTTTTACTCTAAATAAAATAAAAAATGGGTTTGGACTTGGGCAAAATGGATGATTGGTGGGTGCAGGTTTATGCACGGGCTTAATTCTAGTTAAGATTAAGGCCCAGGGTTTGTTTTGAAAGTCGCCCAGGTCAATTGAGAACCGGTCTTTGAGCCGTCGCTATGCCTTAACATACCACCACACGTCCTATATGGGCAGGATTTGGCTAAGTAATTTGTAATGTTTTAGTGATATTTGTGCCATGTTGATTGTGTGGGTGTCGGGTAGACATTTATTCCCACCTGGCGCAAGAGGGAGCTTCCGAAGGACGGTTAGTCCAAGGGGAGTGAAACCTTAGCGGGCATAAGTACATTAAGACAAAACATTGTAAAGACCTCATGATAACTGCTCATTCGCACGCCTACGGAAGCGTGTATTGGCCGACATAAAGAGCAAGTCATCTCGTGTGGGTAAAGCTATACAGACTTTGTAGAGTAGAAAACTATTCGAATAGCCACATCCGCGGTCATGGACATGCTAGCAAGGCCACTTAAACTTAGACTTTGTTTTTGGTTTCAAAATGTTTTAACAAATGTTGGAGGATGGTTAATCCTTGTGGAAAATTGGGCGGTTAGCCATGTAATAGGAGGGTATCCTTCACCTATTCATTTGGAGGTTATCCATACTATAAAGTTGTCAATTTAAAATCTGATTTTAGATATAGTATAAAATTTGCCTTGGAAATTACTATGAGTATTTAAACTAAAAATTGTTGCTTTATGCAAAATAACCCTGCCATATTCATTTGCCTACATTATGCATGCATTTTCATTCAGTATTGGGTGTAACTTGTGAGCACGGTAGTAGTGCTCACTCTTGCTGAATAATTTTATTCAGGAGAAGACTTCTATCCGGATGGTGAGGACACGGACGTTAGGCTCACGCCCCTGCACGATTGCATGTGGCGAATCGTGTGGCCTACATTTACGACTTTGCTTCCGCTATGTTATCTGTTATTTGTTTATCGACTCATTTGTATTAAACTTTGATTATTTAATGTTATTTAAATTCTCGTGATATGATTGTGATGCCAATTTTGTAAGATCTGTACACTAGAAATCTCGAATCGGTCTATGAACAGAGAGAATTCGGATCCTTCGCTCCCGGTTCGACAGACACGCCACCGCCGTTGGAGCCTTGACATCATTGATCGCACAAGAAGCTTCGCCAACAACGTTCTACATCGTGTGCGCCGCCTCATCGCTGGAGGATCACCGAGCACCTTCCTCACCGCCGACCAACGCTGCCGCCACCTTTCTTCCTCGTCACCAACCATTTCTACGCATGTTGTTTCCACAATCGTGTGTATCACGCCCGATGTCTTCCTTCTTTCTTTTCACTCAATCTCGCTCGTCGCCGTGGTGCGTAGCGCCGACAACCATTTGGTCAAGAGTGTTGCCGCCGAGTGATGTGGCGCCACCTGGCAGCCATGTGTGCACCACATCAGCCTCACCATCCTCGCTAGTGCCCACGTGCTCGCTATGTAGTGCTAGCCATCGCTCCGCACGCCTAGTCCATCGTGGACCGGGCGCTCGTGGACCCCGCCCATGGACCGTGGGCTCACTTGTTACCGATCGTTAGGATTTTCAATAGAAAAATAATTCAAATAAAAATGAAAATTCATCTCATAATGTCATGCTTGCGCAATATTTAGATTTTACTTTAGAAAAATAATTCATTAATTCTGAAAATTGAATTTAGGTAATTTCTTTAGAATTCAAACTCCCAAGGACTCGTTTTCGCTCATACGAACTCCGATTCTAGTGATTCAAATTTCTAAATTCATATAAAATTATAATCTATAAAATATACTAAAATTATAAAATTTGGAGTTCATTTCAATTTTATTTTAATTTGGCTTATTTTTGTGTATAGACTTCGATGACTCCGGAGAACTAGAACTCTTCGACGAGTCCCATCAACAACAATTTGGGTAAGGCAAGTTACATTCTTTGATCATGTTTGATCTCAATATTTTAAATTATTTAAATTCTATTGTAAATTATTAATGCATGCTTATTTATATTCAGTTTAATTTAAACTCTTGTTTTAAATTTATAGTTATGCCTAAATCCTTTGTATGGCCAATATTGATATTGAATCGGATATATTTGTCACCCTAGATAAATCCTAGTTGATGCAATAGTATGAACTAGGAATATTTGGAAAAATATTATGCAAAGACATGCTTAGACCACAATATTTAATTTAGGGATTTAGCCAAATATTCAACTTAGTTCAAAAATAAGTATGTAGCATTGTTTTGCCATAGAGGTTTGCAAATGATTTGTGAAATAAAATAAATTTAAAAACTAATTTAGACTGGGGTAATTTGGATGGATGGAGGGTGTAAGTTTATGCACGAGATCAATTCAGTGAATGGTTGAGGCTTAGGGGTTAGTTGGAAGTTGCCTAGTTGAATAAGGACCGGTCTTAGAGCCATTTTTTTGCTAAGCTCCACCGTACTACCATAAATCTGGAATTGGACAGACCTGGCTAACTGAACTATAATGTTTCAGTGTGGTTGTGTCATTTTGAGGTGTGGGTGTCGTGAAGACCTACTTTTAGTAACAACATAGGCGCAAGAGGGGTTATCGTTTGGCGTGAAACCTATGGTAGCTAAACCTTAGTGGGCATATGTAACATCCCAATTATTGGCTTTGTTTCAAATGTAAGAAAATGTGTAGAAATTAAAAACTTTTCTTACATCTTGTGTTTCATGTATGTTCAAAAATTCTTGTAAAAGAATTATGGAAATACAAATCACAAGCCACGCTTGACCTAAATCTTGGCCCTTTCAAAATTTCCTGGTTAATCTTGTGATCATCCTCTGAAAATATTTTTCTAAGTTCTAGGGTGAATGTGTGACCCTTTGCAAAATTTCACAATTTTTAGAAATTGTTTGAATATATTAAGAGGTCAGTAAACCAGTTTGACTCGAGTCAAACCCTAGCTCAAAACCTTGCAAAATTTCTGGAGGACAATTCACTACATGAAAACCTCTAAAAGTTTATACAAGGTCAATATTAAAGTTAGCAAGCTCGTAAAAATTTCAGAATTTGTGGAGTTAGTTTGCTACCTCAAACAATTTCCTAAGTTCTCTGCTCTAATTTTAACCCTAGATCTCGAGTCGACTTGGCTCGAATCGCATCGACCACCCATCTCGGTCGAGCTAAGTCATTTAGAGCCACACTCGGGCTCTGTTAAGCGCATGCGTTTCAGCCATTGGATCTTGATCCAACGCCTGACCTCCTCGTGCCGCCTGCACCTCCGGAGGTCTTGTGAAATCGTGGCTGTCCGTGCCCGATCCTACCGCCACGACCACCCCGACCTCCTCTGCTCTTCTTCCTCCTCATGCCGTGCAAGCGTGCGCCATGGCAGTGAGCGCGCAGTTGCTTGGTCACATCGGGGCCCTCAACGGCTCTGAGCCCTCGCTTTTTGCCTATGTCGGTGTTCACTCTAATCTTTACTGCTCCTCCTCTTTTTCGCACTTGGTAGAGCTTTTGTCCCGCTGTTCTTAAACCTCGTCCGCGCGACCGTTGACCTCGAGCTATTAGAGAACCTCCGAGCCCTCCTTGGGTTCCTCTTTAGCACCCCCTTTGTCGCCCTAAACCCCTCCTGCTCCTTGAGCTCAAACCTTAGAGGACTTTGTTCCGCCATTGTCGCCGTGGGGACCTCCACCGCCAAAGTGTCCCAAGGGTTCATTTGGCAATCCTTTGCTATGTCTCGAGCGCCTCATCATCTTCATCAAATCCCTAACTTGATTTTTGGATGTTTTCTTAGAAACAACTTAATTTTAAGTTTGATCCTCGTAGTCAAAGCATTCCTTTCTTCCCCACCCGTAAGTACCTTCTCGGTCAATTCCTTGCTCTGGACCACCTATGGGCCATCGCAAGCCATTCTCACCATTTTCGCCACTTTGCTCGTGGTCTTATGTCCTCGTTGCCGCCTCGCCCTCCGGCTCGGTCTCCGCCGCCAGGACTTCTCCGACCTCCTTCGAACCTCCTCTGGGCCTAGGTACTTTCGCAATAGCCCCGTAGTGCTCGAGCACCTACTAGTTTAGATCGTGTTGTAACATCCCAAAATTTGGATTTTTAAAAATCTTTTGAGTAGTTTAGATCCCTAGAAAATTTCATCAATTTTATTTGAATTAATAAAGCTTAATTGGGCATTTTTCTAAATTAAAAATATTTAATTTGACTAATCTAAATATTAATTAAATGAAAACCTATGTTATTTGGCTTCCTTGTGTTTTAAGGAATTTTTGGGTATTTTTTGAGATTTTTTCGGATTTGTTTGCTACTTATTTGATCTCCTTGATTTTTGGCCTTTTATTTTAATTCCAAAAATCTGCCTCTTTCTCTCTCCTGCCATGTGCTACAGTAAATCGTGATTTACTGTTCATCGTTTTCCTCCAACCGAACAGATGAGTTCGTTTCCTGAACATGAGCAAACCAAATCTTCCAAAAATCATATCTTCCTCTACGGTGCGTATAAAAGCGAACCGTTTGCGCCTACGCGTCCGCCTTGATCTCTCTTCTATTCCCAAATTGGTTTCTCCAAACCGATCTATTTTTGCCGCAATCTCCGAAAACCGAGCTCCAACCGAAGGTCTTCTCCGCGAATCGCGCTTCATCCGACGCCCCCGCCGAACTGCTCGCGACGTTGGCTTTGCGTCGTCACGTTCTATGTGATGGTTCCTTCCTCTTCGCCCAAAGATCACCGAGCACCGCCGCCATGTCAAGCCATAAACCGAAACATGTTCATCGCGTTCCTCACTTCCTCGGTGAGTTTTTCCCAAATCGATCGCGCCATCTCGTGCCCTCGTCGATACCTATTTTTCGTGATCCGTAGATTCAAGTTTCATCCACCGCACCGAGAATTGGGTGTTCTCTTGCCACTAGTACGTCGTCCTTCTCCGCCTATTACTCGCAACCATTGATCCCCTACTTTCAACTCCACCACCGTTGAGTTCGCCGCGCGTTCTACGCCGTGCTCACCTCTTTTTCGCAGAGTGTCATCCGGCGGTACGCAACCGCGAGGCCGCCGCCGCCATTCTTCGCGTGGTCGCAAAGGCATGGAGTGAATCTTGATGTTTGGACCGCCATCATCTCCGCTCGTCGTTTCCTTTCCATTTTGCCCTTCGCATCGCCATGTCGCTTTTGTCCACCGCCGACATGGTGCGCAAGAATCAACTGCGCAATCGCTCATGCCTCAAGTCGACGTGAGTTTTGGTTCGGTTCCTTGTGCTGTTCTCTGTATCTTCTTGGTTGGTTCTTTGTCTGATGAATAGGCCATGCATCATCTCAATTTCCCTTGTATTAATTCTCTATTCTTTGCTTTACCTTCTCATCACTAAAATCCTTGCCGCCTCCTCGCCAATTCCATACATCCGTACAGGCCATGCTTGTCTCTATTCTATCTTTGTTTCAACATATGTGATCTCTGTTCTCTTTTTTTTCGCTTTGCCACCATAATGCCAAATCCTTGCCACCTTCTGTCAAACTTGCGCCATGAACTAGAAGGTGAAGCCTCTGTTCTATGTCTCTTCTCTGGGCAATGCATGTAGAAGCTTTCCAACGCAGGCTTTGCCTTTCTTTCTATTCATCTTTTCTCTCTGTCTTTCCTTTCCATCCATTAATTACACCATATATCTAATTCTCTCACTTCCATGTGACCCCACATGTCATCCTCCTAATTAAAACCCTAATTATTTCTCTCACTTACATGCAGGTCCCGCATGTCAGTCAACTCTTAGTCAAACCTTGTTCATGAGCTTGGTCCGCCGTGGACTAGCATCTCTCCGTGGACCTGGTCCATAGACCAGTGGCCCACATGTCAACCCCTAATCCTATTTTCGGGAATTAATTTAATTCTTGAAAAGTCATTTATCTTATTGGTCCCACTTGTCACTCTCTCTACCTTATTTCGAGAATTATTTTGATTCTAGAAATCCATAAATATCAGTCGGTCCCACCTATCATACACTCATTCTTTTCTAATATTTTCGAAATAGAATATTCTGAGAATATTCCGTAGAGCTTTTCATCATTTCATGTGAATTCCAATCTTCCGAGAGCCATATCTTCTTCATCCGAATTCTGATTGTACCCATTCAAGTTCCTAAATTCATAAAAATTCATAATCTATCTTCCAGTACCATTCAATTTCAATTTGGAGTTTATTTGATTTGTCTTTTTTAATTTTTTTTGTTTGTGCGTTCTTTCTCGTTAGATGTCGAAGTCCCGAAATCGTCCAAAGGAGCTGAAGTTCAAGGAAGTAGAAGATCAAAGATAAAATATGACCATCATTGCTATAGCAAGGCAAGTTATAACTTTGATCATATTGAACCCAGTTTTCAAAATTACTTTGATTCAAATTATATTGCATTTACTTTAAGTATTTATTTAAATGCTTTTGGGTTTAACTATTAATCCAATTTGTTGTATCCACTTTGTCTATTGTATGTCATAATCTTTTGTCACCCTAGATTGGTTTATATTTAGTTGGTGCTATGGTATTACCAACATGGATTGGTTAGATACGAGTAGCTGCTTAGCCATGCAACGAGTCATCATCATCACCTGAGTTGCAATTATAAATTTGACTAAGTGATTATGAAACTTTGTGATAAAACTGTGTGCGCTATGTGTTATTACTTTGTGATAGCACGTGTTGCACTTAACCAACAGGGTGGGAAAGGATTTAGACTGAGGCAAGTGGTGGATACTGTGTGATATGATGGAAGCTATGTGCATGGGAATAATAATCTATGTGGCATAGTTAGAAATTGGAAGTCTTGCCTTGGTCAATTAAGGACTTAACTTTGTGCGCCATTGAACTGAGCTCATCAGACAACCACATGCCCGATGGGACAGCCTAACTTAGTAAGTTATGGAATCTTGAAATTGATTACTCGTAGTAGGATAGGCTCAGGCTAGGTGGAGGTGTGTTTCACCTTAGTGGCGGCTCACATCAAGGGGTGGTTCGCCGTGTCCTTGTCCAACGATGTGTGTCAGACTGGTTTTCTGTGTGGGGCTATCTCACGGCTTGTAAGCACATCGGGAGTGTCAATGTTGAGATGAAGTTTCTGAAATATTTTGTTGTGATCAGCTCTGATCCAGTTGATTACATCTTGTGGGCAAAGTGTACAACCTCTGCAGAGTGTTAAACAATCTATTCGAACAGCCGCGTCCGCGGTCATGGACATGCTCGGGGATTTCACACGAAGGGTAGATTTTCATAAAACCTTTGGGAAGGGACAGCTGTGTGATTTAAGTCATATGGCTGTGTGAAAGAATTTGATTAGGTTATGTGTCTTTGTGAAAACAACTGTTAAATTGATATTATCTATTTGTTTTGAATTATGCTTTCAATCTATTATTTGTATTCAATAGCAAATGTTGCATTTCTGCAAAATAACCACATAAGACATTTCCTTGGAATAAGCCTGCATCTATACATTGCATTTTGTGGTATGGCTTGCGAGTACGGTTGTGTACTCACGCTTGTTGTAAAACTTGCGCCCAAACCTACAAAAGTGGAGGAATCGTCGGTCAACAAGGTCTACTTCAAGGATCGAGGAGAACTAGGTCGCGCACCCCTAGCCGATTGCCTGTGGGCATATGGATGGGCTTCATGAAGATATTCTGGTTAGGTCCGTTGTAGCTTCATTGAGCTATTCGCCTTCTGATGCATTAATTGTAAGCTTTGACCTTAAGGTCTTTACTCTGATATCTATTGTTATTTGCCTATTTATTAGTCATCATTATATATGAAAATGATATTTCATCGATGTTTCCACTGTGTACACTAGCGTGATCCTGGACTAGTGTAGTATACACAGAGGGTCCAGGATTGCATTTTTGGGTCCCGAAGGCAAGCTTTTGCCGTTTTCAGTTTTTGCCATAGTTGCTCTTCCGCTCCTCTCCACGCCGGCGCTTTTAGGCCAGCTCCGCCGCCGAGAGTGCCCTTGGTTCGCGAATTGTATTGCGACGATCGCACTGTTGGTTTGCACCGCGACCGAGTCGCCGCGACGAGCCGGCAGTAAAGTTTAGAGTACGGTCCCGTTGTCGTAAGTTCGACAAGTCCCGTGACCGCTTGAGTTTAATCTTAGCCGTTGAAGATCTCTCGGGATAGCTCTAATCGTAGGATCTCCTTTGCGAAACCTTAGTTGCCGTGACCTCCCCACTGGATCCTAGTCATAAGGACCTCCTTGGTTTTAATCTTGACCATTATGATCACCCCAGCAAAAAGACCACCCCGTGGTCATTTTTGCAAAACCACCCTTGGCGTCCTCTTTGCAAAAGACCTCCCGTGGTCTTTTGTGAAGAAACCTCAGACCTCCCTCCTTCACGCATCCTAACCCTTAAGACCATCCCTGATAGATCTGGACCGCCCAGATCTCCCATGGAGATCCGGGTCGCTCAGACCTCCTCTTATAAGATCCTTAGCTTTAGGACCTCCTCAGTAGTTCTCGGACCGTTAGATCTAGATCCAACGGTCTAGACCTCCTCCGCGCTGCCGAAGACCTAGCGCTCGATCTTCTTTCACTGCTCATTTCTTGATCTACACCGATGGCGCGAGCTGGACCTTCAACCGAACTCTCGTTGTGAGCCGCCCATCCTTAGATCTCGCGCCCACGCTCGTTAGAATGTTCGATCGCCGAGCACCTCCTCGCGTGGGCCGCTGGATCTATTCCAACGATATGGGTGTGTGGCGCTATGCGTCCGCTCGGCACTCGCGATTGGGCCATTCGATTCGCGATCTACGCCCACGTTGTTCCACGTCTTTTCCATTTAGTTAAGTTTGATTGTTTTCCAGTAAGTCTTTATTTGTCAACTAAAAATAATATTAAACTTCAAATATTCATAACTAATTCATTTTAGCTTCGTTTGAGATTATTCCAATTGTGTTGAATTTCTGTTTAACTAAACTTTAGTCTAAAAATTTGTTTTGACACTATTCTGTACCAAAAAGTTTGTATATTGAATTAACTTGCTTTAGCATTAAAATATTGTTCTAGAAATTCCATTAAAACTTGGAAAATGCATAAGTAATTTTCTGTAGCTCCAAATTTAGCAAACTAAAATTTGTTAAATTCCTCTAATAATGTACTTTAATATAGGATAGGTTTTGTTCATGTCTTTGTCTCTAAAAAATGATATGCCCTAGTTTCACAACTTAGAAAAATCATAAGTAATTCATTTTAACTACAAATGAAGTAAATCCAGTTTGTTGTTCTTAGAATGCTATGTTCTACCTACCATAAAAATTTCAGGTTTTAGAACTTTCAAAAATTGTGCCATGAACAAAGGACCAAATTAATTTAATTTGAATTGTCTAGTGAAAGAAATTGTTTAGGCTAAAACTTTTGCATGCTTAGTCCAGATTGAAAGATTCTTGTTACTAAATTCATTTAAAATCATGACCTTGTCTGCTGCATAAATTTCATGGGATTTGGATGACTTTGGATTTTACGCTTCTTTCGGTGGTCTTCGTTCTTATTGGATTTTCGCGTTTCTTGCGATAGGTTCCAAGAATTTATCGAACTCGAGTGACCCTCTGCAAAGAAGATGACTTCAAAGAAGGCAAGCGGATGTAGCATCATTTTATCATATTGCTCCTATTATTTTCAAAGTCTAATATGTTGTTTGCAAATTCTATGTATGCATTGCTATCTTGTGTTAAACTATTGTCGATTAGTTGACCTATTAGATGCATAATCTGAGGCAAATATTTATCCTCTACTATCGAGCCTAGGATTATCTTGTTGTGATTTGGGGTTCGTTGGATGAGCCCTTGTCACTTAGTAGTCTACGAGTCAATGTTGTTTAGTCATGCTTAGCTATCGGTAGAATTGGCGGTTGTCAACTTAGTCGATAACCTTGATCACACAAAAGCTTATTATGACTTTATTTTCAGCACCTTGTGCTATGCTTAATTAAGAAAACTAAAACTGAAAACAAAATGATTTAAACTTGGGCACAATGGTAAGATGGTGTGCTTTTGGGTGTGAATGGTTGGTGCCCGAGTCAACAAGGATCGAACATCTTGTGTTATACTATTCAAGCATTTTTGCGTGCTAACCACACTAGAGGGTATGCTAACCATTTTGCAAGAGTTAGACTACAACCTTTTCACTAAAACTTGATGGGTGGTACGAATCGGGGATTCGTGCTATGTTGTTGTGGCTATTGGGTTAGTCACCTCTAGGTGGTTACTTATGTGATTTTTTATTACCTCGCTGTTATTTCAATGATTAAAAACAGATTTGACAAATTGCCTTCAATCTATTACATTATTGCAAATGAAAATTGCTTTATATGCTCAATTAACCATATAACCATCTTCCTTTCATTCAGCTCACATGTAGCTATGTATAGGATTGTTACTCGTAAGTCTTATAGTACATTATTGTACTCAATCGCATTGCTTTGTTGTTGCAGAGGAGGAAGTGGATCCCCAAGGGATCGACTTCGTGAGTTTTGTCAGCGCAAGTGCGACTAGCTTGGCGGCCTGGCCGGTTGCCTTGTGGGTTATGTGGCTAACCGGTCGTCTTTTGTTTATAGACATGTTATGGCGCTTTTGCTTCCGCTGTTATATGTTACTTTGATGTCATTTGGCCGGTAGACTTGGTATTATGTGTTGTATGGAAATGGTGCATGACTTTGTAAAGATGTACATGTGCCGCAATTCGAGAATCACATGTCCATCGAGGCTCGTGGATATTTGATTGGTAATACTAGAACCATTTGGAGGTTAAGTATTACGAGTTAAATACCACAGTCCTCACAAAGATAACTATGTTGAAATAGTGTCGTAAAGGCCTTGTGATAGTTACTTAGTCACACGCCTACTAAGCGTGTCTTGGCCGACATATTGCTGCACTATCTCTTGTGGGTAAAGTGGTACAAACTCTGTTGAGTATAAAACTATTCAAATAGCTGTGTCCACGGTCAATCGGTCATGGACATGCTGAGCAAAGCCTCTCAAAGTTTGATTTTGGATTTTTATTTTAAAAATGATTTAACATAATGTTTTGGATAGTTTATCCAAATGAGGAATTGGGCAGATAGCCTGGTGTTAAGGGGGTAATTCCTTCACCAATTGTGCATGTAGGTTTATCCTACACTCAAAATGATGATTAAAAATTTAAAATTTGATTTCTAGATATAGTATAATTGCCTTGAAACTTAGTAAAGATATTTAAACTAAAAATATCGCTTTATGCAAACTTAGCCATATAATCCATCTTTTGTCATACCTTCATGCACTATATCATGTTATTTGGTGTAACTTGTGGAGTACATTTTGTACTCACCTTGCTTAATAAATTGTTGATCAAAGGAGGATTACTACATTATCGTGAGGACTTGGATGACTAGGCCACGCCTGATGATTGTTTGTGGTGTATCGTGTGACCTACTACTACTTTATGTTTCCATTGTACTTTTCGCTTGGCTTCATGCCCTTTGTAATAAAACTATGATAATATGAATAAAATGTCCGATATGGACTTGCTATCATTTTCGTTGAACTGTACACTAGTTGTTACTTGACTAGTGTGGAAAACATAGAGAATGGGATCCTTCTACTCCGGGTTCGACAATCAAGAAGGCCATGAGGACATCACGCTGATGATCTTCGAATTGATGGTGCCTCCTCTTAGCGCCAACAGCTGATGATCGGAACACAAGGTTCCCTATCAAACTTACTCGGAAACTAATGAGAACGACATTAAAATGAAGACCATGTATTGTTGTGGACACACCGAGTGTTTGTATGAGAATACAAACGATGTTATAGAATGATATTAATGATTGTGACTAATGAATGAGTATCGTTGTCAATCTTTGTTACAAAGAACGGGCTATCCCCTTTATAGTATTTGAAGGGTGGCGTTAATGCCGCTAAAGACACCTCTCATCTTCACGCGCGCTTGCCAAGAGAGTCTTAAACTGCCGTGGTTCGTTGGTCAATCGCCGTAAGTTGCAAATGCGCCAAAGCCCCTTTCGCCGCCACATGGGTAATCACAGTGTCTCTCGACCGCTTTGTTGGTCGGGATTGTCCGAAGCCGTATAGCTGGTCGAATAATGTCCATAGCTGGTCGTCCATGACCTAAACTGGTCGTCAACCAATTTAATCGTAATAAAAGAAATTAAGCTTCCTTTACAAACTGTTTGCAGGTTCGTAACCATAATGTAGTGGGCCTATATTAAGTGGGCCTCCTTTGACAAGAACTCTGACTTTGACCAAAAAGGTTAACTGTGTCAAGAATCCCGTGAGAACCCTCTCGTATATTGCACTTGTCCAAGATCACGCTTAGTGCACATAGTGGCAACATCGATGAACATCAATCATGCAAGCGATTAAAAGGAATAAATGACTAAATTTGATAAGCAAATAAGGGTTTTGACCTTATGGTCGAGTTTACACTTATTCACTCGCAGGCATAGGCAAATAAAGTGAAATAGCAACCATGGAAGCATTAGAGTGGAAACAAAGAAAATTTGCTGAAAGAAAGATCCCCACTGATTTGCTAATCTGTTGATGTTTAAATATCGATCTTATGAAATGAATGATGGGGGCTCTTAGATCGAGACTATGCAAGTGGAGATACGAGGAATTTTTAGACAGATTCAAGCCTTCTCCGGAGATAATAACAACCCTACTCATGTGTTCTTGTATTGATTGTGTTTACAATAAGAAACAATAAGAAAGAAGTCACCTAAAATAAGACTAATGGATTGCGACGTTGGTTGCAGCATCACAATGAGACATTCTCTCGCATGTTCTCCATGCAAGTTATGCCAAAGACAAAGAAACTTACGTGTAGTTATGTCAAAGACAAACAACATGTGCATAACTACCATGTGTTAGAGCACAGTATACAGAGTCCCTAGTTGATTGGGTCCACGTGTCTGTGGGTTCTATCAACTATAGGGTGGTTGTGGTTGATCCGTCAGAGAAAGTCTTACGACCATAAGGTGATCGTAGTAAACCTTATGATCATAGGGTAGTCGTAGCATACCTTACAACCATAAGGTGGTCGAGAAGAGCTTACGACCACTAGGTAATCAGAATCTTCCTTATCATCGTAACCTAATGATAAGGGTATCTCTGATGGTTGTATAAAGACATTATTATCTACTAGTAGAACGTTGTAACGAAACACAAACTTTGCTACGAGATAATATGAAGCATGTGTCATAATCGCTACTCACCTTGATATTGTTAGTAATTTCTTAATTGGTCGATGTGCATGTTCATAACACTTTTGAGATTCTATAAAATTACAAATGTTGAGTTCAAATCAAATCACAAAAGATGGTGCTTCATCATAGCTCCTCTAGTCTTAAACATGAGATAGAGATCAATTATGTTGTGCTTCATTATAGTTTACCATTCCAAAAGAATTTCCGTGAACGATGTTTGTTCTCTTCATTCAAATAATCGACATACAAAATACTGAATTTGAAACCATGCATCTACATGCACACATAATCTCCATTGTATCAACCAAAACACTCACAAAGATATAAATGTTAGTTTTTGACATTCCATGCAAAAAAAAATAGTAGATTTCCATTGCATCCATTGAAGCTGCATATTACAAGCATCCCTTTGCCAAAAAAAAGCACCTTTATACCACTATGATGAATCGGGAATGCTCACAAAACCTTTATCACGAGTACATATATCCAAAGCGTTGTTTCCATGGAGTTAATAATATAGATTTATGAGCCAGACTTGCCATTCTGTAGAAGAGAAACAGAAACAGGTTGGTTGGTAAACCATATCACATGAGGGCAGTGGCAAATCCAGGATGAAAAACGAGGGTGGGATCAACCGCTCAAAGCCTCGAATGACTAAACTAATTTGTAGCAAGCATAGTCTTGTATTCTTATGCAATCAAATTCATTGTTACATACATGAATAAAAGCAAAACAAAAAAAAAAGAGAAATACAATGAATTTACCTCGCTAATAGAAAATGCATCCCCCAAAACATGTAAATATTGTTCTAGTAGGTAACAACCTATACATCAAAATTAGAAAAAAAAATAGTGATACAATAGCAAATTATACTTAAATGATCATCAACATTCAAAATAAAAGAACCATACCACCAAGACGCTTAGCTTGAATCATGACTTTCACGAGGCAAATTCATTTCACGATTTTTCATGCTTTGGAAGGATCTTATGATTGTATCATCATCAATGGATCTAAATATGTCTTGCTCCATTATTGTAAACCTACGAATTAATGGCTAATTGAGTATATACCACACTATATCAAACTTACTAACAAATTAGAAATTGAGCAATGAGTATATACCAAAGACAGTAATCGAGGTTAGACTCGAGGCACAACACAAAGCAATGACACTAAGTAATCAAATCGCAGTCGGCATTTAAGCTTTAGGCCTTCAGCAGATAGCAGATGAGCACTTGACTCCTTCCTTGAGTATATCCTCTCAGCACTTGACTCTGGTCGTTCTCACAATCTCACTTTCTCACTAATTCTCAGCACTTGAGTACATAAGGTCTTAAGCCTTCACTATTCACTTCTTCACCAAGACCAAGACGAGTAGCTCGGCGCCTCGGCCTCCTCCGGTCCTCCAATCCCCAAATCGCCTCTAGTTCCCCCTTCCCCACCCGGCCACCCGGCTGCCGCCTGCCGGCTCCTTGGCTTTGTAACACCCTGATTTTCAGAATCGGAATGTTATTATTTAATTTGGCTATCTTTTAAATATTTGACTCTGTTTTAAAATTTTCTCATGTTTAAGTAAAAGATTGCTTTTAAAAGGATGCATTTAAAGTTCAATCGAGTTGTTCAAGAAGTTGCATAATAGTAATAATAATAATATTAACAAACAATATTTAATCGCATTGGTTGAAAGACTGTAGTTAAAATTTAATTTTATTGATATATTGTTTTGGCATGCATTTCAAAATCATGATGCATGCATTAGTACTACTACTCTTTTCAATCCGACCGATCGTAGGCGTAGACGCTCGTGAGTCTATTTCTTTTCCCAACTTCTCTCCTCGCAATCACAACAGAGAATCAAGAATTGACGACGCATGTTATACCGCTATGCGATTGTCATCGTGAGAGAGTTCCATTTTAGCATTTAGTTCGCACATGCAAGGTCGTTGGAGTGAGTTGAGAAAAAAGAAGAAGAACTATACCGCTATTCTTCTTCCGAGCAAATAGGAACTTCAAAGATTTTTAGAGAGCATCACACTCTGGATAAATTCCTGAAAATTTTACCTAAGCACCAACATTATGTCAGGTACCTCCCTAAAAATTTCATGATTTTTGGAATTAAACTTCTATGCCCAAATATTCTTTAACTCTCTCGCTATTTTTTTCATTGCTGCTCACTATTCATCCGAATTGTTACTCAATGAGAGACACACCACAACCATTTCATTATTTTTCTCCCCATCCAACCAAACCACCAACACTCTCACCCATTCTTTATTCCCACCAAAACTCACTTCGCTTCCTCACTATTCCTTCTCACACCGCTGCTCCCATTTATTCCTTCCCAAACCGAACCCCACTCGCCATCTTCCTTTTCTTTGTTATCTCTCACCGCCATCCTTCTTCCACACCGCTCCTCTCCCCAACAGAGCCCCTTCCTTGTTCTTTCTCTCTCAAACAAGTTCATTTCTTTTCTTCTCTCCTCATAATCCCTACAAAACCCAAAATCAAGCTTTGCATGTTATATCGCTGAGTTCCCATCATGCACGCAACCCATTCATCCAATTCATTTTCGCATGCGAGTTCGTTTGAAAGTTTTGCAAGAAGGGAGGAAGAAGAGAGACACTGGCCGTGGCTTGTTGGAAGGAGCAGCAGGTGTGCAATGGTTTATTGCATGCATGTGGCCATCCACGCATGCAAAGTGACAAGAGGGGAGCTAACGGTGGAGGAGGCAACACTCCATGTGTTGGTGATGGAGGACGGCGAGGCGGTGCCTAGAGGGCAGCACCGAGCAGCGCCGTTGAGGCGAGCACTCGCCGAGCCTTGGCGCCGCCGATGTCGGCTCAGGCGAGGAACAGCAGAAGGCGACATGCAGCTCGTGCGATGTAGCGTAGCCGCAACCCGCGATGTACACGACGAGGTGCCCGGCGCCAGCGCGCGCATCGGCATAGGCTAGGCGACGCCAGCAGCCCGGCGGCGTGGAGGAGCCGACATGGCTAGCATCGCAGCAGCGCGAGGACAGCTGCTCGGCATAGACTGCTGCGCGGCGCCCAAAGCGTGGCATCCATTGGGCAGCAGCCGCGTCATCCGAGGACGTGAGACTCGGTGGACGGCAGCCGCGCATTCATGCGATAACAGATGCTCGCCGATGGCACGACTCGCGGTAGGCCGGCGATGTGCTCTTCGAGGCATCGCGATGGCGCCGCCGCGACGCGCGGCTCGGCGGCATCGAATGGTACGGCATGGCCAGCACATGTGGCGCAGCGGCTTGGTGGCGCTGTCCTGCATTGCATGCCGCACATGCACCTGGCGACGCTACAGCGGCAACAAGGCTGAGCCGAGAACCGAAGTGGCTAGCAGCTCCACGCGGCACGATCGCGGCTCGGCGAGGCACGGTAGCAGCCTAGTACGCGGCATGAGGGTGCCGAGGCATCGTGCAAAGCAGCTCGGACAAGGTCTTGCCGCGGGCGACATGGAAGGCAAGTGGCGACTTGAGGAGGCAGTGGCTTGATGCCGAGGCGAGGTGGCCGAGCCGAGGACGTGAGGTTTGGCGCCCACCGGCCGCTCAAGACGGTGGCACGGAGGGACCGGCGGAGAGCGCGGCACATGCATGTGACAACCATGCATGCAGCGGCGCGGCAACCGAGCGAGGCAAGGCGGCATGATGTGTTGCGATTGACATGGCGCGCCGATGCGAGCGGGATGTGGACGACTATGGTGGACGCAGACGTGGTCCGGCGATATTAGGCACGTCTAGTGCCGTGGTAAAATACTGCGTTAAATGTTTCTATCAGACACGATATTAGTTGTGCATGTTGCATATGAGTCATGAACATGGCATCTATTTATGCATGCTTATTTGTAAAATGCTTTGGTAGCTTAAGACCGTGTAACTCTCCGCTTAAGTCTTAAGTATGCATAGACGTGTTTATGTATCAATATATCGTGAATACGAATAATTAGATTATTGTATGAAAGATGTGTGTTGTTGATCGGTAGATGCTAGATTAAATATATGAGTGGATTATTTGATCGGATGATATTATTTTGGAGTCGCATGAAAAATTGTGGTGATCTTTGGAGGATAAATTAATTGAAGGTTTCTTCTCATATTGGATTAGTAATTTTAGGAGATAGGATGCATAAGGATTTTGTAAATTATTACTTGATGGATAGCTCATAAGATGATATTTAAGGAAATATGGATGTAGAATCGGACGATTTATTTAATCATGAGCAAATTGGTCGGATGCCTTAAGTAATATATATGTGAGTTGTACATGCTAGAATTGGGAGAAGGTAGGAATGGATTATTTGATTTGGATAAATATTTGGATTGCTATGTGATTAGTAGATAAGTCCTATGTGCCGAGTTGATAGATTTGTACCTCATTTGAGTTAGTGGATAAATGATTATTAGTTGATCGTAGAGGCACATATATAATTGGATTGGTGGAGGTCGTTCACAACTAAGTTTGGTGGTATGGATATAAGTTGATCGATTAGTGACCAATTAGATGTTGGATGTGTTCATAAATTGTAAAGATCATTAGGAATCGGTTTGTCAATTAAATCTTGATCGGTGGAAAATTGAGCGTATGCGATTGTGATTTGCTGAGGCGAGACTAGTAGAGCTAGATAGTTAGTATTAGCTTAAATAGTATATCGGAAAACGATTGATGGATATAATCATGGTCATATGCCCACGAGTCGGTGGATTTCGTGTAATTATCGGATGGGTTGTTCTTTGGAAGATCGTGAGTTCGGGCATCACTCGATGGATTAACTACCTTGATAATGTCTTAGTTGAGGTTAGTACGGATTTAGATCAAGATATGAGAATATGATTGGAGAGTGTTATGCAAGTGATTGGATTCAACACCGGAGAATCGGTTAAGTATATGAGTATGAGAAGGTTAGATTTGTCGGTCGATGTTTTCCTTAGGAAATAAATAGAAAAGAAAAGAAAATACATAGACCCCACTTGTCATGGCAGAGGCTAGGTCATCCTACCTATAAAAATTATTTAATGCAGTAGCAAAATCAGAAAAGAATTATTTTTACACGAAAAAGTCTTTTAACTTCAATAATTCATAACTAATTCATATGAACTCCAAATGAGGTGATTCAATTTTTTATTGATCTTAAATTTCAATTACCTTTCATACCATGTAAAGCTTATCCCTACCACTGTTCTACAAATTTTTGCAAAACAATTAAATTCGGATGAACAGTAACAGAACATTGATTTTCAACATTTTCCAAAAATCTGATTTTCAAACTACTATAACTCTCTCATGTAAACTCCAAATGAAATAATGTTTGTACCTAAATTCATTTAAAATCATAATATAGCTACTGTATAAATTTCATACATTTTGGAGTAATTTGAGTTTTTGGCTATTTCTCGGTGTTTATTCGATATCGCCTTTCTTGATTCGACTTGCCAAAGTATGAGAGTAAGTAACCGAGAGTGAGCAAGTGAACTACCAGCAAGGCAAGCATCCTTTGAACTTTCTTTTGCATCATATTTGATCCCAATTTTGTTAGGGTAGATGCAATGATAATTGCTTGCATGGTAGTTCTATAATGTCGCTATTTTTGTGATGGGTAGTTAGACACATCCTATTATCTTGTCATTGTGGCTATCCATGAATTATTCCCATACTGAAATTCTTAAGATAGGATGTATGAATTTGTATTGTTCGAGTCCGCTTAGCCATGCAAGTCTAGAATCAGTAGTTGGATTGTCGGGAATAACCCGACAATTATGGGATAGACACAACTCTCATTATTTACTTTTGGTACAGATCTTCGATCTGTTTTGTGAGTTAAAATTTTGTCATTTTAAAATGAGCTTTGGTCCGACAAGTGTTGGTTAGTGATGGTGCTTCGTGCACGAGCTTTGGGTAAGTGGTTGACTTGTCCGACAATTAAGGACCGAACTTTGGTAACGTCGTTGATTCAAGTACATTCGCATTCATCACACGCGTATATGGGTGCCGTATGGTTAAGTAGGGGAAGGTTTTATTGTGTTGAGTCCCACGGTGGTGAAATTGTAAGGGCATGGGACCGTGAAATCACGTGTTCCTTTGGGCCGATAGGATGGGGCGTTAACGCCTTGTGTTTCCTAGGATATATAGGATGGAGGCGTTAACGCCTTGTGTTTCCTAGAGCCATGGGTTGAGGGACTTGGATCAATGGGATCTTCTTGCTAAAACGATCAGATCTTGATTTACCCGCCGCATACCATAGGAAGTATTCTATATTCGGAGGCATCCGAGGCTTACGGGCTAATCAAGTCGTGTGGGTAAAGTAGTACACCCTCGCAGGTATAAATCTATTCGAATAGCCGTGTCCGCGTTATGGACAACCGCTTGAGTTCGGAGTTACTATTGTTAGACTTGGAATTAAAATTGTGGGTAAACTTGGTATCGCCATGAATGGGATATTCATGCTTGTTGTTGTATCAAAGTGGACCGCCACTTTGTTTTTGGTATGATTCATTTATTATTGAATTTATCACTTGTTCACATGTTTTACTTCTACTTCAAATCTGATTTTGAAATGGCACTTGAAAAACTAGTATATGTAGGTTGTTCAAGATATGCGTTGTTTTCGCAAAAAGTAAGTCAATATGAGCCTTCCTTTAATGACCTTATGCATGACTATTTTTATTTGTGTAAGACTTATAGTACTCTTTTGTACTCAAATGATGTTTGTTGGCTTTACAGTGAGGAAGATAATGAGACCGACGAGCTTGTCGGTGACGATTTAGGTGTAACATCCCAATTTTGGGCTTGTGTTTCAAATGTAAGAAAATGAGTAGAAATTAAAACTTTTTCTTACATCATGTGTTTCTGCTTGTATTGGACAAGTATTGTACAAGACTTATGGAAATGCAAAGTCACAAGTCTTTTGATCCAAATCTTGTTCCTTCAAAACAATCTTGTCAAACCTTTTGATCATTCTCTGGAGATATTTTTCCTAAGTTCTTGGGATGGTATGTGACCCTCTGAAAAATTTCACAATTTTTTTGAAATTGTTTGAATATTTTAGAGGGCGATCAAACCTGTTTGACTCTCACCAAACCTAAAACCAGTACCTTGTAGAATTTTGGAGAAAAATACAATGCATAAAAACCTCTGCAAATTTTACCCAAGGTCAATGTCTCAGTCAGCAAGCTCCTGTAAAATTTCAGAATTTTTGGAGTTATTTTGCTACCCCAAATAAATCCTCAAAAGTCTCAGATATTTAAAACCTAAAACCTGGTTCACTGTTCCTTGGGTTCGAGTCGGGCTCGAGTCCGAGCCACTTGACTCGGTCGAACCACCTAGCTGCACCGAGCCGCATTTTAAAACGCGCGCGTGCGATATCAGCCGTTGGATTCAAATCGCCGCCCACGCTCGTGTGAGCATTCGGACCCTCCGTTGCATTAACCAATTGGGACCGTTGGATCTCAATCCAACCGCCCGATTTCCGTAGGCAACGGATCGTCCGTGGCTCTTTTAAATCGCAGCCGCCCATCTAAAATCCAACGGTTGTGGTTGCTTTCTCGCTCTTCTTCCTCCTCTGTCCCGCCGAGCGCAAGTGGGCAACAATGGCGTAAAGAGAGAGAGCGGGCGGCTTTGATGTGTCACCTCAAGTTTGCTTTCGTCAACGCCTCTCTGCGGGGCATTTAATGCGCACTGTGCTTTCTCCTCCATTGTCACCGTGCTCACTTGCTCCCATCATTTCTTGGTCCATGACCGTAGCATGAACCGAGCCCACCATGGACTCGGGTTCTTGCTCAAACCCTAATCCCTTCCCTATATATTGCCCTCTAGGTCCTCCCGGTGTTCTTTACACCACACCTAGCTCCTCTCGTGTTTGAGCTCAAAACCATCTCAAACTTTCAATCCACCATTGTTGACCCGAGGGCTCCAATGGCGGCCTTGGTGTCCAAAGTGGTTCATCTTCGACCTTTCTTGCACCCTTTGAACTCCTCAACCTCCTTTATATTTCCCTAACTTGATTTTGGGTTGCATTCGCATGAATCACTCAATTTTAAGTTTGGAGATCTTCTGTTGGTTTCACCCCTTTCTTCTCCACTCCGTAAGTGGTTCTTTTGCAATTATTTGCTTTTGGAGCCTCTTTGAGCTATAATGAAGTGTGGTGATGATTTGGTTCCACTCATTTTGCTCGTAACCTCATCTTCCACTTCATCTTCTTCGCCCGGTGACTTCATCGTGTTCAAGTCTTCCCCGCCATCTTTGGAGCTCCTCTCTGCTAAGGTAGCTTCTATATAGTCCCTAGAAGTCATGGCACTCGCTTCCTTGGACCGCAATGAGCATCTTGCTATCTTTGTGTTTTGCCGTGTCGGCCTCCTTCTTTGTTTTCCGGCTCGCCGGCTGCCTGCACCTCCACCGCCGGCGAGGTCATCATCGCTGGGTCCGCAACACTATTGCGAACCCATTTTGATAGTTTTGGCGCCGCCACGATCGAGTCGCCGCGACAAGCCGTGAAAGCCACTCGGCTTTGTCACCGAGAGCCCTAGTCAAATAATTAGGACAAGTTTAATGCTTAATGATTGCCAATCGTTGAGAGCATTAATGGTGTTTAATCGCCTAATGCCTCACCGCATGTGGGTCCATTTCTAAATATACCTGGCGTTATTCGTGCGCTTAGGCATCATTAATGTTAATCTTAGGTTAATTAAGTGTCGGCATTTATTAGTCGTCGGGATGTCCTCGTGCCACCGCCAGTGGGCCCATTAGTTTAGCGCCAAAACCGTAAGTCATTAGGTGATTTTGGGTTTATTTATTGCTAATCATTGTTAGCAATAAATGTGTCCGAAACTACCTTTTGGGCCACCGACGTGTGGGCCCTTTGTCCCTAAATCACCTGCTGTTCAAAATCTTTAGGACACATTAATTGCTAATCATCACTAATCATTGGTCATTAGTGATTAATTAGCCGTCCTAAAGACCTCTTTTAAGTCATCGCCAGTGGGTCCACGTGCATCGCGACGCAGTGTTAAATCTCGCATGTGTGACTCTCGACCATCGACATGCGCCCCACGTGTCAAGACTCGATTGCACTTCGATCTTGGACCACCGCCCATTTTGCGACCGCGCCTAGATTTTGTATGCGTTCGACCCTCCGCTCTCATCATTCTTGGCCGCCCATCACTTGATCTCGCGCCCCGATCGTGCGTGCAATCGGACCTTCCGACCGAGGCGTGATCGAGCCGTTCATCCTTAGATCTGCGGTCGTGGATCGCCGAGGCAACCGCACCGCCCGGTTGCATCCTTCTCGTGAGCCGTTGGATCTTGATCCAACGCAGGCCCTTTTTGAGATCGCGCGCGACGCCGCTTTTCGTGCGTGTGGCTCGTTGGATATTGCATCAACGCCCACGAGCGCCCACGCCGCTTATTTTCGGTTGGGTTGGTTTTTATTTCGTAAGTATTTATTTATCAATGAAAATTGTATCAAAACTTTAGAAATTCATAACTAATTCAAGATAAATCCTTTTACATGAAACCAACCGCAATAAATTTGTATTTCACTAAAGTTTAATATAAAAATGCTTTTAGCTATGCTTCAGAGTAGAAAATTCTGTAATCTTTAATAGCTTGTTTTCTCGCTATTTTATATATTCCGTAATTGTATTAAAACTTGGAAAATGCATATCTTTTTCTCAGATATCTCGCTAATTGAATGATTTTAACTTTGATAAATTTGTTATTAACTAAACTTTAATCTAAAAATGGTGGTAGGCCTAAATCAGCACACTAAAAATATGTTAATAGATTTAACCTTATTAGTAGCAATTAAAAATTCATTTAACGATGTAATAGACACAGTAATTCCTCAGTAAATCCTAAAAATAGAAATTTGATGTTAGAAATCCCTCATATCATACTATAATGTGAAATGGGTTTTGCACATGTTTATATTTCTCGAAAGTGCATTATGCTAGTTTTGCATCCTAGAAAATCATAACTAAATCATTTTAACTCCAATTAAGATGAAACCACTTGTATTAACCTTAAAATGTCAATAGCAACCTATCATAAAATTTTCAAGTCCAGAAAACCTCTAGGAAATATTTTTGCTACAAGACTTATTATGGCCGAAAATGGGTTTTTAGGTAATATCTTTGCACCACAAATCCAAATTAGGTTTTTCCAGTTTCTATGTCTAGGTATATTCGTATTCTACCTTATGTATAAATTTCGTCGCATTTGGATAATTTTTGCTTGCTCGTTTGTTTAAGTGTGGCTCGTCTTATTGGTTGTTCTCGCTTCTTTTTGTTTTTCGCTTAGGCTTCGACATTTGCTGTAACCCCGAGAGCGATCCTCCACAACAGTTTGAGCAATGACAAGAAGGCAAGCGTTTGATCATGTTAATCCCATATTTTAAGTATTTATGTTGATTACAACTTCTATGTATGCATTGCTACTTTGTGTTAATAGTTGGCCTAGTAGATGCATTTCCTTAGCAAATGATTATCCTCTACTACCATGAGCCTAGGTTACTTGCTGTGATTTAGAGTTCATGGATGGGCTCTTGTCACTTAGTAGTTGCGAATTAATTGCTTAGCCATGCTTAGTTTCCGGTAGAAGTGGGCGGTTATCAACTTGTCGATAACCTTGATCACATAAAACTTATTATGGATTATGATTTCCACCTTGTGCCATGTCTACTTATGAAAACTAAAACTGAAAACAAAATGATTTAGACTTGGGCACAATGGTATGATGGTGTGATTTTGGGTGTGAATGGAATGGTGCCCGGGTCAACAAGGACCGAACATCTTGTTACACTAAACCAAGCATTTTAGCGTGCTAACCACATTAGAGGGTATGGGACCTCTCTTGACTCAAGCTTTGGCGTGTATTGGCTCCGAGTCGCAGGAGTCGCGGGAGGGATGGTGTTGGGAGATTGTAGTGTCCGAAAGACTTCACCGTGATGGGATTTGTTGTCTTCGCTTGCAATGTAAGCATATGGGTTTCTATCCATATTAGCGGCTCGTAGTTAATACACAAGATTGGAAATGTCTCGAGGACTTAGCGTGCATGCATACCTTCTGTAGTGTGCTTGTGGCTTGAAGGCGGTCCAAGTGTGGGTACATTGGTACACCGCAGGTTAAAACTATTCGAATAGCCTCGCCCTAGGTTATGGACACGCTTGGCAAGGTCTTTCAAGAGTTAGACTACAACCTTTAAATTAAAACTTGATGGGTGGTACGAATCGGGATTCGTGCTATGTTGTGGTGGCTATTGGGTTAGTCGCCTGTGTGGTTACTTGTATGTACCTTTATTATCTGTACTTTGTTAACAAAACAGATTTGCAAACTTGCTTTCAAAATGTATTACATTATTGCAAATAAAGTTGGCTTCATGCAAATGAGACATACAACCTCCACCTAAATAAGCTTGCATGTAGTTTATGAATAGGTCTGCTATTCCACACGTCGATCTTGCGGTACAAAGACAATCTTTGTACTCGGTTGCTACGCTTAATTGTTTTGGTTGCAGAGGAAGAAGGTGAGCTCGAGGGGCCTCACTTTTGTGAGTGTGTTGTGGTAGCTATGGCGACTAGCTTGCGGCCCGGTCGGTTGCCTTGTGGGTGTGTGGCTAACCGGTCGACTTTTGTTCTAGCCATCTTATGGCGCTTTTGCTTCCGCTATCTTTCTTGTATATTGCTCTTTTGGCGGTCGGCTCTTTTGTAATAACTTTACTTTATGTATGTCGTTGTTGAACTTAGTGATGTATGTGTATGGAATTGATGTGTAATTTTGTGATGATGTGCATATGCTGCAATTCAGGAAGCATATGTCCATCGAGGCTTAGAATGTTTAATTAGTAATGCCAGAACCATTTGGAGGTTAAGTGTTACTAGTTAAATATTCCGGGTCCTCACATTAGGCGACACCGATGAGTAGTGTGCTATCTTTAGCTCCCAGTCGGTTGCCGATGGGTTATGTGGCATACCACTGCAGCATTTTGGTTTATTTACTTGCTTCCGCTATGAACTTGTTTAATTTGGCGGTCGTCCACTTATGTAGTTGTAAACTTGAAACTGTGATGTATAACTTTTGTACTATTTATGTATGAGCGTTGTATGGATGTGATCGACGTTGTAATAAGAGTATGAATATATTGGTCGCTGATCTTGGGAGCCAATATAGGTCATGCTCGCTGTTCATGGCTTCCTATTTAACTCGCTAAGTGTAGTGCTTGACTGATTGGAGAACCGACAATCATGTAGTGCTCGCAGGGGAGCGGCGTGCATGATCGTCGGGGCTCTAGATTTTAGTTAAGCCTCTCATTTGGACTGAGTTAAGTTGGAATCCATTTACTGGAGATCTAGAGTTATGTCTCTAAGACCTTGATTAGTCTCGGTCTTACGGAGATAACTCCAGGGTCCCCACAGCGTTGGTATCAGAGCCATACTGACTGTAGGTTAGAGATAGCATGGGCGTTAAATTTAGCAAGTCCATTGGTTAAAATATTTTCAAGTTATTAAATTAATTTCAAAAAAAAAACTAAGTTAGGAATCTCTTTTATTCCTCATCCATCTTAGTATAATTTCTCACCTTATTCTCATTTGAATTACAAATTAACTCATCTTGCCCTTCTTGTCCTTATATGAGTGGTTAGTACCTTGTTAGAGAGACCCAAGCAGAAGATGTAGACAGATACCCGGCACTACTTAGAGCCATGATGTGGAGAGCAAACTTCACATATCAGCCAACCTACTCCATCTATCGACGCGACAGAGGACCAGGGATGGAGGAGTATTTGTCAGTGGTCAATATCTTTGTCAGACGCATGACACGAAGTATCCCATACAGGTTCCAGGCGCGTGGCACCTCTGTGGCCACGGCATTGCAGGAAGTGGCTCGTGTGGCACTGAGCCATCTTCATCATGACTTGATGAAGTTAGCTCAGCTTCCATACTACCACTTTCCTCTGCAAGTATGTGGCGCAGAAGTGAACAGTGTTGCCAGGATCCAGTCTGGGAAAGACACTCAAGGCGCGATAAACCGCAAGGTTGATTCACATCATGGATCAGATCCATCATTGTACTATGCATGAGTTATGGGAGGCGCGGCGTCGTCTCACTATGACTCAAGGGCGTCTGCAACCCCTATGCAACATGGGGCTTGTGGACCGGCATGTGCTTTATGGGGAGAACGAGGTTTCTCCATATGCGTCTACACCACCAGGGTACTGTCTTCCCGAAGTGGGAGGGCAAGTACTCAATCTTGGACCAAGACGTCAAGCTCGTATGTTCGTAGGTTTCTCTCGTGTCCAGAGCATCGGCGAAAGGACAAGAAGACGATGCCTTGCTATGATATTAGGGTTAAATTAGGGTTTATTCTTAGATTATATACGTCCTAATGATATTATTACTTAGCTGGTAGACGCTGGATTTTGTGGCGATCATTTGCTCTCGTTTCCAAGTAGTTGTGCATCGCCTACGGGTGGGTTGTATCGCAACTATGTCAGAAAACTAACCATGCTCGTTTGTATCATGTGTTGTCCCTACTGCTTTCTTTTTTCGTTTGTTTCGAGTTGGTTCTTGTGTTTTGGAGCTTCAAATCTCTAAATTGAATTAAGGATCTTACCCCTGTTGTTTCTCCTACCTTGTGCTTTTCCCTCTCATCTCTTTAATGGAAGTCGCATGTTGATTAAGAGTTGATAGCGGAGTCGGTGAAGAGAAGGATATGATTGAATAACTGCTATTTTACCTTTAATTAGATCTTTTATGTTTTGATGATATTGGTGGTTGTGCAGTGTTAGAGTGATATATGATAATTGAGAATTTGAATAATTACTCCTGATCCCTGAATATGATCTTAGAAGTGTTAATTAGATTTTTGAATTGTGATATATTAACCTTTGTGAGATTAATTGTGGATTATGGTAGGTGTTACCATCAGAGGTTACGATATGAGTATAAATGGAACTATTATAGTGAGGTGTAAGCTTGCCTGCGGGTGATGTTGGATTTTTATCGGAGAAATTTGCAAGTAGAACTCGTAGAACACTTGTAATAGGCTTGAATAATTAATTTATGGGTTCATTTGGAGATTTAGATTAAAGATATGTCTTAATCAAATATGGCAACAAGATTGTTAGTCATATTTTGGTTTAGTATGATAAAGTTATAATTTGAAACGGTGATGATATTATAAATTTTGGTGGATACTTAAGATTATAATTGAGATTTGTGAAGTTGTATTTGAGTATATAACCAGATCGTAATACTTTTAGAGATGAGGAATGATTAGTTGATTGAATAGTCATGTAGTGGATGACTATGAGGATGGAATGGGAGATTTATCTCTTTGGGAATAGTTGTCCCAAGGATGATATAATTGGATCAGTTAGGGATGATTAAATGTGGCGGTTGGAACTAACTAGTACTTGAGCATAAGTAGATTGTGGAAGACATCGAGTTAATCTTGTTTAATTGAACTAAGATTATTGTGGATAACTTGATTTGTACAAAGTTAGTGATTCAAACTATTTGGATTATGGATGGATTACAAACTCATCTTGGATGGATGATCTTTTTGATGATTTGATATACCTAGGTTGGAGTTGACTTTGGATAAAGGAGGTATATCTTTAACCTTGGATAATTGTGTTGATTTTGATGATTGATTGGATCCTACAATAGGGATGAGTGGATTATACTTTAAAAGATTGATTTGAAGTAATTGGTGGATTGATTATTGCGAGTAGATTGACCACGCTAACAAAAGGATTGAGAAATAGAAATATAGAGACATTACTTGAAGATACATTTGATCTTGCATAGATATTCTTTCTTTTAGAAATTTAATTTGTTGTGAGGAAAATTGCTGGAAACAACAATTAATTGAGGTATGGTTGGTAGTATATGTCAATTGGTAAATTGTTGGCCTTGGAATACCATTTTTAGTGCTCATGAATTGGGAGTTATATTGGAGATACCCTATGATAGAAATTTATAAAGCAAGTGAAATCGAATATGTGAGCAATATGGTGGTTTCACTTAGGATTATTAGTGTTCCCAAGAATGTGATCAAGATTGGAGTGTGTTGCCTTAGACTAATATGATTGATGGATTTTAATTAGAGGTTATAGAACCAAAAATGTCGAGATAGAAGTGGTATTGGCTCGAGATCAAGTCGTTCAGTCTTTGAAAAGAATATCGGATTTAAGCAAAGCGACCAAGTCTTTCTGCCCTATTCTTTTTCGTCCAAATCTCGGGGACGAGATTTTTCTAAGGGGGGGAGGTTTGTAACACCCTGATTTTCAGAATCGGAATGTTATTATTTAATTTGGCGATCTTTTAAATATTTGACTCTGTTTTAAAATTTTCTCATGTTTAAGTAAAAGATTGCTTTTAAAATCACATCAAATTAATTAAAAGGATGCATTTAAAGTTAAATCGAGTTGTTCAAGAAGTTGCATAATAGTAATAATAATAATATTAACAAACAATATTTAATTGCATTGGTTGAAAGACTGTAGTTAAAATTTAATTTTATTGATATATTGTTTTGGCATGCATTTCAAAAATCATGATGCATGCATTAGTACTGCTACTCTTTTTCAGTCCGACCGACCGTAGGCGAGACGCCTGTGAGTATATTTCTTTTCCCCAACTTCTCTCCTCGCAATCACAACCGAGAATCAAGAATTCGACGACGCATGTTATACCGTTGCGATTGTCATCATGAGAGAGTTCCATTTTAGTGTTTAGTTCGCACATGCAAGGTCGTTGGAGTGAGCCGGAGAAAAAAAAAAAGAAGAACTGTACTACTATTCTTCTTCCGAGCAACTAGGAACTTCAAAGATTTTTAGAGAGCATCACACTCTGGATAAATTCCTGAAAATTTTACCTAAGCACCAACATTATGTCAGGTACCTCCCCTAAAAATTTCATGATTTTTGGAATTAAACTTCTATGCCCAAATATTCTTTAACTCTCTCTGCTATTTTTTTTCATTGCTGCTCACTATTCATCCGAATTGTTACTCAGCCAAGAGACACACCACAACCATTTCATTATTTTTCTCCCCATCCGAACCAAACCACCAACACTCTCAGCCCATTCTTTATTCCCAGCCAAAACTCACTTCGTTTCCCCTCACTATTCCTTCTCACACTGCCGTTCCCATTTATTCCTTCCCAAACCGAACCCCACTCTGCCATCTTCCTTTTTCTTTGTTATCTCTCACTGCCATCCTTCTTCCACGCTGCTCCTCTCCCCCAATAGAGCCCCTTCCTTGTTCTTTCTCTCTCAAACAAGTTCATTTCTTTTCTTCTCTCCTCATAATCCCTACAAAAACCCAAAATCAAGCTTTGCATGTTATATCGTTGAGTTCCCCATCATGCACGCAACCCATTCATCCAATTCATTTTCGCATGCGAGTTCGTTTGAAAGTTTTGCAAGAAGGGAGGAAGAAGAGAGACACTGTTTGTCTTTGTTGGAAGGAGCAGCGGTGTGTGCACTGGTTTATTGCATGCATGTGGCCATCCACGCATGCGGTGACAGAGGGGAGCTAACGGTGGAGGAGGCAACGACTCCATCTTTGTTGGTGATGGAGGACGGCGAGGCGCGCCAGAGGGCAGCATCGAGCGGCGTCGTTGAGGCGAGCACTCAGCGAGCCTTGGCGCTGCTCGATGTCGGCCTGTGCGAGGAACAGCAGCGGCGACATGCAGCTCGTGCGATGTAGCGGAGCTGCAACCTGGCGATGTACACAACATAGAGGTGGCCTGCGCCCAGCGCGGCATCGGCATTGGCTAGGTGACGGCCAGCAGCCCGGCGGCGTGGAGGAGCCGGCATGGCTAGCGCTGCAGCGGCGCGAGGACAGCGGCTCGGCATAGGACCAAGCGGCGCTGTCCAGCGGCGTGGCATCCATTGAGCAGCAGCGCTGCGTCATCCGAGGACGTGAGACTCGGTGGCGTGCAGCTGCGGCATCCATGCAGTGGCAGATGCTCGCCGATGGCACGACTCGCGCGGCAGGCCGGCGATGTGCTCTCTGAGGCACTGCAGTGGCGGCTAGCGGCGACGTGCGGCTCGGCGAGGCACTGGAATGGCATGGCATTGCCAGCACATGTGGCGCAGCGGCTTGGTGGCGCTACCGTGCATTGCATGCCGCACATGCACCTGGCGGCGCTGCAGCGGTAACAAGGTCGAGCCGAGCACCGAAGTGGCTAGCAGCTCCACGCGGCACGATCGCGGCTCGGCGAGGCATGGTAGCAGCCTAGTACGCGGCATGAGGGTGCCGAGGCACTGTGCAGCAGCTCGGACAAGGCCCGATCGTGTGGCGACATGGAAGGCAGTGGCGGCGAGTTGAGGAGGCAGCGGCTTGACGCCGAGGCGGAGGTGGCCGAGCCGAGGACGTGAGGCTTGGCGGCCCAGCCAGCGGGGCGAAGACGGTGGCACGGAGGGACCGGCGGAGAGCGCGGCACATGCATGTGACAACCATGCATGCAGCGGCGCGGCAGCCCGAGCGAGGCAAGGCGGCATGACGTGTTGCGAATGACATGGCGGCGCCGATGCGGAGCGGGATGTGGATGACTATGGTGGACACGGACGTGGTCCGGCGATATTAGGCACGTCTAGTGCCGTGGTAAAATACTTCGCGTTAAATGTTTCTATCGTATTACGATATTAGTTGTGCATGTTGCATATGAGTCATGAACATGGCATCTATTTATGCATGCTTATTTGTAAAAATGCTTTGGTAGCTTAAGACCGGTGTAACTCTCCGTTTAAGTCTTAAGTATGCATAGACGTGTTTATGTATCAATATATTGGTAAATACGAATAATTAGATTATTGTGGCGAAAGATGTGTGTTGTTGATCGGTAGATGCTAGATTAAATATATGAGTGGATTATTTGATCGGATGATATTATTTTGGAGTCGCATAAAAAATTGTGGTGATCTTTGGAGGATAAATTAATTGAAGGTTTCTTCTCATATTGGATTAGTAATTTTAGGAGATAGGATGCATAAGGATTTTGTAAATTATTACTTGATGGATAGCTCATAAGATGATATTTAAGGAAATATGGATGTAGAATCGGACGATTTATTTAATCATGAGCAAATTGGTCGGATGCCTTAAGTAATATATATGTGAGTTGTACATGCTAGAATTGGGAGAAGGTGGGAATGGATTATTTGATTTCGGATAAATATTTGGATTGCTATGTGATTAGTAGATAAGTCCTATGTGCCGAGTTGATAGATTTGTACCTCATTTGAGTTAGTGGATAAATGATTATTAGTTGATCGTAGAGGCACATATATAATTGGATTGGTGGAGGTCGTTCACAACTAAGTTTGGTGGTATGGATATAAGTTGATCGATTAGTGACCAATTAGATGTTGGATGTGTTCATAAATTGTAAAGATCATTAGGAATCGGTTTGTCAATTAAATCTTGATCGGTGGAAAATTGAGCGTATGCGATTGTGATTTGCCGAGGCGAGACTAGTAGAGCTAGATAGTTAGTATTAGCTTAAATAGTATATCAGAAAATGATTGATGGATATAATCATGGTCATATGCCCATGAGTCGGTGGATTTCGTGTAATTATCGGATGGGTTGTTCTTTGGAAGATCGTGAGTTCGGGCATCACTCGATGGATTAACTACCTTGATAATGTCTTAGTTGAGGTTAGTACGGGATTTAGATCAAGATATGAGAATATGATTGGAGAGTGTTATCCAAGTGATTGGATTCAACACCGGAGAATCGGTTAAGTATGAGTATGAGAAGGTTAGATTTGTCGGTCGATGTTTTCCTTAGGAAATAAATAGAAAAGAAAAGAAAATACATAGACCCCACTTGTCATGGCAGAGGCTAGATCATCCTACCTATAAAAATTATTTAATGCAGTAGCAAAATCACAAAAGAATTATTTTTACACAAAAAAGTCTTTTAACTTCAATAACTCATAACTAATTCATATGAACTCCAAATGGGGTGATTCAATTTTTATTGATCTTAAATTTTAATTACCTTTCATACCATATAAAGCTTATCCCTACCACTGTTCTAAAATTTTTTGCAAAATAATTAAATTCGGATGAACAGTAACAGAACATTGATTTTCAACATTTTCTAAAAATCTGATTTTCAAACTACTATAACTCTCTCATGTAAACTCCAAATGAAATAATTTTTGTACCTAAAATCATTTAAAATCATAATATAGCTACTGTATAAATTTCATACATTTTGGAGTAATTTGAGTTTTTGGCTATTTCTCGGTGTTTATTCGATATCGCCTTCTTCAGATTCCGAGTTGCCGGAAGTATGAGAGTAAGTAACCGAGAGTGAGCAAGTGAACTACCAGCAAGGCAAGCATCCTTTGAACTTTCTTTTTGCATCATATTTGATCCCAATTTTGTTAGGGTAGATGCAATGATAATTGCTTGCATGGTAGTTCTATAATGTCGCTATTTTTGTGATGGGTAGTTAGACACATCCTATTATCTTGTCATTGTGGCTATCCATGAATTATTCCCGTACTGAAATGCTTAAGATAGGATGTATGAATTTATATTGTTCGAGTCTGCTTAGCCATGTAAGTCTAGAACCGGTAGTTGGATTGTCGGGAATAACCCGACAATTATGGGATAGACACAACTCTCATTATTTACTTTTGGTTCAGACCTTCATATCTGTTTTGTGAGTTAAAATTTTGTCATTTTAAATGAGCTTTTGGTCTGGACAAGTGTTGGTTAGTGATGGTGCTTCGTGCACGAGCTTTGGGTAAGTGGTTGACTTGTCTGGACAATTAAGGACCGAACTTTGGTAACGTCGTTGATTCAAGTACATTCGTGCTATCATACGCGGTATATGGGTGCCGTATGGTTAAGTAGGGGGAAGGTTTTATTGTGTTGAGTCCCACGGTGGTGAAATTGTAAGGGCATGGGACCGTGAAATCCCGTGTTCCTTTGGGCCAATAGGATGGGGCGTTAACGTCTTGTGTTTCCTAGGATATATAGGATGGAGGCGTTAACGTCTTGTGTTTCCTAGGAGCCATGGGTTGAGGGACTTGGCTCAATGGGATCTTCTTGCTAAAAACGACCGTATCTTGATTTACCCGGCCGGCATACCATAGGAAGTATACTATATTCGGAGGCATCTGGAGGCTTACGGGCTAATCAAATCGTGTGGGTAAAGTAGTACACCCCTGCAGGGTATAAATCTATTCGAATAGCCGTGTCCGCGGTTATGGACAACCGCTTGAGTTCGGGAGTTACTATTGTTAGACTTGGAATTAAAATTGTGGGTAAACTTGGTATCGTCATGAATGGGATATTCATGCTTGTTGTTATATCAAAGTGGACCGCCACTTTGTTTTTGGTATGATTCATTTATTATTGAATTTATCACTTGTTCACATGTTTTACTTCTACTTCAAATCTGATTTTGAAATGGCACTTGAAAAACTAGTATGTGTAGGTTGTTCAGTATTGCGTTGTTTTCGCAAAAAGTAAGCCAATATGAGCCTTCCCTTGAATGACCTTATGCATGACTATTTTTATTTGTGTAAGACTTGCGAGTACTCTTTTGTACTCAGCCAGATGTTTGCTGGCTTTTACAGGTGAGGAAGATAATGAGACCGACGAGCTTGTCGGTGTCGATTTAGGCGACACCGATGAGTAGTGTGCTATCTTTAGCTCCCAGTCGGTTGCCGATGGGTTATGTGGCATACCATTGCAGGCATTTTGGTTTATTTACTTGCTTCCGCTATGAACTTGTTTAATTTGGCCGGTCGGCAACTTATGTAGTTGTAAACTTGAAACTGTGATGTATAACTTTTGTACTATTTATGTATGAGCGTTGTATGGATGTGATCGACGTTGTAATAAGAGTATGAATATATTGGTCGCTGATCTTGGGAGCCAATATAGGTCATGCTCGCTGTTGATGCCTTCCTATTTAACTCGCTAAGTGTAGTGCTTGACTGATTGGAGAACCGATAATCATGTAGTGCTCGCAGGGGAGCGGCGTGCATGATCGTCGGGGCTCTAGATTTTAGTTAAGCCTCTCGTTTGGACTGAGTTAAGTTGGAATCCATTTACTGGAGATCTAGAGTTATGTCCCTAAGACCTTGATTAGTCTCGGTCTTACGGAGATAACTCCGGGGTCCCCACAGGCTTGGCCCGGCACCCTGGCCGCCCAGATCCGCCTCTGGCTCCCCCTCTCCCTGTCCCCCACCCGGCTGTCGGCTCCCTGCCTCGGCCCAGCCGCCAAGATCCGCCTCCGGCTCCCCCTCCCCTAGGGGCAAACCCCCTTCAACCGCTGGCTCCCTGCCTCGGCCCGACGCCCGATAACCTCCCTCCTCGGCTTCCTCCGGGCTCCGGCAGTCCAGCTACCGGTGGCGACGCACGGACCGCGGTGGCTCGCCCCAACAACCGGGGAGCCGGAGGTTGAAGGTGAAGCTGTGAAGGTTGAAGGTTGGACCGCGGGGGAGGGGGTGTTCCGGCCACCGGTGCAGGGTGGGCTTCAGCCTAACGAAGCCCCCCAGTGGATTCGCCCCTGCATGAGGGGCCAAAGTGACAAACAACATTTGCTGAGACATGTACCTTTCTAGTTAGCAGGCACATTGAGCTTTGTTAGCTTCTCTCCCCATTGATGTGATGTGGAGATTACAACCCTGAAATATCAGCAGGCATGATGCAACAACAGAAACAAAGATAAGTTCCAAAAATTGGATGAGGACAGTGCATTTGATTTTAGGAGATGACTAGATTGTGCATAAAAACAACAACAGTGCATAAGGGTCTGCTGAACCTAGCTTGAGAGAAAAAGATATATCTTGCATCCTTTTCAGAGCAACAAGGACCAAGCTAAAGCTAAACTACCTAGTATTTACAAGCTAGACACGAGAACAGATGAAACTTCAAATTTGCATGCTACTATGGGAATGTATGCATGTTAATGAAGGAATTCATGGGCATGTCCAATCAACGAATACTAAGCAAGCATAAATAGCTAGATCTAGAAGCATGACACACTGAAACTACGCCACCTACAAATTGATGCATGAACGCTAGCACAGCTAACTAGTGAATAATATAGCTTTATGCTTAATGTGATACAGATATACAATAAAATAGTGAATAATCTGCCATGGAAAAAAGAAATGACCAGAAAACTTGACATATGCCTATAATAGCTAGATCTAGAAGCATGACACACTGAAACTACGCCACCTACAAATTGATGCATGAACGCTAGCATAGCTAACTAGTGAATAATATAGCTTTATGCTTAATGTGATACAGATATACAACAAAATAGTGAATAATCTGCCATGGAAAAAATAAATGACCAGAAAACTTGACATATGCCTATAATAAAGCATGTTTATTACTTCATGAAAATAAGCCACTACTCAAGAATTCAAATAAAGCCCATGCCCTACTGCTTGTTGTTAACAGATAAATAATGTTCTCATTAGATTCTCCATTTCACTGTATCCAAAACATATACTGCTTCTGCCTTCAAGGATACAGTTCCATATAAGGATGATACAACTTCTATACATCTGGGAGGCCCTGTGTGGGAGTAGTACTAACCATAATGAGGATCCAAAGTACAAGTTCCAACTCCAGACTCACATTGCTCAAAGGATCAATTTGCTTCCAAACATCAAATATGCGGAGTTTTCTGAAAACATTCTATGTCTATTAACGATGCCTTGGAGCATCTAACAATAAAAGACTTAATTTGCATGTCCCAAGAGTAGTGCTAATTGGTTCCAGTATTCATAACTGCTACATTTTTACAGTGCCCAGGAGATAATAATCAAAATGCCTAACAACCAAAAGGAGTCAATACAATAAGGATTTTAACCAAAAGGGGCCAAAAGGAGATAATAATCAAAGTGCCTAACAAACAAACCTTACAGAAATAATGCTGCTGATCCCTCCAAAAGTTGAAAAATATATACGTGGAAGTAAGGATGCCTAAGCCTTTTTAGATAAATGGCAAATGTTTACAAATTTGACTTCGAACTATGCATCTACATATTTGAATCTGAACAAATATGCATCCCTTGATCAGTCAGCTGCGTATGCATGTGCACCTATGCTCTCTTAACGGAATCACAACTTCAGAAACCAAAATAGAGAAACTATACACCTGTTTGCCTCGTAACTTGTCAAGGCAAAACACATGGATGGTGGACATGCTAGCTGTGTCGTGAATGACCTCTAAAATAATGAAAAAAAAGGTTGCGTACTGAAGCTCAAGACTAATGTGTTAACAATTAGCACATAAGGATGAATTAAATGCAATAACACGCAACATAGGTTCCAAACGCTGGATAATTGAACTCCCCATGGCTAAACCCGACATGGTAGGCCCTTGGGAATATCACCACAAACTCACTAGGATACTGTACCAATCTAAAGCACAATGCATATTCTAACATTAACACAAAAACTGATTAAAAAACTGGTGTATTGATAGTTTGATACCATAGGCGCTTGACAAAAAAATTGACCAATGACCATTTCAGATATTGTACCTACAACAGGGCACACCACAGGCTACAAGGACCTTTGGGGACATCAAAGTTGTTTTCTCCCCAAGCATAGCTAGCGATGCTACACGCACCAACAATCAGAGCTCATGACACCACAAGGCCGCAGTGTACAGATCATAAACACAAGAAAAAACAAATACCAAGGCGATCAAGGTTGCCTCCATAGCCATGCATGCCAAAAATACTAAAGGCATAACCCTGGTGCTCCTTAAAATTGACACTGAATTGTGCATTATTAAACTTTATGTTCCAAAATTTATGCACATGATGTTCTTGTATAGTTTAAGATGGATTCTAAGTAGGCAAAACATTATACTTGTTTTAGTAATTGACGCTGTCTGGATGCCCACACCTCTGCTACCCGTTTGTACTCAAAAGAATCTTTGTGCTTTTCACGTTCGCCAATTAGACCATCCTGAAAGTCTGGAGCATCTTGAACCATAGCAGATTGCCCTAATTTTTCAGGATCATCCACCAAATCTTTCTGAGGCAAAGAGAAATTCCACGATATGGCATTTGCAGAAGCATTCTTATTAGAGGCAGCAACACAAGCACAAGAGAGCTTGTACATGTGCCTGATTTTCACGAGTTATCTCAAACACCACACTACTAGTAAAGGTGGATCTACTGTGTGGTGGAAGTGCCCCCACGACATCGCAAGCCCGAGCCAAAACGATCGGCGCCACCAACAACAACGGTGATAGGCTGGCTAGGGCATGGGAGCTAGGACAAGCGACCCTCCTTAGGGTTTCATGGTGATCCTGCGCCGAACAAGGCGCACATCTAGATGCAATCACGTGGAATCACTGAAATGCAAAAAATCAAGAACCCTAATTCCAATTGAAAATTTTAGGGAGATAAAGAAATGGGAGCAGGGGAACGATCATACGTACACTGATTGCGATGTCGGTGGTGAGATTTGGGGGGAGAATCCTTGAATCCGAGTTCTTTTCTATAACAGCCCAAAAATACCTAAATGCAAAAATACGAGATTTTTAAAACTTTTTTTTCAGTATGTTATCTATTATCGTACCATTTGCCTGCATCTTTGAGAATTACTTGAGGGCATTGTCTTTTCTGCTCTCATGGTTTTATCTATTTTCGCATAGGAATTCCTTAAAGCGAATATCAGAATTTTAGCAAACCTAAAATTCTGTTGTTTTGCCTTCTTCCCAAATTCTTTCGAGCCTTTTCTTGTTACCGCTTTCCCTTTGGCTTAGTCCTGGCTAGCCTGGTTCTGGTCTAGCTCGACTAGTTCCTATGCATTCCTTTTTCCTATTTACCCAGCCAAGCCAGTGTCGTGTCATCGCTCCTTCTCTACTGTTCCTTCCTGTTAACGGATATGATTTTGTGCATGCATGCTCACATGCAGTGCACCCCCTCAGGTTACCCGGTCCTACAGGCGCGCACATCTGCAAGCGCTAATGCCTCCCGGTTGGCTCGGTCAAACCCCGCTACTCTCGTCTCTCTCCCTCGTATTATTGTATGCACGCTGTGCTATTGTATGTCTATACATATACTGAGCAATATAAGGTAGAGCACCAGCTGTGCTCTTACTCTCTTTCTCTATTTTACACCTCTGACCAGCTCCTGACCGAACTCGGTTCAGCTAGGACAACTGCTTCGATCATAGGACCAGTGGCAGCTACATCCCCATTTCAGTGTGCTACCCAATTTCAGTCAAGCAGTCATCAATAGCCATCACTCAAGCTGTCATTCCGCTACCCTATGCTGCCCACACCGTCAACTGCACCAACCACTCCTCGTCTATTACACCAGGGCCCATGCACATATTTACTCCCAACCCCTGAATGCCTTCCTTTACCATTCCAGTGTTAGCCTCACTTTCATCCTCCCTCAAGTGAGCTTGAGCTCCAGTTGGCTCAAGCGCTTGCCTCGGCCGAGCGCTGCCGCATCACCACCATCACCATTGACACCCATCAGTGAGGCTACTACCACATTGTGTGCATTCGCTCACACTTATGCTCAAAGTAGCATTTCTCCTCAGTTAAGTCTACTCCTCAACTCACAGGAACTACCTTGGATGCTGATCTTATTCCCCTTCAACTAGGACACTTCAAGACCTCTTTGAAGGACCATCTATCTGCTTCCACGGAGCAACCTTGAAGATTGAAGACTACTCCCCTTCCTTAAGCCACTGCTGCAATGCGGAGTCCTCTCGCGGTCGAGGTCCAATGTCAATAGCTCAACTCCGGCTAGCCCATTCCCCAGTTCCCTACTAGTAAGCTCTTAGTGGCCAGGTACTCTTCCTAATTCAAGCTGCCCTGTTCTTCCTCTAATGGTTCTCTGGTTCTTCCTTTAGCTTTTGCTCTGGTTCATTCAATTACAATGTAGTAGCCAAACTTTTGTTCCTTTCAACCACTGTTGTGTAGTCAAATACTTCTTTCATTCGACCACACACGGCTTAACACTCCCGTGACCTCCCATTTTGTAAAGACCACCCTCTTGGTCATAACACTCTCACGACCTCCTCAGGTCACCGCTCCCTACATGACCTCCCCACGTCGTAACACTCACATGACCTCTCCTGATCACAGTAATTCCAAGACCTCCCTTGGTTACAGTACTCACATGACCTCGCTTGGTCGTAACACTTCAACGATCTCCCCTGGTCGTAACCCTCACACAACCTCCTCAAGTCGGAGCACTCTCACAACCTCCATTGGTATTAACCCTCGCATGACCTTCCCAAGTCGTAGCACTCTCACGACCTCCACCGGTCGTAACGCTCTCACGACCTCCCCAGGTCTTAGTATCTCCATGACCTCCCCGGGTCACGGTACTTCCAAAGACCTCCCCTAGCCATAGGGATTCCAGGACCTCCCCCTGGCTATAGTAATCCCAGGACCTCCCCCGGGTACAGTGATCTAAGGACCTCCCCTAGCTACAGTGATTTCAGGACCTCCCTAGGTCAACAGTACCTCCACGACCTCCCTAGGTCAACAGTACCTCCATAACCTCCCCTATTCACAGTGCTTCCACAACCTCCCCGGGTCACAACACTTCCACGACCTCCTAGTCATATCTTTCCCCAACCACTGCAGCTTCTCCGACCAGTGCAGTACATTCTCCACAACTACTGCAGCCTTTCATCAATCATCTCATGGCCACAGGTCTTTCAACGACTAGTCTCTGGTCGATGGGGCTTACAGATGTGAAGGTCTGATCGACCAGAGAGTCTTCTACGCCATGTTTAAGGATATGTTCTGGTCGTTCTGTTGAATTGCCCTTAGATATGTTGCTCTCATCCGAAGTGTTCTATTGATTGAATGTATTTGGACTTACTAGATTTTATTTGATTGTTTTCAGTCATTCTGGAGATCAATCATATTTTGCGTAATTAGCATCAGAAGATAGAATGGCACAACAACCTCAACAAGGACAAGACTACCAGAACATTGAACAGGATGATTATCAACATGTTGAGCGAGATTATTACCAGGATGTTGGGAAGGGCGAATACCAGGATATAGATCTTTATCAGAACCTCGACCAAGGTGAGTCAACACTTTGACCATATTGCACCTACCTTTTGCAAAGTATATTGTTTTAAACTATGAAACTGCATTACTATGTTTTACCAAGCTAAATTGGTCTAGCTCATAGTTAATGCCCTAACTGTAATTGTGTATAAACTTCCAACCCTTGAACTTGGACACTATCCTTTGTCACCCTAGACTTAATGGAATATATACTAGGCGATAAGTTTTTACCTAAGTGTCATGCTTAGCCTTGCTTAGAAACAATGTCATGTGGGCATTAAATTGCCCGACCACAATCATTAAAAACTTTGGAAAATGGTTTGGGGTAGTGAGGCTGGGAGCCTGGCTGGTATGTTGAACAAAAGGTTATTTCAAAAACAAATAAAATCTAAAAACTATTTTTGACTTGGGCGGCTGGAAAGAGTGGCTGGTGCCGGAGGCACAATTGATGATTGGTATGTGGACGTACCGCTCGAGTCGCTTAAGGACCGAATCTGGTGATGACCTCTCATGTAAAACAGTGCAACCACAAGTCTATAATGGGTACGACCTGGCTAACTAATTTTCTCGCCTCGGCATGGCTTCGCCATCGGGGGAATGTGGCGTGTATAAAGGGGGGAAGAAGCCACAGGAAAACCACACGGCGCAAGAGGGGGCCTCCTGGAAGTGCATGGCACCGGGCGGTGCAAACCTTATCGAGTGGAGTTGCGTCGAGGTTGAGCATTGTAAAGGCCTTGTGGTGATCTCCCCTTGATTCACATGTCAAAGGAAACAAGTGTATATATCAAGGAGATTATCTCTTGTGGGTAAAGTGTGCGAACTCTACAGAGTAAGAAAACTATCTAGATAGTCGTGCTCACGGTCAAGAGCGGTGCTGAGAACTTGCTGGATATAGCTTTTAGTTTTATAAAACCATTTGTGATAGAAAAGAAGGATGGGGTGGGACCCTAGGGATTTTGGAAAGGCCTGGTCGGGGACCAGTGGTAATTACGGGAATACCCGAGCATTGAGTGGATGGAGCCACTCAATGGTATAGGAGATGGGACCTCCACTATTACTTTACAAATGAAAACTCATTTATGAAAATAGACTTGTTAAAAATTCTAAGTCTCAGGATTTTCTACTACTCCTCTAATTCAAACTTGGCTTTATGCAAATAAATAACCCTCAACCTCCCCTTGACTGGCCCTACATCTATAAAACTGCATTGTGTGTTGGCTCGCGAGTACGGTTGTGTACTCAGGCTCTGCCATTATAATCTTTTCAGACCCACATGATCAAGACCCCTACCAGTACTACTCGGAAGCTAAACCAGGTGGTGGTGAAGATGATGAAGCATAGGCCGGGAACCCCAGTCGCTTGCCTACTGGCAGAGTGAATGGATCCACTATGACTTGTTTTACCTCCTCACTTACCTTCGCTTCTATACTCTAACATATGTAAGATTTTTGCTTCTTGGCTCTTTTGTAAAACGATTGGCCGCATGGCCTGACATATATATATGTGAAATATTACGGGCTTGCACTAAGCAAACCGAGTACTATTAACATGGAGCAAGGTTCCTAATCAGTTGGGTTACAACCACTAACAGATGACTCACGACTACCCCTTGCTAGTCTAGGTCACTACAGGAAGTCTCACGACCACCCCCAGATGGTCTACACAGACTACTAGGTGTCCCACGACCTCCTCGGAATCTCCCAGAACCTCCTCAAGCCCTTCAGGATCCCCTCAGGATCTCCCTTGGGACCCCCTCGGACCTCCCTAAGACCACCTCTTGGACTTCCTCGGAAGCGTCTCTAGGATCTCCTTACGGACCTCCGTGGGAACATTTCCAGGACCTCCCCTTGGATCTCGCCAAGACCTCCTCTTGTCCCTCCTCAGGACCTCCCTTGACTTCATCTGAACCGTTCAGGACCTCCCTAGTTGCATCTGAACCATTCAGGACCTCCCTTGACTTCATCTGAACCGTTCAGGACCTCCCTTGGTTGCATCTGAACCGTTCAGGATCTCCATGATATCATCTATACCGTTCAGAACTTCCCTTGGTTTCATCTGAATCGATCAGGACCTTCCCTTAGGACCTCCTCAGTCCTTCGATCATACAGGACCTCTTCAAGATTACTTCATGACCTCTTCAGGATTACTACAGGACCTCCCTAGGACCTTTCGCACTTCTCCAAGACCTCCCCATATTATCTTTTTCAACCAAGTATGGTCGAAACTGTGGACCTGACCGTAGGTCTGTGTTGAGCTTGCATGGCTATGTAAATGGTCCAAAAATTCCCCGATCCCTTTAGAACCACTCTAGGGTCACTCCAGGACCACCCTGGGACCTTCTCGGGATCTACTTCTATAACCAGGTGTGGCCATAGACTCAAGCCAGCGATTCCTGCACTGCACGACCACAACCATCAGCCATTACCTGGTTGTAGGCCCGCCTTGGGCTGACTTTGGGAACTGATCAAGACTAAGGAACAAGTAGGCAACATGGGTAGTTATGAGTGCTGATCAAGATTGAGGAACAAATAGGCTTCATGGACAGTTATGAGTGTTGATCAAGGCGAAGATCAAGAAGGCCAAGAACTAGGTCGCGAGCCCACTCATTCTTGGTGAGTATAACATGAGGATTCCACGCATTATTTCACACCTTTATTTGCCGCTCGATCTACGAAAGATAATTGGCACAGTCGACCATTACGCAAGTCAAATGTTGTAAGGTATATTTACGCTTTGTTTAATATTATGCAATATCTTTACATTTTTCGTGATATGTGTTTGAACCAACAATGTAACTGTGTGTATCAACTACTGATCCAAGGAATGGCACAACTATACACAGTGGGTCCCAAGTTACAAATTTGGGGTCTGACATTTTCCTCTTCTTGGCGTCTCCGTTGCTCGCTTGATTTGGGAAACGGGAGAGGAGAAGAGAAGAGAGGGATTTGGTTTGGACTTTGAGGCGGGGTGGGCGAGGCAGGCGACCCAGCGGGATTAGCCGTCGAAGGAGGCGACAAGGGAGCGGTTGAGGTGGACAAACATGAAACGGCGGAGGGGCGGGGGTAGGGCAGGATGACCTTGCAGATATGTAAGCGGTGGCCTCCCGCTCCACGTAGGAGAGGAAGGCGATGGGATCGGCAAACTCCAACTCCGTGGGGCGGTACTCCTGCGCGAAGTAGACGAGCACGAGCTGGAGCTCCCAAGGGGAGAGCGTGGTGAGTGGGGCATCATCCAGGGAGGGCTCCAGCTCAAGATGCTCGATGGCGGTGGTGAGGAGCCCGCCGGTGCCGGCACCGAGACCGATCTCGACGATGGCGTCGGCGGGGGAGGGGATCAGGCGGTCAAGCCGCACGGAGCGTGGGGGCGGCGGCGGCCGGAGGGAGATGGCGGTTGGGCACGGGTAGGGGGAAGTGGAGGGGAGGAAGAGGTGGGAGAAGGGCGGCGTGGTCGAACCGAGCGAGGGTGGGGAGGAGGAGACAAGGCGATGGTTGTCGCGAGGAAGAAGCGGGAGAGGTCGAGCGGTGGTTTGCTTGAGGCAGTGAGGTGAGGGTGATTAGGCGATGATTTTTTTAGCGAGAAGCTTCGTGTGTGTGGGTGGGACGATCATCCCATGCGTAGGGTAAACTCTAATTTTTAGTAGTTAAGATAATAAATATTATAGATAAAATATTACATATAAAATGAGGTAATTAATTTGAGGATTATTAGATCCTCGTCATGCACGAATTACTAGTAAATACTCCAAGCTTCCGGGCTTAATTTGCAAGAATACATTTTCAAAAAATTGAACCCATGCTAACAAAGAAATGGGCATTGTGGGCCGTGCAGCCTATCTCCACGGCCCGTGGGTGGGCCTTATTGGTCGGCCCAGGGCCCATCGAAGGGAGTGATTAGGGTTAAAACACGAGCGCCCTTGATCATTTTATCTGACGGTAAATCGATCTGAGGATGTAACATCACAAAATTTGGTCTGTTCTAAAGTTTTAAAAGAAAAATAACCATTTGGATTTTCTGCTAAAGTTAAAAGCTTAATTGGAATTTTCAGAGTTCAAAAACAATTTAATATGATTAATTTCAACATCAACTATATTAAAAATTATTTTATTTAGGTTCTATGTGCTTGGATATATTTTTTAGATTTTTCTAGATTTTTTCCGAGTGCATTTGCTATTTTCTAATTGCCATTTGTTTTTTCTGCTATTTTCTAAAAAGAAAAACTAATTAAAAATCTCGGATTATCCTTTGGGCCGGAACCCTAAGCCTCGGCCCAACTCTCCCCGCTTCCAGCCCATTCTTGTGTGGCCCGCTCCATCTCCTCCACTTTGTATGCGTGAGAGCCCCACTGCCGATCATTTGCCACGCGTCGCGCTCTCTCTCCCAGCCGCCGTCGCTGCCTTGTGGGTCCGCTTGCCACGTCTCCATCGTCTTCAAGCTGGACTTGTGAGTCCATCTTCTTCACGAGGCAGCGCCGTCGCGCTCGTTTTTGGGACTCCTTCCTCTAGCGCTATTTAAAGGACCCCAACCCGTCGATTTCTCGCCTCTCCTCCTCTTCCAAAACCCTAAAGTCTCGGCCCTAGCTTGTCCTCGTTGCGCATGTCGCGAGAATCGGCGCCGTAAAGCGCTTCATCACCGGATTTCTTCACCATCGGTGTATCCACGGTCGTGATTCTTCCTCCATGGTCCGCAATAGCGTGCCCTCTGCTGTGCTTCCACCATCTCCTCAGGAACCCGGAGCCTCGTTTCGTGTTCGTTCGAAAAGCGACGCGCGCCTATATGTCGATCTACTATCTCGGAGAGTTCCTTTGATTTACGTGCGCGTCAAGATGTGCTCCATGCTTTTCTCATCAAATTCCCACCTCCTCCTTGTTCTTTTGCCACCGAGGTGTCACCACGGTCATCTCTTCCATCTCAGGTCATCTTCGCATTGCCGCGCTCGCCATCTTCTAGCTACTCCAAGTGACCCTGTGATCCTCATGACCCGTTGTCCGATGCTCACCTCACCTCACCTCTCTTGAGCGCCACCCCTACACCAAAGTCGTCGCGCCGAGGACCTCACCGCGCTCAAGTCACCGCGCGGTGAGCCCTTGCCGCTTTGCTGTTGTCACCTCCACGAGCCGCCTGCGCTCGAAACCGTTTTCCGCCAGCGGAACTACCTGCGCGCCGTTCGCCATCGGCAGCGAGCTCAAGACCGCCGCCATGGCTGCCCCTTGCTGCTCCTTGTTTGTCGAGCCCGTCACGGCCTCGTCATTGCGGCCGACCACCACATCACCCTCTGTTGCTCGCGTGGCGCCAGTTGTCGGCCATGTGGCACCACGAGAATCCACGAACCAAAAGTGGTGCACTGTTCCATCGTACACCTACCCTATGACCGATGGGACCCACTTTCGACCAATTATTTTATTTGTTTTCAGCCGATTATTCCTTGCGGCGCGGTGACGTCATAATTCCTTTTCCTTTAGAAAAATAATTGATAAATCACTAAATTCGATTTTGATATTTTATGTGATTTCAATCTTCGAGCTCATATCTTTTGCATCCGAACTCCGATTAAGTCCATTCAAATTCCTAAATTTATCTAAATTCGAGATCTATTTATCTGAGATTTTTATTTAATTTTTGGAGTTTGTTTTCTCTCCGTTATTTGTTTATTTAGTTTATTTGCTTATTTTGCGAGTAGACATCGATACTTCGGGAAGCTTCGAGCAAGGAGTAGCATACCAAGATCAAGATCAATCCTTGGATTTATTCCAAGGCAAGTCGTGGTCCTTTGATCATCTTAAACCTATGATTTCAAAAGTATATTGTTTTATACAATTGCATGCAATCTTTATATAAACTGCTTTGGGTATAGTTATTGCCTGTTGTCATTATATCTCCGTTGAATATTTGAATGCCATGAATCCTTTGTCACCTTAGCATGGGAAATTTTAGTTGGACATATTTGTATTGCCAACATGGGTATCGTATCAATGCTTAGTTTAGCTTAGTTACGTTGGGATCATCATCACATGTGTATTAATGATTAATCTTGACTTAATAAAATATAGAATCGTGGTGGTGAGCCATTCTTGCTAAAATTTGTGTACCATGATGGGGTTAGTCATGAGTTTTAGTTGAACAAAATGGTTTTCGCTCGGGCGAGTGGTTGGTGGATAGTGGAGATGTGGTTTGAACATGTTGTGGGTTTGTGGTAGTCTCGCATGGGTAACTTGTCAAGGACTTATTCTTGTGCGCCATTGAACTGGGCCTTGACCGTACAACCACATGCAGTATGGGACGGACTGGTGATTAATTAGCAATGTCTTAATTTCGGTTCGTCATGTGAAGTGTGAGTCGTGAAAGCGTATTCTCACGATGGCGCAGAGAGGGGTCTGTGCAGTGGAAAGACATTCAGTGTTGAAACCTTAGCGGGCAGAACTGGGTTAAGAAGGAGCTTTGTGTAACATCCCCAAATTAATTAATGCGATTGAGTATGCATCTTATCAGCATGCTTGACATTTTGGAAACATTTGCATAAATTATTGCAATTGGAAAACCTAAATCAAAGATCAAACATACACTTCGAATTCAAACTCCAAATAAAAACAGGAACAAAAACATTTGATCATCACTTGGAAATATTTTATTCAAATGCTATAATAATTATCTTGAATAAATATAATTTTTCCCCAAATTTTTGGGACTATTTTAAACCCTATAAAAATTCGAACACCATTAAAAGACCTAGACTAAGTTGAATTTATTTTACTCAAATTATATTATGAACAGTGACTTTCATAATTTTTTATAAATACTAGGTCTTACCAGGAACACCCATGAATTATTTCAGAATTTTTAGAATTTTATTTCTAATTTTAAAGCCTTGGTCAAACCTTACGCAAAATTGGTCAAGCGGTTTAAAACTCGGCTCACTCATTTGTTGAACCGGCCGAGGCCGGCGTGCCACTCGGCTCCACCGAGCCTAAGCTGCGCAGTCGCTTGTGAGTCGTTTGAGCCTAAATCGACGGTCCGGATCTTGGCGCTTGTTTGACCGGTCGAATGTCCCATTTGATCTGGCCGTCCGTTTTAATCAAGCGGTGGGCCATCGGCCCGCCCTTTCGCTGTGCGGCCGACCTGCGGGCCTGTTATCAAACTGTCTTCCTCCTCTCGTGGCACACGCGAGCTTCCGCGCCACGCGCCGGCGCCTCTGCGCATGCCGTCACCTCCGTCCACCCACGCCCTCCGTGACCTATCCCTGAGCCCCGGCCGCTCACGCCGCTTCTCTCTCCGTCATTCTCCTGAGCTAAAACCCCCTCGGGTGTCCTTTCTCCCTCACATCTCTTCCGGTCGAGAAGAGGAGGACGTTCTAGCGCCATTGTTCTCGGGTAGGGTCCTCGTTTCTTTTCCTCGTCGTTTAATCTCTCTGTTGTCTCTGTTTTTGCTAACGAGAGCCTCATTCGCGGTGTATGTGCAGGAGCGATGCCGTGCTCCCACTGCCTCCAGAGCGCGCCCACGAATACCCCCCTTTGGCCATGTTAGTCGCGGTGAGTATTGTCCTTTCTAAGCGCGTCATAACGTGTTCTCGAGTATCATTTCCTATTCCCCTCAACTCAATTCTACCTTGCCGCAGAGCAGAGAATTTTGAAGTTTCTCTTTTGTCGTAGAAAAGCCTAACCGTTCTGCCTCCGGCGAGATGGGTGGTTCACGATTCCTTGAAATGGCACCTCTCCTTAGCTTACCTATTATTTCCGGCACCTTATTTGACCTTCGTTTTGCAGGGCGATCTATCCACGTGGGGCCTTGTCTGCCGTCGCCATTAAAGGCGTCAAAGGCCTCTAGTGCTCCTCGCCCCAACTTCACCTCGATAAACTTCACAAGGGTCCCGGGGCCTTTTTACATTGTCGGTTTTCCCGAAGAAGCCTCAACGCCGAGTTTCCTGGGCAGCGAGCTACCTCCTCCGCTCAACGCCGCCGTCGGCGCGCCACGTGCCCCTCTACCGGCGACGACACCACCGGAAGGTAGCCCTACCTATTCTCTTCCCGTTTGCCTCAACCCTTGCACTCTCGGTCTCCCCTAAATCGCGGCAAGCGCGGCAATGCGCTGACCATGCGCTGACTCTGTTGTCGGTTTCTGGCCGAAAGCGATAACGCATTTAGTTTAGTCTAATTATTGTTTAGTTTGTGTAATGGTTGGATTAGAAAGCTAATGTCTCTATGACTTGTGGGCCCGTTTAATTGGTTAAGTGGAAGTGTAGATTGTTGGTACGTTTACGCTGAAATGCGTTTTATTGGGTTGCTTTGAGCAGTTTCGTCTCTTTGTGTAGGAGGCGTATTCCAAGAATGCGCTTTGGCATAGTGCGGTAGAGGCAGTCTTTGTTGGTGGGTCAAACTTTGACCCCATCCGCTTATCGATGGCTAGGGCTAGCTCAGCCTCGGTAGAAAAAGTATTAAATACTTAAGAAATTTCGGAATACAATTATTTGTACACGAAAATTGTTGTAACTTCAAAATCCATATCTAATTCAAATCAACTCCAAATTAAATGAAACCACTTACGATAATTTTCATATTTAATGAACTTTATATTAAAATTTGTTTCAACCTTATCTCTGCAGCAGAGAGTATTATTTTGAAATTGACCCATTAACACTATTATTTCTACATTAGAAAAGGCTTTTAACTTCAAAATACATAACTATTGTATTGTAACTCCAAAAACAGTTAAACCACTTTTGATAATTTTAATTTTTAGTAAACTTATTTCTAAAAATGGTTTCAGCCTTACCTCTAGCACAGAAGATATATTTTGTGGATTTTTGTCCCAAAATGAATTATTTTTACATTGAAAAAATGGTGATAACTTTAGAAATCAATAACAAAATCATGAAAACCCCAATTGAAGCAAACTCAACTGTTTTGAACTTGTAATAATATTGCCTATTTATCCATGTAATCCATGTACTCACCACTGCTCTACAATTTTTATCTCATAATTAAATTACCCGAATGAAGGCGTATTGAAACCTGAAATTCAAACCACCATAACTTTCACGTACTACATCCAAATGGAATAATTCTTTCACCATAATTCACATGAAATCATAATCTACCCACTGAATAAATTTCATACATTTTTGAGCATGTTGAATTTCTGGCTTTATTTGATATTTATTGCAATATCGTCTTTCATTAGGTTTTTCGACGATAACGATATATTCGTGAGATCCAATTAATTGTAACCTGAGTATGAACATGTGATCAGAAATGAGAAGCATTCATGAATGTCGGGAAGTTGAAATTGAGATTAAAGGGGTGAAGTTTTTGGCTAATCTTATTGTGATAAATTCAGCGGGCCTTGATGTTATTCTTGGGATGAATTGGCTGTCCAAGAACCATGGTCAAATTGATTGTGCCCGCAAAGTTATCACTCTCACAAGTCCTCTTGGTTTTCTAGTCGAAATGGTGTCGAAGTTGGAGCATCCACATCTCTTTGCCCTTAGCGGCAAAGAATTGCGGTGAGTGAAGTTCGGTGGTATGTGAGTTCCGGATGTTTTCGAGGAACTACGGGCATGCCACCTTCACGAGAAATTGAGTTCGTGATTGAGTGCGGCCGGAGCGCTCCAATATCAAAACGGCCTTATCGAATGCCGCTAAATGAGTTGGTTGAATTGAAGAAGCAACTCACAGAACTTCAAGAGAAGGGTTTCTTTAGGCCAAGCTCCTCACCTTGGGGATGCCCCGCTTTATTTGTAAAGAAGAAGGACCACAGTCTACGGATGTGTGTTGACTACCGTCCGTTGAATGAGGTCACCATCAAGAACAAATATCCGCTTCCACGGATTGATGATTTGTTCGACCAAATGATCGGTGCTCGTATTTTCTCCAAAATTGACTTGAGATTGGGTTATCATCAAGTTAGAATCAGATCTGAAGACATTCCTAAGACGGCTTTCTCAACTCGTTATGGCATGCGAGTACACGTCATGTCGCCGGTTTGACCAATGCACCATCCTTGTTCATGAATCTCATGAACTCGGTGTTTATGGAGTATTTGGATAAATTTGTGGTTGTATTTATTGATGACATTCTCATATACTCCAAATCTAGAAGTGAGCATGAAGAACACCTCAGGCTTGTGTTGGGCAAGTTAGAGAACATCGACTATATGCAAAATTCAGCAAATGTGAATTTTGGCTAAAAGAATCGCCTTTTTGGGTCATGTGCTATCCAGAAGGAGGAGTTGCTGTGGATCAAGCAAAGTCCAAGATGTGCTAATTGGAGACGGCCCAAGTGCTGTCTCAGAAGTCATGATTTCCTCGGTCTTGCAGCTATTATCGCGCTTCATTGAGAATTTCTCAAAAATAGCAAGGCCGATGACCCAATTGTTGAAGAAAGAAAAGAAGTTTGAATGGTCAGTGGATTGTGAAGCAAGCTTTCGGATGTTGAAGGATCGTCTAAACGCTCGGTGTTAGTTCTGCTGGATATCCACAAAAGCCGACATCTATTGCGATGCATCTCGCCTTGGTCTTGGTTGTGTTCTTATGCAAGAGGGCCGAGTTGTGGCATACGCATCGAGGCAATCGAGGCCTCATGAGGTGAATTATCCCACTCATGACCTTGAGCTTGCAGCGATGGTTCATGCCTTGAAGATATGGCGACATTTTCTTATCGGCAATCGCTGCTGCGATCACAAGAGTTTGAAGTATATCTTCACTCAAGCGATCTGAACCTAAGGCAAAGAAGATGGCTTGAATTGATCAAGGACTATGATATGGGAGTTCATTATCATCCAGGGAAAGCCAATGTCGTTGCCGATGCATTGAGCCGTAAATCGCAATGTAACTGCCTTTCGGTTCGGCCCGAAACGGAAGCTTTATGCCATGAATTTCAATGGCTCAACTTGGAGATGGTTAGCGAAGGTTTTCTCGCCGCCTTGGAAGTGAAACCTACCCTTGAGGACCAGATCATGATGGCCTAGAAGAATGACAAGGGTATGGAGAAAATTAAGCAGAAATTGAAGGCCGGCAAAGCCATGTGTTTCCGAAGACAACCATGGTGTTTTGTGGTTCGGAAAGCGTTTGGTTGTGCCAAATGACGTGAAGCTTAAGGAGTTAATCCTTCATGAAGCCCATGATTCTCTTTTCTCCATCCATCCGGGGAGCACAAAAATGTATCAAGATTTGAAGCAAAAATTATGGTGGACTCGGATGAAGCGGGAGATTGCGCTTTGTTGCGAGTGTGTTGTGTGTCAGCGGGTAAGGCGAGCACCAACGACCAGCGGGTATGCTTCAACCCCTCCCCGTTCCCGAGTGGAAATGGGATGAAATTGGGATGGATTTCGTCACCGGACTTCCAAAGACTCAGCAAGGATATGACTCCATATGGGTGATTGTCGACCGTTTGTCGAAAGTTGCTCATTTCATTCCAGTCAAGACCACTTATTCAGGAAATCAATTGGCGGAGTTGTACATCTCTAGGATTGTATGCCTCCATGGTGTGCCTAAGATAATTGTTTGGATCGAGTACTCAATTCACCTCGCATTTGGAATTACCTCCATGAAGCAATGGGAACTCAACTATCCTTTAGCACTTTTACCACCCACAAGCGGAGGTCAAACCGAAAGGGTGAATCAAATTTTGGAGGATATGTTGAGAGCATGTGTGCTGTCCTATGGCAAGAAATGGGATAAATGCTTGTCGTTCGCGGAATTTTCTTATAACAATAGTTATCAAGCAAGCCTCCAAATGTCACCTTTTGAAGTGCTTTATGGGAGAAGGTGTAGGACACCTCTCAACTGGTCCGAGTCCGGTGAGAGACAATTCTTTGGACCGGACTTGATAAATGAAGCCGAAGAGCAAGTTCGTATGATCCGGGAGAGACTACGGACGGCTCAATCTCGTCAAAAGTCTTATGCCGACCGTCGTCGTCGTGATTTGAGCTTTGAGGTGGATGATCATGTTTACCTTAAAGTATCTCCGATGAAAGGAATGCAATGCTTTCAAGTCAAAGCCAAGTTGGCACCTCGCTACATCGGTCCTTTCCGAATTCTAGCGAAGTGAGGATCGGTAGCTTATCAGTTGGAGCTACCACCATCACTTTCAGATGTGCACAATGCATTTCATGTATCCCAACTGAAGAAATGTCTTCGAGTCCCTACTGAAGCGACCAATTTAGAAGAACTTGATTTACAACCCGATCTTTCTTATCGGGGCGCCGGTCGCATTCTTGAAGAAATGGGCGCAAGACAAGGAATTGCAACATCAAATTCTTGAAGGTTGATGGAGCAACCATACTGAAGATGAAGCAACTTGGGAGCGTGAAGGCCGGATGCGAGCGATTATCGAACTTTTCCTTCTACATGAAGTGTCTTGAATCAAGAAAGGAAAGGTTAAATAAAGCAATGGGAAGGAAAATGTAATAGAGATTCTTTGTTACCTTGTTAGGATATCTTAGTTCTACCTTTGAAAGATATCTTAGCACTATCTTTGAAGGAAATAAAGACAACGGATGTTATGTTTTCTTTTAGAACTTTCCTATCAACTTCCACCCTATCGATCTCGGGGTGAGATCTTACTGTAAGGGGAGGTTTGTAACATCCTAAATTAATTAATGCGATTAAGTATGCATCTTATCAGCATGCTTGACATTTTGAAACATTTGCATAAATTATTGCAATTGGAAAACCTAAATCAAAGATCAAACATACACTTCGAATTCAAACTCCAAATAAAAATAGGAACAAAATATTTGATCATCACCTGGAAATATTTTATTCAAATGCTATAATAATTATATTGAATAAATATGATTTTCCCCAAATTTTTGGGACTATTTTAAACCCTATAAAAATTCGAACACCATTAAAAGACCTAGACTAAGTTGAATTTATTTTACTCAAATTATATTATGAATAGTGACTTTCATAATTTTTATAAATACTAGGTCTTACCAGGAACACCATGAATTATTTCAAATTTTTAGAATTTTATTTCTAATTTTAAAGCCTTGGTCAAACCTACGCAAAATTGGTCAAACTAGTTTAAAACTCGGCTCACTCCTTTGTTGAACCGGCCGAGCACGGCGTGCCACTCGGCTCCACCCGACCGCCTAAGCGCAAGTAAGCTTGTGAGTCGTTTGATCCTAAATCGGCGGTCGGATCTTGGCGCTTGTTTGACCAGTCCGAATGTCCCATTTGATCCTGGCGTCCGTTTTAATCAAGCGGTGGGCCATCTGCCCGCACCCTTTCGCTGTGCGTGACTGCGGGCCGTGCTGTCGGACTGTCTTCCTCCTCTCGCTGCTGCGCGAGCTTCAGCGCGCCAGCGCCCGGCGCCTCTGCGCATCCGTCACCTCAGATCCACCACAGCCCTCGTGACCTATCCACGAGCACCGCGCTCACACCGCTTCTCTCTCAGTCATTCTCTGAGCTAAAACCCCTCGGGTTTCTTTCTCCTCACTTCTCTTCCGTGAGGAAGAGGAGGATGTTCTAACCGCCATTGTTCTTGGGTAGGGTCCTCGTTTCTTTGTCCTCGTCGTTTAATCTCTCTGTTTGTCTCCGTTTTGCTAACTTGAGCCTCATTCGCGGTGTATGTGCAGGAGGAGCTCCGTGCTCCCCTTGCCTCGAGCACGCCCGCGAATACCCCCTTTGGCCATCTTCGTCATTTGGTGAGTATTGTCCTTTCTAAGCGCGTCATAACGTGTTCTCAAGTATCATTTCCTTTTCCCTCAACTCAATTCTACCTTGCTTGCGAGGCAGAGAATTTTGAAGTTTCTCTTTTGTCGTGAAAAGCCTAACCGTTCTCGCCTCGGCGGGATGGTGGTTCACGATTCCTTGAAATGGCACCTCTCCTTAGCTTACCTATTATTTAGGCACCTTATTTGACCCGTTTTGCAGGCGATCTATCCACGTGGGGCCTTATCTTTGAAATCGCCATTAAAGGCGTCAAGGAGCCTCTAGTGCTCCTCGCTAACTTCACCTCGATAAACTTCACAAGGGTCCCGGAGCCTTTTACGTTGTCGGTTTTCCCGAAGAAGCCTCAGCGCCGAGTTTCACGGGCGCGAGCTACCTCCTCAGCTCAGCGCGCCGTCGGCGCGCCCGTGCCCTCTGGCGGCGACACCACGGAAGGTAGCCCTACCTATTCTCTTCCGTTTGCCTCAACCCTTGCACTCTCGGTCTCCCTAAATCGCGGCAAGCGCGGCAATGCGCGACCATGCGCGACTCTGTTGTCGGTTCTGGGCAAAGCGATAACGCATTTAGTTTAGTCTAATTATTGTTTAGTTTGTGTAATGGTTGGATTAAGCTAATGTCTCTATGACTTGTGGGCCCGTTTAATTGGTTAAGTGGAAGTGTAGATTGTTGGTGCGTTTACGCTGAAATCGTTTTATTGGGTTGCTTTGAGCAGGTTTCGTCTCTTTGTGTAGGAGGCGTATTCCAAGAATGCGCTTTCGACATAGTGCGGTAGAGGCGAGTCTTTGTTGGTAGGTCAAACTTTGACCCGATCCGCTTGTCGATGGCTAGGGCTAGCTCAGCCTCGGTAGAAAAAGTATTAAATACTTAGAAATTTCGGAATACAATTATTTGTACACTGAAAATTGTTGTAACTTCAAAAATCCATATCTAATTCAAATCAACTCCAAATTAAATGAAACCATACGATAATTTTCATATTTAATGAACTTTATATTAAAATTTGTTTCAACCTTATCTCTGCAGCAGAGAGTATTATTTTGAAATTGACCCATTAACACTATTATTTCTACATTAGAAAAGGCTTTTAACTTCAAAAATACATAACTATTGTATTGTAACTCCAAAACAGTTAAACCACTTTTGATAATTTTAATTTTTAATAAACTTATTTCTAAAAATGGTTTCAGCCTTACCTCTAGCACAGAAGATATATTTTGTGGATTTTTGTCCCAAAATGAATTATTTTACATTGAAAAATCTTGATAACTTTAGAAATCAATAACAAAATCATGAAAACCCCAATTGAAGCAAACTCAACTGTTTTGAACTTGTAATAATATTGCCTATTTATCCATGTAATCCATGTACTCTGCACTGCTTTACAAATTTTCATCTCATAATTAAATTACGAATGAAAGCGTGTTGAAACACGAAATTCAAACCACCATAGCTTTCACGTACTACATCCAAATGGAATAATTCTTTCACCATAATTCACATGAAATCATAATCTACCCACTGAATAAATTTCATACATTTTTAGCATGTTGAATTTCGGCTTTATTTGATATTTATTGCAATATCGTCTTTCATTGGGTTTTAAGCGATAACGATATATTCGTGAGATCAATTAGTTGTAACACGAGTATGAACATGTGATCTGACAAAGGTGCGAGCACCCTCCTCTTGATCATATTGCTCCAGTGATTTTTAAATGTTTTGTGTGAGTTTTAATATCGCAATTGCATGCTATTTTGAAATATATGTTTATGGGTAGAAGTAGTTGAATTCCTAATTGCTGCATTAGCCCTCCTTTGAATATTGATTACCCTTTTTCCTTGAATGACTAAGGTTATATATTATATGGGATTGGTTTACTCGTTTGTAGAAACGGCGCTTAGCCATGCTAGTAGCCTTAGCGAGAGCGGTTGATGGAGCTAGTCCATCGTAGGTGGATTAATTGAATCTTATCGAAACATGAGGATTTTATGGATTGGATTATGATGGAATTGAGGGATGTTTCTAGATCTTCGTATCCGGGGTTTGTGGTCATGTTGGGAATGAGTTTTGTGTTCTTAACTTGGACGGGTGTAGGGTGATCATGAAATATTGTTGTTGTTATGAAATTGTGTAGCCCCATCTGAGTGTTTAAGGACCGAGTGCGTGGTGTGATGAACCAAGTCTTACGTGCAACCACTGCAGCGGGATAATGGCGAAGCTTGGCTTAATAATTTGTTGTGTGTTAGCTATCAAAACACAATGGGATTGACAATTGTTATTGTTATGTATTTAATTGTTCTTTTGTCAATCTCGTGCGGGCATGTTAAATTTTGACCTTACTTGCCCTTAAGGGTCTCTTGTTTGTTGGGGACTTACTTACACAGCGAGGTTCACTGTGGTTCTAGGCGTGCCGGTCTTCCACGAGTTCTGCTCCTCGGGTGGCTTGATAGTTAAGACATGACATTATGCGGCCTCGTTATGATATCTTAGTCACACTCCTTCGGAAGAGTGCATGGCGGCGATATAAGGTATTCATATCGTGTGGGTAAAGTGTACAACTCTGCGAGTAACTAAATCTATTCGAATAGCCTCGTCCTAGGTTATGGATAACACTTGTGGGAAGCGAGTACGATTAGTCTTTTGGAAAATTAAGTTTGGGTTATGGTTGGGAATGTTATGTCAGTATGTTAGTTTGTTCATATCTGAAATGATTTCATGAACGCGTTGTTCGCGCGTTAAATTTGTTGAGAAATGAATTGTGCCACGAATGGGATGTTCGTGTGTTGATTATACTTGGAGATTATACCTTTGTGAATCATCACTTACTATCATAAAATGTTTTCTAAATGTTTTACAAATGGCAAGTTAAAATCTTTTATCTTTATGCAAAAACTTGCTTTATGCCAAAAATTTGACTAGTTTAGTAGCCTTCCTTTGATACTTACATGCATCTTTTTCTTTTGAAAGTCTCATGAGTACAACTTTGTACTCTAACAGATTGTCTATTTATTCGGTGAGCAGCGGGTGCGGCTTTAACTCAGTTGGTTGCTTGTGGGATTGTGGGCATACCAACTCGGTTATTCCTTTTACTTTAAGTTTATCTTCGCTGCAATTTATTTGTGTTAATTAGATTTGTGTCGGCCCTCTTATACAACCTTGTACTATAAGGTTCTATTTAAATGATGTTGTAATTGATTCTTTTATTCTTGTACATTGTGTATGGATGTGATTGCAATGATGTGTACTAGGATATGTGCATGTTAGTCACGATCCTTGGGAGCTAGCATGTGACGAGATATCCGGGTCACTCGGAATCGTATTCGTCTCACGTTAAGTGTTACGTTCTGGCGTAATCACTTAGCAATCGGATCGATCTCGAGGTCCTCACACTTTGTAAAAGCCTTGTGATGATCACTTAGTCGCACACCTCGGAGTGTGTTAAGCGGACATTATAAGTTGATCTATCTCTTGTGGGTCAAAGTGTACAACCTCTGCGAGTGTAAAACTATTCGAATAGCCGTGTCGCGGTTATGGATGTACACAGGGATTTCACGGGAGATAGAGTTTCTTCGAAAATGTGTCGAAGTGTGGATGGGAAGTTCACTTGATGAATATAATGTTCGTTTGGTGAATAGGTCATTCACTTGGTGGTTTGTGTCGATTGGTGAATAGGGATTCACTTATCCTTGGTTTGGTTGGGAAGTGAATGGGAAGTTCACTGGTTGTTTCAAAGAAATTGTTTACTTACTTATTACTGTTTTCAAATTAAGCATTTCAATCTATTTATTGTATTTATCGTAAATGTTGTTTTATGCAAAAGAGCCATACAACTAATCTTTGTTCAAGCCCTCATGAATATTATTTGCATACATTTCCCCACGGCTTGTTGAGTACATTCAAAGTACTCATGGCTTTATGCCCTCTGTTTGATCAGCAGTAGAGGAAGAATATCAAGCTGCCAAAGAGTTCTACCAGGAAGACCATGAAGGTTTTGCGGATTAGGATGTGTTTCTCCACTCGATTGCCTGTGGGCATGTTGATTGGCCATTTGAAGAGTTTCTCTCCGCTGCAAGAGTTTATTTGTTTCTTAGGCCCTGCGTGGCAAGTTAAGTAAACGTTGACCATAAGGTCCAGTTATTATTATTATTTGTTACTTTGAGATCTTTTTAGTTAAATTGAATAAATGGATGGTATTTTATCACTTTGTTTTCTGTGTGAGCTAGCTCGATGCAGGACTAGTTCGAGAATACGAGAGGTTCTGAGATGCATTTTGGGTCCCGACAAGGGAGAAGTAGAAGAGGCGACAACAGCGTGCGGGCCAGTGATGGCGAGGAGTAGGGTCAGCGGTGCTTCGAGTGATAGTGTGTGGCGGAGTTGAAACCCTCACGCGACGGCGCATTGGGGCGCGGCAGCAGCTCTGTGCGTCAGGCGTGGGTAGCAGAGGTGGCGCTTGGCACACAGGTGGCGTGCGGCGGTGGTGTTGTGCATCTTGTGGCACGATCATGCATCGGCGCGAGCGTCGCCCAGCAGACACGCCGCGGCGTCGGCGGGAACAGCGGCGCCCGATACTCACGGCGGTGCATCGGGTGGGCAGTGGCGTCTCCCGGCGGCAGCGACACGGGGGCTGATGGCTTCTTGCCGCATCTTTTTTCGTCTGTATGAACAGTACTGTAGGTGATATCAATAGGTTGTTCCAGCTTGCTTGTTTGGCAGAAAAAGAATTGCAGGGAAGACAACAAAGGACTAGGAGCAACTTTGGAAGTACGTCTGCATCAAGATCGGCGTCGGGGCAAGCCAAGACGCCCCACCTCCTACTTTACGGTGGTGCCCCTCTATGAGTAGAACGCGTTTAGCGGCACCACCACCACCGCGCGCACTTTGAGGCGAGCAAATCCACTAGTGTGCGGGCACGTGCGAGCTCTTCATCAGTTCCTTCCACGGGTGCGTACAGCGGGATTATATGCCACCATTGCAAAGGGATGGGACACGTTATGAAAGATTCTTTGTGGGGACCGGATTATCTCCACAAGGCAGAGACTAAGCAAGGTCTTAAGGACATAACTCGGATCTCCGGTAAATGGATTCCAACTTAACTCCATCTAAGTGGCGGGCTTAACTAATAACTAGAGCCCGAAGCGATCATGCGCGCTGCTCCTCTGCGAGCACTACATGATTGTCGTTTCTCCAACAAGTCAAGCACTACACTTAGTGAGTTAAATGGGAAGCCACGAACAGCGAGCATAACTTATATTGGCTTCCAAGATTAGCGACCAATATATTCATACTCTCATACAACGTTGATTACATCCATACAACATTCATACATAAATAGTAGAAAAGTCATACATCATAGTTATCCAAGTTTACAACTAGTACAAGTGGCCGACCGGCCAAATTAAACAAGTTCATAAAGTAGCAGCGGAAAACAAGTAATTAAACCAAAAGACCAGCGGTGGTATGCCTCATAACCGTCGGCAACATTGGGAGTTAAATGATAGCATTACTCATCGATGTCATTTGTCGGGACCAGTGCGATTACGAAACCCTCGTGTATCTTGCACTAGTCTAGGATCACGCTAGTACACACGATATCAACATAGGTAAATATCGATCCACACAAGCGATAAATAAAGTAAGCGATTAGTTTGAATAACAAATAAGGGTTTTGACCTTATGGTGAGTTTACAATAACAAATAAGGGTTTTGACCTTATGGTGAGTTTACACTTATTAAGCTACGCGGGGCTAAGAGAATAAAGCGATGCGAGCGGAAATAACTCGGCGTAGATCCCATCAATTCACCACGGGCAGCCGTGGGATCGGACTTAACGATCGGCAACCTTGGCGAACTCCTCCTCAGCGGCGTGACTCCTCCTCTTACGTAGGTTTGGGCGCAAGTTTTACAACAAGTGTGAGTACACAACCGTACTACATAAATCATACCACAGAATGCAATTTATAGATGCGAGCTTATTCCAAAGAAAAGGCTTTTGTGGTTCTTTTGCATAAAAACAACTTTTGCAATTGAATCGAATAATAGATTGAAAGCATAATTCAAAACAAATAGACAATATAAATTTATGATTGTTTCCACAAAGACACCTGCTAAGCAGTTATTTCACATAGCCATATGATTGAGGTCACATAGCTCCCATCCCAAACATTTTATGAAAACTACCCTCGTGTGAAATCCCGAGCATGTCCATGACATGCGCGCGCTATTCGAATAGATTGATTTAACACTCTGCGGAGGTTGTACACTTTACCCACAAGATACAACTAGTGTAGTAAGCACTAATCATAACAAAGCAGTTCGAAAACTTCATCTCAAACATTGACATACGGATATGCTTTCCGCTATACCGGCTCACATAGAATTAGTATAACACACACATTTGGAGCGGGGATGCGGCGAACCGCCCGCGATGCAACCACCAAGTAGTCACACCTCCACCTATCACACGACCTAACCTATCCACGAACATCAATGCGAGAATCCATAACACTAAGTTAGGCCGTCCCATACCGGGCATGTGGTGCGTCTGATGAGCTCGAGTTCAATGGCGCACAAAGTTAAGTCCTTAATTGACCAAGGCAAGACTTCCATTTCTAACTAGATCACAAAGATTATCAAACCTAAGCACCAGCTTCCACCATATCACTGACTTCCACCACTTGCCTCGGTCTAAATCCTTTACCACCCGGTTGGTTTAGTGCAACACATGCCATTACAAAGTAATAACACATAGCACACAGTTTTACACAAAGTTCCATAGTCACTTAGTCACATTTAATAATTGCAACTTCCATGTGATGTGAGACTCGTAGCATGGCTAAGCAATTGTACTCGCATCTAACCAACCCACGTTGGTGCTACAATAATACCAACTAATAAACCAATCTAGGGTGACAAGGAATTATGGCATACAAAGTCAAGGGGGTGATAACAAATTGGATAATAACTATGCCCAAAGCTTTTAAATACTGAAATTAACATAAAATGCAATACTTTAACACAAAGTAATTTGGCCAGGTTCGGGATGATCAAAGGTATGACTTGCCTTGGAAAGGTCTATGTACTGGTCTTGATCTTGGGGTGCTCCTTCTTCTCCAAAGTTCCCAGACGAATCGAGCGTCTACTATAAGCGAAACAAATAAACAAAACAAACAAATAACAGAGCCAAAACAAGCTCCAAAAATTAAATAAAAATGTCAGATAAATAGAGCTTGAATTTAGATAAATTTAGAAATTTGAATGGGCTCAATCGGAGTTCGGATGCAAAAGTTATGGCCCTTGGAAGTTTTAAATCTAAAAGAAACCTAATTTGGATTTTTGGAATTTCGAATTATTTCTCTAAGAAAAATCGGATTATTGCGCATCTTGAAGTCGCAAGAAATTCGGAAATAAAAGAAATAAAAGAATTCTCTAACATGTGGGACCCACATGCGGTGAGATGGCTCACGGTAGACTAGGTCTCACAGAGCCTCGGGTTTAGGCGGGGTGGGCGCCACGCGGCAGCGGGGGCGGCCGCGCGGTGCCACACGGGATGACACGCGAGCGCGGCGGCTGAGGTGGCTGCCGGCGTGGGCGGCCATATCGGCCGAGCAGCGGCGGAGGCTCGGGGACCGGCGACAACGGCGAGCGGCGATCCACCGGCGGTGAGTGGTGCGGGAGGTAGAGGTGAGGCGGCGATCTTCTTTGAGGTGCTCACTAGTGCTCGGGGTGGCGAGTGGCGGCGAGCAATGGCGGCGGAGGGCCGGGCTCGGCGGCGGCGGTCTTGGAAGGTCCTCGGTGAAAGCGATGGTTGTTCGGGGATGCGGACGGCGGCGATCCGGAGATAGCCTCCACGGACGGCGAGGTGGTGCGGAACAACGGCGGTGGCGAAGAAGTCGCCGGTGGAGATGAAAACGAAGACGGCGCCTAGGGCTTACAGCGGCAGCGTGCTCGCGGTAGCTAGGGTTTTCGGCGGCGAGGCTCGGGTGCGGGATCGAGGTCCTTGGGGCCTTAAATAGCCACAGGAGGTGAGTCGCGAAGAACACAGCGGCGGCGGCGATGGAAAGGAGAGTCGAGTCGGGGCGATGAGCGATAACCACGGTGGGTCCCACAAGTCGGCGGCGGCTCGGGCGCGAACGCGTGTGAAGCAGCGGCTACGAAGCGGACTCAAGATTTAACCGTCCATCTAAGATCGAGCGGTCCACAATCAAAGGATGATCGGAACCTCGGTTATATCGCTATAATACCGAGTTCGATTAGAGAGAAGTTAATCGGGAAAATGGTTTTAGTGTAATTTCGGTTTAGGGGTCTCAGGCCAAGTTTGCACTGTCTTTTGGCACGCTAGCGGCTCAGAGAGGCGCCTTTGGCCTAAAGCCCATCGCCTCACCCCTTAAACCCTAGGCGGGCAGCCACTTTTTTTCCTTGGTGCTCCCTACACCAAGCCGCCACCCTCCTGCTGTCCCCAAGCCAATCTCCTTCCTCCCTTGCGCGAGCTTCTCCTTCCTCCATTGGTCTGCGGCTTCTTCCTCCTCCATTGGTGATGCGGCCAAGCCAAGGGAGCTCATGGAGGCCGTCGTCCATTGGTGACCCAAGCAGGACCAACATCTCACTCATCTCCAAGAGTACCATCTCCCTTCCCGCTGTTTGTTTCATTTCATTTTTGGTAAAGGTCGGTTATGGATTCGTCAAAAGTCTTGTGTTGAGAATCAGATTTCTGCTCTCTGTTGAACATCAATTTCGTTTAGATCAAGGCGAATTAGGAGTGTTGATCTCTTAGAGAGTTGTAGATTATTTCGTCAGGTTTCCATAGCCTTTGAGTTCACCGAATCAAGTTATGGTTTGAGAGTTACAGCCTTTTGTTTACTGCTGTCAGAACCCGATTTATTCTCAGCAGTAATTTTGCGTAGCAATTTGAGTGTTGTGAAGGTCGAATCAGGAATCCTCCTATTATGAAAGTTGTAGCTTATTATCTTAGCTTTCAATAGCCGCCAAGAAAACTTAATTCGATTTGTGAATCAAAAGTTATGTTAGTTTCAATCTTGCTGCCCAGATTTACGCGGGATTATTCCGTTGGTTTGTCTTTTGAAATATGTTTTTGTTAGAGACAAATTCAAGGTTTTCACCCAACTAAATTGTTTTAGCAAATCTTGTGACCTTTCGAGAATGCCAAAGAATGCCCCAATTGGAGTTATAGATCAAGAGTTACGTTTTTTCCTTCTTCACATGCGTTTGATGGGACAGACTCATCTTCGAGTTGTTGCTGTTAGTATACTTCCTTGGCTGTTTTAGATTATCTCCCCAACTAGGTTTCGTAGATATATTTGTTAAGTTTCTCTAGGAACTGGGTTCACCTCATTCGAGTCCCAAGTTCATAGATATGGTCTTTTCCGTGCTGCTGTCAGATTCACTTATGTGTTAGTGTTGTCGATTTTAGACTAAGTCTATTAGTTAACTCTTGGGTGCTCGGAATGCGTTGTAGAAACGTTAATGGGCGGCCTGTCGGATGTTGTTCTTATTTCGAATGTATCTTTGTGTGGCGGAGGCTTGAGGTTTAGGAGCACCGCGTTGACTCCTAACGCTTCGCGTCGCGGAAGGCAAGTACTTTCATGAACATATGTTTGGGTGTATGTTGCATACTTGATGACTTGATTGTGTAACTCCGATTATCCACAAGAGTGTGCAATTTTTTTGTGTTCCATGCTTATGAGTTTAAATCCATGACTACATATGCGAAGTCTTTCATATTTCATAATTCGGTTCATATATCCTATTTAGTGTGCCATCACGGGGTGAAATATAAGACCCATCAATTCCGGTATGGGCACGTAAGACCCACCAGTCCAATGTGGGCGGTTTGGACACCGTATGAAATGTTCTTCATACGGGTTGGGATCCGTATTTTGGTTAAATACGGGCTTAGGTGCACACCGAGCGGGTGTGTCCTTGGCTATCTGGTATAAGCATTGTGTGCGGACCATTCTTTTAATTAAATCCATATATTCCATTATTCCATTTTAATCCTTGATATATGTTTCGTTTAGTTATTGATGAGCACTCGATTGAAATTGCGGCATGTTTAATTATTTTCTTGTACTTGCTGAGTCCGGACTCATTCTTGTTGTTTGTTGTTTATTTTAGGTGACCTTTGATGCCGGCCGATTGGGAGGGAGTTAGACACGCACTCATAATACGTTTCACCACATTGCAGATCAACTTTATGATTTAGTCTCTATCGTTCTTTCATTATTGAAGTACTGTAATAAATAACTCTAAATGGAGAAGGAAGGATACCTTCTCCGTGTTGCCGTTCAATCTTTGTTACTTATGAACCTTCATTATTGATGAACGATAAACAAAAATAGGTTAATTGGTGAAGGAAGGATATCTTCACCTCATCTTGTTGATTTGATATTGTCATTAGATGTTTATCTCATTCAAGATATTGCCTTGTGATGTATTGCTAGTCTTGTAGGTGACATCTTGGTTTTCCAATAGCCAGGGTGTTACACGCGCGCATCCAGCCGTTCATCCTTGATCAAACGGCGGAGGGTGGCGAGGGCATTGGAGAGCAGAGAAAGAGAGAGAGGTGGCGGTGGGGTCCACTGTGCGGAGAGCTAGCCTTGTGGCGAGATGGGCCATGCGCGGGAGTTGGGCGCGATGAGCGAGGTGGGCGAGGTTAGAAATTCGGCGAGAGGATTTTGAGATTTTAATAGCTTTTCTATTTTAGAAAATACCAGAAATTCAAATAAGCAATAGAAAATAGCAAATGAACTCAGAAAAATTCTAGAAAAATCTAGAAAATATAACTGAGCACATAGAACCCAAATAAAATAGTTTTGGCTAATGTTCATGTTGGGATTATTCTCATTAAAGGCTTTTATTTGTAAAGTCCAATATTAAGCTTTTGAATTTAAATTCAAATAAATCTAAATGGTGAATTTTCTTCCTACTAACTATTAAAAGAATTTTTAAACTCAGAAAATTGGGATGTTACAAACCTCCCCCCTTAAAGGAATCTTGACCCCGAGATTCAGGCTAGCTAGAGAAAAGGCTAGGAAACTCGGCTTTCAGCTCTTCTTCACGTTCCCACGTTGCTTCTCCCTCTGAGTGGTTGCTCCACTGGACCTTGCAAAAACGAACAGTCTTGCTTACGGTGTGGCGCTCGCAGCATCCAAAATCTTGGTAGCTGCTCCTTGTAGGTAAGATCCTCTTTTAAATCAATTGATTCCAGCGGGCTTGCTCTTACGGCACCGAAGACACTTCTTCAGTGCGAGACATGAAAGACATCATGCACTCCGCTACTGACGCGGTAGCTCAAGCGATAAGCAACTTCTCCACGGTGTTCCAAAATCTTGAACGGACCAACATACCTAGGCAAGCTTCCCTTTGGCATGAAACCTTTTGACACCTCTGGGCGGGGTAACTCGAAGATACACGAAATCCTCGGGTTCAAAGCGAGATCACGGCGGCGATTATCGGCGCATAGCTCTTACTGCTGGGTGAGCCATCTTCAATCTTTCTCTTATCATGGCCACTTGCTCCTCTGCTTCTTGGATGATGTCTGGACCGAATACTAATCGTTCAGCTGTTTCTGACCAATTCAGCGGGGTTCGGCAGGCACGGCCATACAAAGCTTCAAATGGTGACATTTGCAAACTAGCTTGATAACTGTTGTTGTACGAGAATTCTGCGTATGGTAAACTTTTATCCCATCAGGCAGCATTAGCTAAAGCACAAGCTCTCAGCATATCCTCCAATATCTGATTAACTCTTTCAGTCTGTCCATGCATGCGGGGATGATCAGCGATGCGAAATTTAGATGGGTACCCAATGCTTCATGCGGACTTTGCCAAAAGCGAGAGGTGGCGAGATCCTCGATCGATACTATCTTCTTGGGCACACCGTACTAAGCGACAATTCTTGCCATGTACAACTCATGGCGTTCTCCTCGATCGTGGTTTTTGGTGGCGAGAAATGGCGACCTTGGTCAAGCGATCGACTATTACCCGGATCGAATCATAACCGATTGGGTCTTGGGTAGACCGGTAATGAAGTCCATTCGATCTCTTCCACTTTCATTACGGAATCTTGACGGTTGCAACAAACCTGCGGCCTGCAGTGTTGCCTTTACTTTACGGCGGGCGTCGCACAAGGCAACGAACTCTGCGACTTCTCGTTTCAAATTGGGCCACCAAAATTTTGTCTTAATATCTTGGTACATCTTGGTACTTCCAGGGTGAATCGAATACTTTGAGTCATGGGCTTCTTTTAAGATTAGCTGTCGTAGACCATCTATATCGGTACATGAATCTGACCATTAACCCAGAGTATGTCTTGATCGTCCTTGGTGAAATCTTTGAATTTTCCTTCTGCCATTTTGACCTTGATGTCTAACAACACGGCATCCTGTGGTTGCGCTTCACGAATCTGCTTCTCCAAGGTAGATTGTACCTCCAAATTGGCTACAAATCCTTTGGACACAACTTCTAGCCTTAGCTTCTGAAACTCGTCTTGAAGTTCTCAACAAAACTCTTCCACTTCCAAAGCATTGCAGTAACTCTTACGACTCAAAGCATCTGCAACTACATTGGCTTTTCCGAGATGGTAGTGGATTCCAAGATTATAATCTTTGATCAGTTCTAACCATCTTCTCTGTCTCATGTTCAAGTCTGACTGAGTGAAGATGTATTTCAGGCTCTTATGATCTGTGTAGACTTCACAGCGATTACCAATGAGGTAGTGACGCCAAATCTTTAAAGCATGCACTCTGACCAATTCAGTTATGAGTAGGGTAATTCTCTTCGTGAGGTCTTAATTGCTGTACACATCGCGTGAGACTCTTCCTTCTTGCATCGGGATGCATCCTAATCCTTGATGTGAAGCATCACAATAGATATCAAAATCCTTGCGAACATCGGCAAAATCAGCCTTTGAAATGAAGTCAATCGCTTCTTCAATTCTTGAAAACTTTCTTCCAGTGAGTCCAAGTGAACATTTTCTCCTTTTCAACAATTCGTAGAGACTTAGCAATTGATGAGAATCCTTCGATGAAAGCAGCGGTAATAACCTACCATTCCCAAGCTGCGAATCGAGTTCACGGTCTTGGGCTACTCCCAATGTAACCTTTGCTTTAACCTTACAGGGGTCAAGCGCTCGCCCTCATTTGTCATCACATGACCAGAAATCAACTTCCTTCTTCAAATCACACTTACTGAACTTGGCATACATGGCGATGCTCTCGAGTTTTCAAGACTATCCTTAAATGTTAGGCGTGTTCTTCCTCCGTCTTGGAGTAAACCAAAATATCATCAATGAACACAACTACGAACTTGTCGGATATTCCATGAATACTTTATTCATCATGTTCATGAAGTATGCGGGGCATTGGTGAGAACAAAAGACATGACTAAGAACTCATAATGTCCATACCGCGTTGAAGCGGTCTTGGTATATCCTTAGGACAAATCTTTGGTGGTGGTAACTTTGATCGCGGTCGATCTTTGAGAACACTCGGCTCCTTTCATCGATCAAACAAATCATCTATCCAGGGTAGTGGGTACTTGTTCTTGATAGTAACCGTTGAAATGACGGTGTCGATACACATCCTCATGCTTCCATCTTTCTTCTTGACAAACAACACGGCGCTCCCCATGGCGGCGAACTAGGTCTCACGAAACCTTTCTCAAGAAGTTCTCCTATCGCTTCTTCATCTCTACCAATTCATGGTGGCATCCGATAAGGTCTCTTTGAAATTGGTGCTGTCCACGGCACTAGATCGATGACAAACTCAATGTCACGGTCAGATGGCATTCTGGTAACTCCTCACGAAACACATCAGGATATTCAGCGATTGGTACTTCTTCTAAGGAAAGGGTCTTCAAGCATTTACTAGCACATGTCCATCATGGCCGAGGTGGTGGCAATTCTACCTTGTTTCCTTTGGCATCCTCATTATTCGGCTCTTCGACCACAATCTATGCGGCTTTGTGCTTGGATAACCAATCCATGCCAAGAATAACATCTAGGGTTTGGGTATGTAGAACAATTAGGTTGGCTAGAAACTCAACTCGACTATGAGTAACTTAGCTCGAAACATCCCACCCTAGTGCTTAGCTCTGCTCGGTATTGGACTAACAGTATGCTTAAGATGCATAACTTCCAAATTATTCTTGGTTGCAAACATTCGAAACAAGCGAATGCGAGCTCGAATCAAACAAAGCGATCAGTGCTTGAGTTAACGAAACTTACCCGATCGGCGTCCGGTGATTCTGGGCTCCTTCGAGTGGCGTGGTTGACCCGGCCTCGATCCGCGGTGTGGTGCTCCTTGGCTTGACCCGGCAACGTGAAGCTCCTTGGTTGATGCCTGGCGTTGGCGTCTTGGATGGAGTAGCTCCCAGGTTAAAACATACTAGAGTGATTGTTCCCCTTTGCGGACCTTTGGTTGGCAAAATGTCTGGTGGCAGCGGGCATAACGGACTTTTAGTCGCTTTCTTGATTGCTTCGGGCTAGGGTTTGAGTGCGGGGTTGCGGAAGTTACGGGCGGTGGGCGAGTCTTGAAGTTGGTGCAGTGCTCGAGCGAAGTGCAGGGTGAAGCCGATTGAACTGTGATGGCATTGTTCTTCCCTCTGCTGTGATTGATGTTTTCCTTGCTGAGCCATCCGACGTTTGCGGTTATCTTCCAGTTCCTTGCGTTTGTCCTCTAGAACAAAGGCTTTATTGACCAATTCCTAGAAGTCGGGGAAAGTATGGGCAATTAGACTGACTTGCAGTGCAGTGTTTAGCCCCTTTAGAAAACGACTCTGGCGAGCCTTGTCTGTGGCTACATCTTCTGCTGCATAGCGAGCTAGCTGAGAAAACTTGTTAAGATAGTCAGACACTAACATAGCTCCTTGCTTGAGAGCGCGGAACTCATCCTTCTTCAGAGCAATAATGCCTTCCGGCACATGATACTGGCGAAAAGCTATGAAAAATTCCTCCCAGGTGATATCCTGTGGCGTCTCATGGGCGGCACAGAAGTTCTCCCACCATTCAGCAGCTATGCCTTCCATCTGGTGAGTAGCGTACAAAACCTTCTCACGATCGCCGCACTGGGTAATCAGCAGCTTCCTTTCGATGACCCGAAGCCAATCATCTACTTCTACTGGGGAGACGTGTCCGGAAAATGTTGGTGGTCGGGTCCTCATAAACTCCACAAGTTTAGATGGTCCATGGTGACCATGAGCATTGGGGCTCCATCTTTGTTGATTGTTGTTGTTGTTGACCTGGTTGCTCATAGCTTGCATCTGAGTCGTCATGGTATTCATCAGCTAAGTCTGGGCTGCCATGAAAGCTCCAAAGTTTTACAAGTCAATTGGGGGTGCTTGTGGCGGAACTGCTCCTGCGGCTTGTTGCTCATTGCTCCTTGGTATTTGGGGTCTGGAACCACTAGCAATGATCAGCGAGTTTGAACCATCAGCGAGCTCCATGGGTTAGATAAGGTAGCAAGCATAAGATGAGTTAAGAACTAAGTAAGGGGGTAGGTTAAACCCAACAAAACACACCTCAAGAACTCAAATGAAATACCTTTATTAATTAGGGTCTTAGTATGGCTGCAACAAATGCCTAAGGGCCTTTGCAGCTCATACTACACACAAAAGAAACAACGACCTAAGCACACAAAACTACGCCTAAAGGCGACTCACTAAGCCAGGCGGCTAGCTTTGGCGAGACTAAGACAACTACTCGAAAGCCTCCATAACAGCGGCGGCGCTCACGGTGGTGTGACTCGTAAGTGGCGGCATCTTGGCAAGCGATCCGATGCCACAGGCGGTGCAGCGAGAGCAGGCGTTCGGTGCAAGCGGCTCGGTGGCCCCTCACGGCTCTGCGTCTTCCTGCAGCTCAACTAGGCCTTCCTCTAGATCTTCTTGGGATCCTCCTCGGGGTCTTCTTCTGCCGTCATCACGGTCGTAGAGAATCTCTTGCGGCGTAGCGACCTTCTCTTGACTCTGCAGCGCCTCATAGACATGATCGGCTACGTGATAGTCCTCTCAGGCTTCCTCTGGCGGTGCAAGCGGCGAGATGCCGGCGTAGCGTTGCTCTCTTCTTGTGTAGAGCGGGTAGCGTCTTTGGCAAGTCCACAGTGCGGCTACAGGATGGTAGCGGAAGGCGGTGTCTTGAAGCTCCGTGCGTAGATGTTGCAAATCGAAGCATGGCCAGCGCGACGACTCTGGATGCCTTCGGCCAAGTGATCTTCCTCACGAGATGTGCGAAGGTTGGCTAGCCTTGTCGTTCCCCTGGCGTAGATCGTCGGGACGACGAGATCACTCCGCGGTTTTGTCCATTCACAATCCGATTATTGCCGGCGTACAACGGGCGATCAAATCCTCAGAAACATAGCGACTTCCAAAGCTCGGCGGTGTATCCTCTGTGCGCTCAACATAGCTGCGGAGGCGAGGCATCTGTCAAGAGCGGACAAAGAGGTAAGAGCAACTTTAAAGCGGCGGGAGAGAAAGATTATAGCAATAGTTGAGTCGAGAGAGATATGAGAAGAGTTAAGCAATTAATTAACCTTGCAAGAACCTTGCAAGTTAATTTTCCTTTAGAAAATAGTTTGGACACTCTAAAGGCGGCCAATCTAACTAAGGTCAAGACCTACTGATCGGTATGGCTCGATACCACCTCTGCCGGAACCCGAATTACAATTAGAAACCCTCTGTGTACCTTGCACTAGTCGAGTCACGCTAGTACCGATATCAACATAGGTAAATATCGATCCACACAAGCGATAAATAAAGTAAGCGATTAGTTTGAATAACAAGAAGGGTTTTGATCTTATGGTGAGTTTACACTTATTAAGCCACGCGGGCTATCGGAGAATAAAGCGACAGCGAGCAGAAATAACTCCGGCGTAGATCCCATCAATTTACCACAGGCAACCGTGGGATCGGACCTTAACGATCGGCAACCTTGGTGAACTCCTCCTCAGCGGCGTAGACTCCTCCTCTTACGTAGGTTTGGCGCAAGTTTTACAACAAGCGTGAGTACACAACCGTACTCACAAATCATACCACAGAATGCAATTTATAGATGCAGGCTTATTCCAAAAGAAAAAGCTTTTGTGGTTCTTTTGCATAAAAGCAACTTTTGCAATTGAATACGAATAATAGATTGAAAGCATAATTCAAAACAAATAGACAATATAAATTTAACAATTGTTTCCTGTCGGGACCCAAAAATGCAATTCTGGACCCTCTGTGTATTCTGCACTAGTCCAGGATCACACTAGTGCACACAGCGGTAACATAGGTGAATATCAATCCACACATGCGAAATATAACATAAACGAATAGTTTGAGTAACAACTTAGAGTTTTGACCTTAAGGTCGAGGTTACAACAATAAGCCACGCGAGAGCTAACACTAAAGAAATCTTTGCGGTGAGCGAAAATAAACTCGGCAAACTCAATCGACATACCACAGGCAACCGGTGGGATCGATGACCTAGCGATCAACCTTCTTCCACAAACTCCTCCTCGAAAGCGGCGAAGACTCCTCCATACGTAGGTTTGGGCGCAAGTTTTACAACAAGCGTGAGTACACAACCGTGCTATAAATCATACCACGAATGCAATATATAGATGCGGGCTTATTCCAAAGGAATGGCTTACGTGGTTATTTTGCGAAATGCAACATTGCAATTGAATACAAGTAATAGATTGAAAGCATAATTTAAAACAAATAAGCAATATTAATTTAACATTGTTTCCACAAAGACACACAGCTAAATGATTGATTCACACGACCATATGATTGAGATCACCTGGCTCCCAATCCCATTTTATGAACACTACCCCTCATGAAATCCGGCGTTGTCCATGGCCGAGGGGCGGCTATTCGAATAGATTGATTAACACTCTGCGAGAGGTTTGTACACTATACCCACGATACAACTAGTGTAGCTAGCACTAATCGTAACATAACGATTCGGCAACTTTGTCTCAACATTGGCGTTCCTATTCTGAGTCCCATATCACAAAGCTTAACCTATCCACCTAAACCCCAATGTTGAAACTCCGTAACCTACTAAGTTAGGCACATTACGGACATGCGGTGCGTGCAGTATAGCTCAATTCAATGGCGCGCGAAGTTAAGTCCTTAATTGACCAAGGCAAGACTTCGATTTTCTAACTAAACCACAGATAAATCCCAATCACAAAGCCACGAGTTCACACGGTATCCACCACTTGCCTCAGTCTAAATCTTTTACCACCCAGTTGGTTTAGTGCAACACATGCCATCACGAGTAATAGCACACAGCACACACAGTTTTATCACACAGTTCCATAATCACTTAGTCAAATTTCATAATTGCACTCACATGCGATGATGACTCGTGGCATGGCTAAGCAATTCTAGTCGGTCTAACCAACCGTGTTGGCAATATGTTAATACCAACTAAATAATAAACCAATCTAGGGCGACAAAAGGTTAAGGTATACAAGTAGGCAAGGTGAACATAACAGATTGGATCAATAACTAGCCCAAAAGCAGTTAAATACATAATTAAAGTAAATGCAATACTTCCACACAATATAATTTGGAAAACTGGGATTCAATATGATCAAAGGTATTACTTGCCTTGGAATAGGTCTATGTACTGGTCTTGAACTTGGTTGAAGCCTTCTTCGACGAAAACCCCCGAAGTATCGACGTCTACGCACAAACGAAGCAAAACAACCAAACAAATAAATAACAGAGGCAAAACAAACTCCAAAAATTAAATAAAAATCTCAGATAAATATATCTTGAATTTAGACAAATTTAGAAATTTGAATGGGCTCAATCGGGGTTAGGATGCAAAAGTTATGGCCTTTGGAAGATTGATAATACATAAAATCTGAAAATCGGTATTTCATGAATTTCAATTATTTTCCTAAAGGAAAATCAGATTATTCGCATAGTGGCGTCGTGGAGGAATTTCGGAAAAAGAAATAATAAAGAAATCTCGACATGTGGGACCCACATGTAGAGGCTAGGCTCACGGTGGACTAGGTCCGCAGAGCCTCGAGACTCGGATCGGTGAAGCTGGCGTGGCGCCTGCGTGGGCGGCCCGGCGCCACACAGGCGCCACGCGCGTGCAGAGGTGGCCACGTTGGCGCGGCGTGGATGGCGACAAAGCGGCGGCGGCTCTGGACCGTCACGGCAGCGGCGGCGGCGCTCGGCGGTCCGATGGTACCAGTTAAGCTTTGTGTTATTGCGAACACGATGGTGCACTCCACGGCGGCGGAACACTCGAAGATGGCGGCGGTGAGGTTGGCGGCGAGGCCGACTTTTGCCGGGTGGAGTTCGGCGAGTTTTAGCGGCGAAGGGTCCTAAGGTAGCCACTGGCGTCGCGATCTCGGTGGTGCACTCGGTGGCGGCAGCGGCGGCAAGCGGCGGCGAAAGGCGAAGAAACGAGCGGCGGCGAAACCCTAGATCTCCAGTGCGGCGGCGCTAAGGCTCGGAAGGAGATGAGGTGGCGGCTACGGGTTGCGGAGGTCGTGCGGCTCGGGAGCTATTTATAGAAGTGGGGTGCAGGGATAAGAATCCTAAATTGGGGATTTCTCGGTTGAACAGCGAGATAGAGTTCGTTTGATCCGATTGAGGCGAATCTGGCGCGCGGGAAGATTAGAGATAGAGTTTGGCAATGAAATCGGAGGTTTTAGTTAGGAAAGTCCGTTGTCGGATTGAGCTTCTAGAAAGCGGCAATGGCGGCGGCTCAGACTTCGGGCGGAGAAGAAAGCGCGAAGAAGGCGAAGGCGGCGCGGCAAGCGGGCCCGCGTCGATGGCTAGGGTTAGAGTGCGGCGGCGTGCAGCGGTGCGATCCGCGGCGGACTCAAGATCGACCATCGATTCAATCGAGCGGTCCACAATCAAAGGACATTGGACCGTCTGGTTGCCTCACGCGCATCTAGCCGTCCATGCTTGATCCAACGGCGGAAGCGGCGGAGCGCGGAGAGAGAGAGAGAGAGAGGCGACGGCGAGTCCACTGTCGGTGGGAGGCGGCTTCATTGCGGGCCGGGCATACGGAGTTGGGGTGCGTGGGGACAATGGGCGGAGGGTTGGATTTCGGCCCAAAGAAGATTTCGAGATTTTAATTAGTTTTCTAATTTAGAAAATACGAGAAATTCAAATAAGTAATAGAAAATAGCAAATGAAATCGAGAAAAATTCTAGAAAAATCTAGAAAATATATCGAGCACATAGAACCCAAATAAAATAGTTTTGGCTATTGTTCATGTTGGGATTATTCACATTAAATGTTTTTATTATAAAGTCAATATTAAGCTTTTGAATTAAATTCAAATAAATCCAAATGGTGAATTTTCCCTACTAACTATTTAAAAGATTTTAAGCTCGAGAAAATTGGGATGTTACAAACCTCCCCCTTAAAGGAATCTCGACCCGAGATTCATGCTAGCTAGAAGAAAAGGCTAGGGAACTCGGCTTTCGGCTCTTCTTCACGTTCCCGTTGCTTCTCCTTACAGTGGTTGCTCCTTTGAACCTTGCAAAAACGAGCAGTCTTGCTTACGGTGGCGCTCTGCGACATCAAGATCTTGGTGTTTGCTCTTTGTAGGTAAGATCCTCTTTCAAAACAATTGATTCCAACGGGGCTTGCTCTTCGGCTGCGAAGACACTTCTTCAAGCTGCGAGACATGAAAGACATGATGTACTCCGCTAACATTGCGGTAGCTCAATTGGTAAGCAACTTCCCACGGCGTTCCAAAATCTTGAGCAGGCCAACATACCTAGGGCAAGCTTCCCTTTGGCATGAAACCTTTTGACACCTCGGCGGGGTCACTCGAAGATAGACAAAATCTTACGGCTCGGCGAGATCTCGGGCGGTTATCGGCATAACTCTTACGCCTTGGTGGGCTATTTTAGCCTTTCACGATCATAGCAACTGTTCTTACGCCTCTTGGATGATATCGGCGAACAACATGCGTTTGGTGTCTCGACCAATTTAACGGGGTTGGCGAGCACAACCATATAAAGCTTCAAATGGCGACATTTGCGGTGGCTTGATAAGCTGTTGTTCACGAGAACTCTGCATCGGCAAACTTTTCTCCCATCGGGTAGCATTCGCTAGGCGCAAGCTCTCGGCATATCCTCAATATCGATTGACTCTTTGATCTGTCCATCATGCGTGGATGGTATGCGATCTGAAATTCGATGGGTACCCAATGCTTCATGCAAACTCGCCAGCGAGAGGTGGCGAGATCCTCGATCGACACTATTTTCTTGGGCACTCCATGCAAGCCCGACAATTCGGGCCATGTACAACTCCAAGGCGATCTCACGAGTACGTGGTTTGGTGGCGAGAAAATGTGCGACCTTGGTCAATCGATCAACTATTACCAGATTGAATCGTAACTGATTGGGTCTTGGGTAAGCGGTGATGAAATCCATCCGATTTCTTCCACTTCCATTACGGAATCTTTCGGTTGCGGCAAACTGCTGGTCTCTGGTGTTACGCCTTTATTTTCGGCGGGTGTCGCACAAGACAACGAACTCTGCGACTTCGCTTCAAATTTGTACCAAAACTTATTCTTAACATCTGGTACATCTTGGTACTTCGGGGTGAATCGAATACTTTGAGTCATGGGCTTCTTTTAAGATTAAGCGTCTTAGACCATCGATATCGGTACACAGAATCGACCATTAATCAGTATGTCTTGATCATCCTTGGTGAAATCTTTGAATTTCCCTTCGCCATTTTGATCTTGATGTCGACAACACGGGATCCTTTGGTTGTGCTTCACGAATCTGTTTCTCCAAGGTATTGTACCTCCAAATTGGCCACAAATCCCTCGGACACAACTTCTAGCTTTAGCTTCAAATTCTTCATAAAGTTAGGAAATTTTCCTTTACTTTCAAGGCATTACAAGTAACTCTTACGACTTAGGCGTCTGCAACTACATTGGCTTTTAGGGATGCTAGTGGATTCCAAGATTATAATCCTTAATCAATTCCAACCATCTTCTCTGTCTCATATTCAGATCATTTGGGTAAAGATGTACTTCAAACTTTATGATGCGTGTAGACTTCACGCGATTACTGATGAGGTAATGGCGCTAAATCTTTAAAGCATGCACTCGGCGGCTAATTCGGATCATGAGTAGGGTAATTCTCCTCGTGAGGTCTCAATTGTCTTGGCGCATAGCGGCAGCTCTTCCTTCTGCATCGGGACACATCCTAATCCTTGGCGCGAAGCATCACAATAGATATCGAAATCCTTGCGAATATCTAGCAAAATCAACACAGAGTGAGGTCAGCGCTTCTTTAACTCTCGAAAACTTTCCTCACGGTGAGTCAAGTGAACTTTTCTCCTTCTTCAACAATTGCGTAGAGGCTTAGCAATCGATGAGAATCCTTGATAAAGCAGCGGTAATAACTTTGCCATTCCCAAGCTGCGAATCAGGTTCTGATCTTGGGTTGGTCGATGTAATCTGCCTTTACTTTTCCGGGTCATTGCTACTCCATGGCGGTCATCACATGGCCAGAAATCCACCTCCTTCTTCCAAAAGTCACACTTACTGAACTTGGCATATAAGCGATGCTCCTAAGTTTCTCCAAAATTAACCTCGGGTGTTCTGCGTGTTCCTCCTCGATTTGGAATAAACGAATATCGTCAATGAACACCACTACAAACTTGTCGGGTATTCCATGAAGACTTTGTTCATCATGTTCATGAAGTAAGTGGGGCATTTGTCACCCAAATGACATGACCAAGAACTCATAATGTCCATACCGCGTTGAGAAAGCGGTCTTTGGTATATCCCTAGGGTAGATCTTCAAGCGATGGTAGCCCGATCGCAAGTCGATCTTTGATAACACTCGGCTCCTTCATGCGGTCAAGCGGATCGTCTATCTGGGCAATGGATACTTATTCTTGATAGTGACCTCGTTGAGAGAGCGGTAGTCGATACACATCCTCATGCTTAGTCTTTCTTCTTGGCGAACAAATGGTGCTCCCCATGGTGGCGAACTTGGTCTTACGAAACCTTTCTCGAGAAGTTCTTCAATCGCTTCTTCATTTACGCTAACTCGTCGGTGGCATTCGATAAGGTCGCTTAGAAATTGGCGCTGTCCTTGGCACTAGATCAATGGCGAACTTCGATGTCACGATCGGTGGCATTAAGGTAACTCTTACGGAAACACATCAGGTATTCTCGACTATTGGTACCTCCTCCAATGCAATGGTCCTCAGTTGTTTACTAGCAAGTGTCCTTCACGAACCGATGTGGCTAGAAACTCCACTTTCCTTCCATCGAGTACTCTCAACGTTCGGCTCTTTGGCCACAATCGGACTGACTTTGTGCTTAGATAGCCAATCCATGCCAAGAATGACATCTAGGGTTTGGGTGTCTAGAACAATTAGGTTGGCTAGAAACTCAACTCGGCTATGAGTAACTTGGCTCCTAAACAACCCACTCTAGAGCTTAGCTCTGCTCCGAGCGATTGAACTAATAGAGTATGATTAAGTTGTATAGCCTCCAACTTATTCTTAGTTGCAAAACTTCGGACACAAAAGAATCGAAGCTCGAATCAAAGCAGGCGATGCGGTCTTGAATTAACGGGAACTTACCGATCTGACGTCGGTGCTTCTGTGCTCCTTCGGTGGCGTGGTTGACACGGCCTCGGACCACGACTGCGTCCCTCCTCTGGCTGGTTGGGGGCTTGGAAAGTTCCTGTTGGTGACCGGTGCGGTGTCTTATTTGGTGTAGCTCCAAGGTTGAAACGGCTGGGTGATCGTTCCCCTCTGTGGACAGATTTGCGTAGTGGCACGGTTGGCGGCAAGTATAGCACACCCTTGGCTCTTGCGACTTGTTGGCTTCTTTGGATTAGCGTTGGTCGGTCTTTGAAGTGCGAGTGTTACGAGCAAGCTGGGCGAGTGTTGAGGTTGGTGCGGTGTCTGACGGAGTTACGTGGAGAAAACGGTTGAAGCTGCGGCACTTGTCCTTGCTCTGTTGGAATTGCTGGCCTCCTCTTTGGATCATCTGCGTTTGCGATTGTCTTCCAGTTCCTTGCGCTTATCCTCCATGACTAAAGCTTTATTGATCAGTTCTTGGAAGTCGGGGAAGGTATGTGCAAGGAGATTGACTGAAGTCGATGTTCGATCCCTTGACGACTCTGGCGAGCCTTATGCATTGCAACATCTTCTGCGGACATAGCGAGCAAGTTGCGAGAACTTGTTGAGATAGTCGGACAACGACAAGCTTCCTTGCCGAGGCACGAAATTCATCTTTCTTTAGTTCAATAATTCCTTACAGTGCGTGGTATTGGCGGAATCTTTGTGAAATTCCTCCCAAGTGATATTCGTGGTGCCTCATGGCGCGCGAAGTTCTCCACCATTCTGCTGCGATGCCCTCCAGCGGTGAGAGGCATAGAGAACTTTCATGATCGTTGCATTGAGTGATCAGCGACTTCCTTTCAATCACCGAAGCCAATCGTCGGCTTCCACGGGTGAGACATGTCGAAAAATGTTGGTGGGCGAGTCCTCATGGAATCTGCAAGTTTGGATGGTCCATGGTCACCATGAGCGGTGGGGCTCCGTCTTTGGTGATTGTTGTGGTTATTGTTACGGTTGTGCATGGCTTGCATCGAGTCATCATGGTATTCATCAGTGAGTCTGTGCTGCCATGAAAGCTCAAAGTTTTGCAAGTCGATTGGGGTGCTTGTGGCGGAGCGCTCCGTGGCTGGTTGCTCATTGCCTCGATGTTGGGGTGCGGAACCACTTGCAAGCTATGCAGCGAGTTGTAACCATCTGCGAAGCTCAAGGGTTAGATAAGGTAGCAAGCATGGGGTGAGTTAAGAACTAAGCGGATTGGTTAAACCCAACAACAAGCGAGAGAACCAAAAGCAACTTTATTACTTAGTATGGCTTGCAACGGATGCCTAAGGGCCTGCGGCTCATACTCACACTCAAAGAAAAAGCGAACCTAAGCACACAATCTAACGCCTAAAGGCGACACAACTAGGCTTAGGCGATGCGGCAACACACTAAGCCTCAGCTGCGAACCTAGGCCTTAGCGAACTTCGATCGCCGAGGTAACCTCCACAACCACGGTGTGCTCACACTGCTGTAGACCTTGGTATCTTTGGCATCTTATGGCCCGATCACGGTGCCGGGCGGTGTGCGAGAGCAGTGTCGATGGCGCGACGAGCTCCTCAGTTACAGCTCCACTTCCTCTGGATCTTCCTCAGATTCTTCATGTTCTTCTTCCTCTTCTTTATGCGCTTTGGTGGTGGCGTCGATATCTCTTCGGGATGGCGATCTTCTCTTGACTTAGTGCGGGCTTTTGTAGGCACCGTCTAGATCGTGACCATCATCTCCATGGATTCCTCTTGGGCAGCGGCGTGCGGGCGAGGTGTACCGCTGTGGCATCTTCTTCTCCTCCGTGGATGGATAGTGTGCGGTAGCTCCACGGCGGTTTGCTGCGGGGTGGTAGCGGAAGAGCGGTTCCTTGCAACTCGCGCATGTAGATGTGGCGGATCCGAAGCATGGCGGTAGCGGCGATTCTGTATTCCTTCACTCCAAGTGATCCTCCAGCGGAGATGTTCAGCGGTGGCTTGCCTTGGTGTTAATCTGGCGTAGATCGTCAAGCGACGGATCGTACCACCTTATGTCCATCCACCATCCAGTTGTTTCCTCGGTACAACGGACGATCAAAACCTCAAGTACTGAAGCTTCCAAAGTTCGCGGCGTAACCTCCCTGGCGCTCACCATAGGTGTGAAGGCGAGGCATCTGTCAGGCAGCAGACACTGGGTAAGAGAAACTTTAAAGCAATGGGGAAAGAAAGGTTATAGCAAAAGTTGAGGCAAGAGAGATATGAGGAGAGTTAAGCATTTGATTAACTTTACAAGTTAATTTTCCTTTAGAAAATAGTTTGGACACTCTAAAGGCGGCCAATCTAACTAAGGTCAAGACCTACTGATCGGTATGGCTCACGATACCACCTCTGTCGGGACCCAAAATGCAGTGCGGACCCTCTGTGTATTACGCACTAGTCTAGGATCACGCTAGTGCACACAGCTGTAACATAGGTGAATATCAATCCACACATGCGAAATATAACATAAGCGAATAGTTTGAGTAACAACTTAGAGTTTTGACCTTAAGGTCGGGGTTACAACAATAAGCCACGCAGAGCTAACACTAAAGGAATCTTTGGCGGAGCGAAAATAAACTCGGCAAACTCAATCAACATACCACAGGCAACCAGGCGGGATCGATGACCTAGCGATCAACCTTCTTCCACAAACTCCTCCTCGAGCGGCGAAGACTCCTCCATACGTAGGTTTGGGCGCTAAGTTTTACAACAAGCGTGAGTACACAACCGTGCTCGCAAATCATACCACGAATGCAATATATAGATGCGGGCTTATTCCAAAGGCAGCCACGTGGTTATTTTGCGAAATGCAACATTTGCAATTGAATACAAGTAATAGATTGAAAGCATAATTTAAAACAAATAAGCAATATTAATTTATGATTGTTTCCACAAAGACACACACCTAAAGCGATTGATTCACACTGACCATATGATTGAGATCACGGCTCCCAATCCCACATTTTATGAACACTACCCTCATGTGAAATCCGGCGTTGTCCATGGCCAGGGCGGCTATTCAAATAGATTGATTAACACTCTGCGAGAGGTTTGTACACTATACCCACACGATACAACTAGTGTAGCTAGCACTAATCGTAACATAACGATTCGGCAACTTTGTCTCAACATTGGCGTTCTTATTCACACGATCCCATATCACAAAGCTTAACCTATCCACGAACCCCAATGTTGAAACTCCGTAACCTACTAAGTTAGGTGCATTTACGGACATGCGGTCGTGCTGTATAGCTCAATTCAATGGCGCACGAAGTTAAGTCCTTAATTGACCAAGGCAAGACTTCGATTTTCTAACTAAACCACATAGATAAATCCCAATCACAAAGCCACGGTTCACGGTATCCACCACTTGCCTCGGTCTAAATCTTTTACCACCCAGTTGGTTTAGTGCAACACATGCCATCACGAGTAATAGCACACAGCACACACAGTTTTATCACACAGTTCCATAATCACTTAGTCAAATTTCATAATTGCACTCACATGCGATGATGACTCGTGGCATGGCTAAGCAATTCTAGTCGGTCTGACCAACCGTGTTGGCAATATGTTAATACCAACTAAATAATAAACCAATCTAGGGCGACAAAAGGTTATGGTATACAAGTAGGCAAGGTGAACATAACAGATTGGGTCAATAACTAGCCCAAAAGCAGTTAAATACATAATTAAAGTAAATGCAATACTTCCACACAATATAATTTGGAAAACTGGGATTCAATATGATCAAAGGTATGACTTGCCTTGGAATAGGTCTATGTACTGGTCTTGAACTTGGTTGAAGCCTTCTTCGACGAAAACCCCCGAAGTATCGATGTCTACGCACAAACGAAGCAAAACAAACAAACAAATAAATAACAGAGGCAAAACAAACTCCAAAAATTAAATAAAAATCTCAGATAAATAGATCTTGAATTTAGACAAATTTAGAAATTTGAATGGGCTCAATCGGGGTTAGGATGCAAAAGTTATGGCCTTTGGAAGATTGATAATACATAAAATGCTGAAAATCAGTATTTCATGAATTTCCCGAATTATTTTCCTAAAGGAAAATCAGATTATTCATGGTAGCGTCGTGGAGAATTTCGGAAAAGAAATAATAAAGAAATCTCGACATGTGGGACCCACATGTCGAGAGGCTAAACTCACGGTGGACTAGGTCCGCAGAGCCTCGAGACTCGGATCGGTGAGGCGCCGCGTGGGCGCACGCGTGGGCGGCTGGCGCCACTGGGCGCCACTGCGTGCGGGGCTGGCGCGCCGGCGTGGATGGCGACAAAGCGGTCGATGGTACCAGTTGAAGCCCGTGTTATTGCGAACACGATGGTGCACTCACGAGGCGGAGACACTCGAAGATGGTGTAACACCCCAACTCGAGCGAGCACGGAATGCTACCAAAACTAATTACAACTAGAACAAGTTTACAAAATTTTAATGAATCTCCTTTGTATAATCAATAATAATAAGTTTCTAACAAGTAAACATAGCATTTATCAATAATTTCATAATCCAACTCATCCATGCATAAAGACATTCATCGAATGTAATCAAATAACATCATTCTCTGGCAGTAACTATTCCATCAATCGAATCATAAAACCACCATGAGTGTCTCTCGTGATCTATTTATTCTTGTGTGAAACTAAAGTAACAAATGTATTAATGATGTGAGGTAGTGTGTGCTTTCAATCATCTACTCCGCCCATGCATGGCGTCTTTACAGAAGTACCTATATCAAAACAAAGCAAGGGTGAGCCATAGGACTCAGCAAGTATCAACAAGGTTACATGATCATAAGGACAACATAGTATAAACATCTTTGGCCAACATCATTCATGGCATTACAAAATATCAAAGAAAATGCAATGATAATGCTATGCACTATTTGTTCTTTATCTCTTTACGCATTTCTGTGTCATGGGGTATTCATCCGTCAATGGATACCCATGCACGTGCCCTCAGCACGGGGACCAAAGCCTATACATCAACTTGTATAGGGACCTTTGCCGTCATCAAAATGTCGGGGACCTCTGCATGCGTATTGCCCACATTCATAAATGTGGGGACCTCAACTTGTCATTGCACGGCGGGGACCTCAACTCAATCACTTGGTCACCACGACCAAGTTTCAGTATCTCAAAATATGCATGAATATAACATCTATTCCTTCTCATTCAACGATTTTCAATATAAACTTTAATCATGTAGCGGTAGCATTATCAAATAACCACAGTCATAATATGCAATCATCATCATCTCTAGGGACATCTCAGCGTTACTTCCACATGACAATAATAACAATTCACAACTCAATCATGACATACATGAAATTTCATTTAACCGAATACTTGCCTCAAGCCGTGCAGCAGCGGACGCGTAGTGGGTGCTGCCTTTGGGATCTCGCTGCCACCTGGACAAGAATATAACCCCAAACTAAGACTAGCATAATGGACCAAAATCATACATAACATCACAATTGAAAATCGCTAACTTTTTAACATTTCTAACTTTTCTAATTTTCTTGCGATCGCCCACTGCAGACAGCAGAATTCAAAAATTCATAACTTTCTGCTCAGGAGTCCAAATAGGATGATCTTGGACTTTCTGGAAAGATAATTGAATTGCCTAAATAAACCTAGTTGGGGTGACCCTCTGATTCGGCCATCTTCTAGCCCTACCAATCCATTTAATCAGAGCAAACATTTCCCGTCGGGTTTCTGGACAGCGACATAGAAACTATCATAACTTTCTCTACGTTCGTCCAAATTTAGTGATCTTTAGTTTTCCTGAAAGCTAAAGTATTATCCTCATTTTCGTTATGGTGAGACCCTCTGGAAACTTCTCTAACCATGTGTTTAGGTCAGGTTAATTAGCCTCTGTCAATCTGTCACCCACCAGAAACCTACTAACACTAGAAAAATCATAACTTTGGCTACCGAAGTCCAAACGACTTGATTCTTGTCGGCAATGAAAGGTAACTACGATATCTACAACTTTCTAGGAGACACCCAGACCCAAATCTGCCCATAACCTAATAAAAACAACGATCTTCACTGCTGCAGAATACCGACGAACTGGCACGAAAATGAAACAACTAGAAAAGACCTAAAACAAAGAACCACGGGTTACCCTTGCCGAAGCAGCGAGAGCACGCAGCGGGGATGGCGACCACCACGCTCCGCTGCGAATCCTTCTTCTCCCTCTTCTTTCTTCTTTCTTTCTCTTCCCTTCTCTTCTCCTTTTTCTTCCCTTTTCTCCTCCTTCTTGGCGGCCACCCAAGGGATCTTCTTCCTCCTTCTTGGACAGCAACAATGGGGAAAAGGAGGGTGCAAGGAGGGTGGAAGGGAGGTGGAGAGGTGGGGAGGTGGGGAGAGGGGAGAGCGGCGCGCAAGGGATGGAGGGGCTGAATTCGGCTAGGGTTTGGGGAGAGGAAAGGGTGCCCCCTCCCCCTTGGCCGGCCAAGCCTCATGGGCCTTGGCCGAGCCAGGTGCCGTAACCGACAATTTCCCCTAAAAAATCCTGGTTTAACAAGTTACTTAAGGTCTTTGCTCATGAATACTAAAACTACTCTCACAACAACCGACTTTTAGCTTTTGAATATTACATTCTACCTCCTTAAGCAATTCGACCCGAATTCTAAGCGCTAAAACACGGGAGAAGCGGAAGAAACTTATGGCGAGAATACACACAAGTGAATAATTCGGATCTGACTCGCGCATGCAGATTCCAATTCCCAAGTAGCTTCCGTTCGACTTGCTGCGACCAAAGTATCTTTACATACTTCAAGGTCTTATTCCTTAGTGCCTTCTCGATCTTTCTAAAATTCTCACTTGGCTTGGACTCGAAGGGCGAGATCTTGTTCAATGGTTAAAGGTTCCAAAGAAATGTGATGTTCGGATCTTGCAAGTACTTCCTTAACATGGAGACATGAAACACGTTGTGTACACCCTCATGGACTCTGGGAGGTCGGTCGGTATGCCAACTTCCCAATCGGGCCAGGATCGAAAGGGCCAATGTACCTCGGGCTAAGCTTCCCTTTGGTACCAAATCTCACTACTCCTTTTGTGGGTGACACCTCGAGTACTTGATCACCACTTCAAATTCTAAGTCCCTCAGTCTTACATCGCATAGCTTTTGCATGCGCTCGCAGCGCTAATAAGTTACGCCTCACCAAGGCCACTCGTTCCACCGTCTTTTGTACCCAATCCGGGCCTAGGCGCCTTCTCACCTGACTTCCCAGCGGGGTGATCTACACTTACGTCCATACAAAACCTCAAGCGGAGCGGCCTTTATGCTAGAGTGATAAGCGTTATTATAAGCAAATTACGCCAAAGGCAAGCGATCTTCCCAACTTCCCTTCAAGATAAGACACGGGCTCTCAACATATCCTCCAATGTATACGAATTATGCGCTCTGTTTGTCCATCATGCGTGGATGGAAGCGGTACTCAAGCGAAGTTGCGTGCCCAAAGCATTGCAAACTCTCCCAAAACTTGGATACAAACTTAGCATCCACTGTCGAAATGATTGTCTTTGGCACTCCATGCGTCTCACAATCTCACGTACAAAGATAGGGGCCAAATCACTAGTGAGTTCGTCGAGCGGACGAGAATAAAATGTGCGACTTGCTGAATCGGTCCACTATAACCCAAATTGCATCCTTACCTCGCGGCGAGCGAGCGGTATAACAACAAAATCCATAGAGATATCATCCCATGGCCATTGGGGTACCTCCAAAGGCTGCAATAATCCGCGGAGGCGTTTATGTTCGACCTTCACTGGCGACAAACACCACAAGAGGCTACATAATTAGCAATGTCCACCTTCATTCTTTTCCACGAAGTGCTTCAAATCACGGTACATCTTCGTCTCTCTGGATGAACAATATACGAGTGCGATGTGCCTCCTTTAAGATGTCATCCTTAACTCCACCTTTACGTGGCACATAATCGTCCCTTGAATCGCAATGCTCCACACCCATCAAACTGAAATTCCCTTTCTTTCCCGAGTCCAAGCGCTTCGACCCTCTGCAAAAATGGGTCATTTCTTTGCGCTTCTTGTACTTCTTTGTGGAATGGTGACCCCAAAATCAGGCGTGTCTCGGCATGGCGATCCACGCATAGCAATCGATATCTCCATGCGGTCAAAATCCGCAATAAGACAATCAAAGTAGCGGTGTCGCCTTGCGACTAAGAGCATCGACCACCACGTTAGCTTTGCCGGGATGATCTTGAATTGTGAGATCATAATCTTTGATCGGCTCTAACCATCTTATTGTCTTAGATTCAAATCCCTCTGTGTAAAAATGTACTTAAGACTCTTGTGATCGATAAAGATATCACAAGATTCGCCATAAAGATAATGCCTCCAAAGCTTCAAGGCGAACACTCTGCGGCCAATTCTAAATCATGAGTTGGATAGTTCTGCTCATGCTTCTTGGTGTCTAGGCATAAGCGAACCTTCCGTCTGCATGAGCACACAACCCAAACCAACTCGAGATGCATCAGTACACGTGAATCGCTTCCGGTGCTCGGGAATAGTAAGAAGCGAGCGATCACCAACTTTTCCTTCAAAGTCGAAAGCGTGCTCACAATCATCGTCCACAAAACTTCACATCTTTACGAGTGAGCACGGACAACGGCTTTGCAATGATGGAGAAATCTTGCACAAAGCGCCGGTAATAGCACGCCATACCAGAAAACTTCTCACTTCCTTGACATTGGTCGGTCTTGCCCATTCAACCATCGTGGAAATTTTCCTGGATCGATGATATACCTTTATCATTGATAATATGCCCCAAAAATCCCACTTGGACATCGAACTCGCACTTTTGAACTTGGCATAGAACCTATTTTCTCTTAGTGTTTCCAACACCAACCTCGGATATGCGATGATCCACCGGTCTTTGAATAGATCAAAATATCATCAATAAAAACTACGACAAAATCATCCGGATACTCATGCGATTATCCTGTTCATAGTTTCCATAAAAGCAGCGAGGGCATTTGTTAGTCCAAAAGACATAACTTTGAACTCAAAGTGCCCATACCTTGTGGAGAACGCCGTTTTCTCAATATCCTCCTCTCGGATTGGAATTTGGTTGTAACTTTTGAAGATCTATCTTTGAAAACACCTTTGCCCCTCTCAAGCGATCAAATAAGTCTTCAATGCGAGGCAAAGGATATTTATTCTTGATGGTCGGTGGTTAAAACACGATAATCGATACACATCGCCAACTACCATCCTTCTTCTTGGTAAACAATACGGAGCTCCCACGGAGACACACTAGGTCGAATAAGATCTTTCGCTTTTAGATCATCCAGCTGTTTCTTTAATTCCTCTGGAATGGGCGCGCGAGACATGCGGGGTCATGGAAACCGGTTGAGCTCCGGTATCAAATCAATCCGAAACTCCACGGGACGAGGAGGGGCATCACAGCAACTCTGTGGAAAAACATCTAAGAACTCCCGAACCACCGAACTAACTCAAGCCAAAGAAGAACTTGGCTTCCCAATTAGAACAAAAGAAATCCACTCTTCGTAATTCACTCTGGGAAGCAGACTAGCCAACACGCAAAGGGAGTAGGAAGGGCACCACCCGAAAAACCACCTCATGGCCGGAAGGTGCAGTGAGTTCTTGTCTTCCAAAAGCATGATATAAGCGCTCGAAAACTATGCAACAGATCCATACCCAAAATAACATCAAATGGCTCCATTTTGGGACCATTAAATTAGCAATGAAATCTTCCCCATCCAATGAGATCACACAACCGGATGTTGTGGAGCTAGCAAGAATTCCACCGGAGAATTGACTACTGGCCAGTGAGATAAAGCGCATACTCAAATTGGCGACTAGCAAACTCTAAAGATACAAAAGAAAGTAGCTCTGAATCAAAAGAACATAAGCCTCCATCGAGTCCACTAAGGCGTACTGTCACCACATCGGGACGACCTGCCGACTCTGCCGTCGGCATGGCATAGAAGCTGCTGCTCTCTTTGGTGCGGTAGGAACTCGACACCACGAGAAGGGGCGCGGCAAGCTGCGGGAGTCTTTGAAGGCCTTTGGGACGAGAAAGCAGTCTTGAAAAACCTTGGTGGCCAAAAGTACCGCGGCGGCATCCCTCGGGATCTTGAAAATAGGCGGTGACCCCAAGGCCCGAGTAGGTGTGGTCGCTAACATCTGAGCCCGACCCTCGCGAAGGCGCCGCTGCTCTGGTCTTGTGTGGTTAGTTCCCATTTGATATCTTGGCGGGATTCGCGACAAACCAATGCCTTGTGGCCCTCCGACCACAAAGTGGCGACAAGATCTGACCAAGAACACTCGCCCGATGCTCATTGCCACACTTGAAACATTTCATACCACGCCACAGGCGGGCGCAACCTAAACCCACTCACTGCGATGCGGAAGTAAAAGATGTGCGTGGCCTTGTGGTTCTGGACTTGAAGGAATTCTGCGGCCCTTGAACTTGCAGGCGGCCAGAGATGACCCACTTCCTCCTCCAAAATTCTTCTTACGGTGCCACTAGCTCCATCACGAACCATGGTACCTCCTGTGCACAGTAGATCCTCCCAAAGTGCATCTCTAGCTCCATGCCTGGCTTGTTCTACCGAGGAGCTAAAATCACGCAATTCTAGCGCTCCCAAAACTGTGGAACTCTGCTGAGCCCCTACGAAACCTCTTAGCCTTTTACGCCTCATCATTTGCCCGCTGCCGGTACAAAGCGGATCGAGGTTGTTAAAACCGCTTCATACTCAAACACCGACATCTTACCACCTTGTAGCTCTGCAACGAGACTTCCATCCTCTCCACAAAGATCTTGGATAAAACCTCCTCCAAGCTGTTCCACAAACACTTCCCATGTAACAGGCCATGGCGGCCGTCCTAGGTGTCAAGACTCCCTCCCACCGGATGTCCGCTTGCCTTAGGTGAAATGCCACAAGCTGCGCCCTCAACTCGGACGACATCCCCAAAGCACCAAAGTGCCTCTCCATGTGTGACCGGTTGGCGCATCCGCTGGAGTGCCCAAACCATCAAAAGTGTCAAAGCGCGAGCGTTCCAGCGATGCGATCCCATAATAATGCGCGGGTACCACCGCGGGGCCACCATTGGGGCGACAGCGGAACATTTGGAGGAGCTCGATCCCGTGTTCTTGATGCAACCTCTTCCTCGACCTCGCGGGACTAGCTTCACCACTACTGAGTTACGAACTTACGGCGGGGCGTTGCACGGCCTCGCCGGCACCTGCCGCCACGACCATGACCTCGCCTCTTGCCATCTAAGAACAACACAACGAAACTACCCACAATAAGCGTAAGATTAACTAGAACCAAAATTCAAGAATAAACATACAATGACAAAAGCGTTGTGCAATGCAAAAGAAAACCCAATCCCACCTATTGTGCTTAGTGTGTCAAAATTAATATTTCGATGCCCACGGACCTCGACCGCTCGATACCAAGCAGTAACACCCCAACTCGAGCGAGCACGGAATGCTACCAAAACTAATTACAACTAGAACAAGTTTACAAAATTTTCATGAGAATCTCCTTTGTATAATCAATAATAATAAGTTTCTAACAAGTAAACATAGCATTTATCAATAATTTCATAATCCAACTCATCCATGCATAAAGACATTCATCGAATGTAATCAAATAACATCATTCTCACAACAGTAACTATTCCATCAATCAGAATCATAAAACCACCATGAGTGTCTCTCGTGATCTATTTATTCTTGTGTGAAACTAAAGTAACAAATGTATTAATGATGTGAGGTAGTGTGTGCTTTCAATCATCTACTCCCGCCCATGCATGGCGTCTTTACGAAGTACCTATATCAAAACAAAGCAAGGGTGAGCCATAGGACTCGACAAGTATCAACAAGGTTACATGATCATAAGGACAACATAGTATAAACATCTTTGGCCAACATCATTCATGGCATTACAAAATATCAAAGAAAATGCAATGATAATGCTATGCACTATTTGTTCTTTATCTCTTTACGCATTTACCGTGTAATGCGGGGTATTCATCCGTCAATGGATACCCATGCTCGTGCCCTCCGCACGGGGACCAAAACCTATACATCAACTTGTATAGGGACCTTTGCCGTCATCAAAATGTCGGGGACCTCATGCGTATTGCCCACATTCATAAATGTGGGGACCTCAAGCTTGTCATTGCACGACGGGGACCTCAACTCAATCACTTGGTCACCACGACCAAGTTTGATATCTCAAAATATGCATGAATATAACATCTATTCCTTCGTTCAACGATTTTCAATATAAACTTTAATCATGTAAAGCGGTAGCATTATCAAATAACCACAGTCATAATATGCAATCATCATCATCTCTAGGGACATCTCAACGTTACTTCCACATGACAATAATAACAATTCACAACTCAATCATGACATACAACAGAAATTTCATTTAACCGAATACTTGCCTCAACCGTGCAGCAGCGGACGCGTAGTGGGTGCTGCCTTTGGGATCTCGCTGCCACTGGACAAGAATATAACCCCAAACTAAGACTAGCATAATGGACCAAAATCATACATAACATCACAATTGAAAATCGCTAACTTTTAACATTTCTAACTTTTCTAATTTTCTTGCGATCGCCACTGCAGACAGCAGAATTCAAAAATTCATAACTTTCTGCTCAGGAGTCCAAATAGGATGATCTTGGACTTTCTGGAAAGATAATTGAATTGCCTAAATAAACCTAGTTGGGGTGACCCTCTGATTCGGCCATCTTCTAGCCCTACCAATCCATTTAATCAGAGCAAACATTTCCCGTCGGGTTTCTGGACAGCGACATAGAAACTATCATAACTTTCTCTACGTTCGTCCAAATTTAGTGATCTTTAGTTTTCCTGAAAGCTAAGAGGATTAGCCTCATTTTCGTTATGGTGAGACCCTCTGGAAACTCCTCTAACCATGTGTTTAGGTCAGGTTAATTAGCCTCTGTCCAATCTGTCACCCACCAGAAACCTACTAACACTAGAAAAATCATAACTTTGGCTACCGAAGTCCAAACGACTTGATTCTTGTCGGCAATGAAAGGTAACTACGATATCTACAACTTTCTAGGAGACACCCAGACCCAAATCTGCCCATAACCTAATAAAAAACAACGATCTTCACTGCTGCAGAATACCGACGAACTGGCACCCGAAAATGAAACAACTAGAAAAGACCTAAAACAAAGAACCACGGGTTACCCTTGCCGAAGCGACGAGAGCACGCAGCGGGGATGGCGACCACCACGCTCCCGCTGCAGAATCCTTCTTCTCCCTCTTCTTTCTTCTTTCTTTCTCTTCCCTTCTCTTCTCCTTTTTCTTCCCTTTTCTCCTCCTTCTTGGCGCCACCCAAGGGATCTTCTTCCTCCTTCTTGGACAGCAACAATGGGGAAAAGGAGGGTGCAAGGAGGGTGGAAGGGAGGTGGAGAGGTGGGGAGGTGGGGAGAGGGGAGAGAGGCGGCGCAAGGGATGGAGGGGGCTGAATCGGCTAGGGTTTGGGGAGAGGAAAAGGGTGCCCCCTCCCCTTGGCGGCCAAGCCTCATGGGCCTTGGCGAGGCCAGTTGCCGTAACCGACAATTTCCCCTAAAAAATCCTGGTTTAACAAGTTACTTAAGGTCTTTGCTCATGAATACTAAAACTACTCTCCACAACAACCGACTTTTCGCTTTTGGAATATTACAATGGCCGCGGTGAGGTTGGCGGCGAGGCCGGCTTTGTCGGGTGGAGTTCGGCGAGGTTTTGGCGACGGCGAAGGTCCTTAAGGTAGCCTGGCATCACTAATCTCGGTGGTGCACTCGGTGGCGGCAGCGGCGCGGCTTTAAAAAGGCGAAGAACGAACGGCGGCGGAAACCTAGAACTCCAATTGCGGCGGCGCTAAGGCTCGGAAGGAGATGAGGTGGCGGCTGCGGGTTGCGGAGGTCCGTGCGGCTTCGGGGCTATTTATAGGGTGGGGTGCGGGATAAGAATCCTAAATTGGGGATTTCTCGGAAAAAAGCAACGGAGATAGAGTTCGTTTCGATCCGATTGAGGCGATACTGGCGCGGGAAGATTAGAGATAGAGTTTGGCAAAGAAATCAGGAGGTTTTAGTTAGGAAAGTCCGTTGTCGGATTGAGCTTCTAGAAAGCGGCAATGGCGGCGGCTCCGACTGGGACGCGGAGAAGAAAGCGCGAAGAAGGCGGTCGGCGCGCAAGCGGGCCCACACGTCGATGGCTAGGGTTAGGAGTGCGGCGCATAAAGCGGTGCGATCACGAAGTGGACTCAAGATCGGCAGTCGATTCAATCGAGCGGTCCACAATCAAAGGGACATTGGACCGTCGGTTGCCTCACGCGCATCTAGCCGTCCATGCTTGATCCAACGGCGGAGAGCGGCGTGTGAGGACCCGGTTTATTGGCTTGTCTTGTTTAACCATCCACTTGGTCCTAACGGTACAAATCAAATAAACCAAGCCTCGAGATATGTATACTTCCAGAAATGCGATACACACCCGCTAGAAAATCATGCATCCATTCCATTCATACACATAGAGCCAAGCAAAAGCAACAAGCGAAAGACATAGATAATATAAAGAGAGTTATTACAAAGAGAGGCCGACCGCCAAAATTCATAAAGATAAGTAAATACAGCGGAAGCAAAATGGCCATAAGATGGCGATAAACAAAAGCCAATCGGTGTGCCTTTACCCACAAGGCAACCAACCGGACCGCCAAGCTAATCGTCCCAAGCAGCAGCAACACGGCTCACAAAAGTGAGGCCCTTGGGCTCACCTTCTTCCTCTGCAACAATTAATATTAAGCAAAGCGGATGAGTACAAAACTTGTTTTTGTACTGCAAGACTGACGTGTGAGATAACAAAACTATAATTAACTACATGCAAGCTTTATTTAAGTGGATGAGGCTTTGGACTTATTTTCAGACATAAAGCAAGTTTTCATTTACAATAAGGTAATAGATTCAAAGCAAGTTTGCAATTAACTTTTATTGTTCAAATAAAGAGAGACAATAATAACATAGATAGAGAACAACACCAACCTAGAAGTGACTAACCCATAGTCACCACAACAATAGCATGAAGTACCCTTCATACCACCCATGTCAAGTTTAAGTTTTTAAAAGGTTGTAGTCTAGTTCTTGTGGGAAATAACCAAGCGTGTCCATAACCTAGGGCGAGGCTATTCGAATAGTTTTAACCTGCAGGGTGTACCAATGTACCCACACGATAGACCGCCTTTCCACCACCACGGTTAGCACACTTCCTTTGGTATGCGGGCATGGCTAAGTCTAACAAGACACTTTCCAATGGGCGATGCTAATTAAGAGCCGCAACCCACGGAGAAAGACACATTAAACAGCCTAACCGGTGCGCTAATGCTCCCCTCCAACACCACAAACACACACACACAGAACACACCCACCGACCAGCTCATAATTAACACCTCCCAAAGTACTTAGTCAAGAGAGGTTCCATATCCCCTCGTGTGGTTAGCACGCACTAATTGCTTGGATCAATGGCACAAGTAACTCGGTCCTTAGGGACTTAGGCACCATTCGATCACACCCAACAGATCACCCAACATACCATTGTGCCCAAGCCAAGATATAATTTTTGTTTTCAGTTTTTGATTTGCAAAATGGTAAAACACAAGGGTTGGACATAATGGAATAATATAAGTATTTGTGTGATCAAGATCACCGACTAAGTCGATGATCGCCCAATACTACCGATACTAGGCATGGCTAAGCAATATTTATTCGAAATCTACTAAGTGACAAGAGCTCATCCAACGAACTCTAATCACAGCAAATAACCTAGGCTTAGGTAGTAGAGGATATTGATTTACCTACAGATTATGCAACTAGGGATTAACTAATCAATTTAACACCCAAATAGCAATGCATACATAAAGTTTAAACAAAGTATTAGACTTTAAAAGTAATGGGATTGAATGGGAAATGATCAAACTGCTTGCCTGCTTGCTGTTGCTCAATTTGTTGCGGAGGGTCGTTCTCGGGGTTACCGCAAATATCGAATCCTAAGCGAAAGAACGAAAACAACCAATAAGACGAGCAACACTTAAATGAAAAAGCAAGCAACAATTACCCAAATGCGATTGAAATTTACACACAAGGTAGAATATGGATATACCTAGACATAGAAACTGGAAAAACCTAATTTGGATTTGTGGTGCAAAGATATCCCCTAAAAACCTATTTTCTACTATAATTAGCAATGTAGCAAAAATATTTTCTAGAAAGGTTTTGAAGCTGAAATTTTTATGGTAGCTACCCACTGGTATAGTGGTAACCTATATAAAATTTCAGGTCATTTGGAGTTATATTGAAAGAGTTACGATTTGTCTAAATTGTTTTAGGTATTAAACTAAAATATGACCCTTATGATTTTTAAAACAGTAAAATTTGTGAAACCAATTTTCCTAGCAAATACACTAGCAGTGGAAGCTAATCCAATTGGATTCATACAAAAATGAGCTATAGACTAAAAGTTATGCATTTTACAAGTTTGCTAAAAGTTCTGAAAACATATTAAGTTCACTTGTTTATTATTTTTGAAAATGGTTTTCCAGATTTGATCATGGTCTACAATTATTTTTCTATTTAAGTGCAAGTTATAAGTAAGCTAACAAAACTGGAATCATCTAATTTGGATCTAAGATGACAAAGATATGAAAATGACAAGACCCTAATGTGACACCGATTTGGACTTGGCACTTTCGGGACTTCACTAACACCTAGCGGCGTGGGCGAATGAGAGCCGTCGATCTCAGATCCAACGGACGACATTGAACCAGACCAAACACCCCTCACGCGCGGAGCGGAGGGCCGACGTGGAGGCTCGAGGTCGTTGATCTCGGATCCAACGGCGAAGACCGACCACGTCGCCCGCAACGTTGTCGTCCGACAACGCGCCGAGAAAACCCGCGCACAACGCCGGCGACCAAAGGCGCGATGGCGCGAGTGAATGCCGAGAATGGTGCGCATAGCATTGCGCACCCTCTAGTACCACCCACACCGACGGTGGTGGACAGAGCGGCGCGACGGCGGGGCGCACGGGAAAAATGACAACGACGACAACGGCAAATAGCTCCGCGGCGGACCATTCAAGCGGTGCCCGAGCATCTAGGGGCCACCAGGAGCTACGGACGGACGCGAGGTGCAGAGGCGGTCGGGCGCAGCCCGCGACGAAACTCCGCGACGGACCGAGGAAGATGACGCGAGGAAGACGGTGCAGGCAAAATCAACCATGCGCGTCATCACGATGGGTTCTAAAGAGCACGAGAAGCTCCCGAGAAAGGAATTAGAAAAGGAGCACTCACCGCTACTGGAGACGAAGAAGGATGCTCGCGGTCGATTTGGGAAATCAAAATCCCGGTGCTCCGTTGAAGCAACCTGAAATTGAGCGATTGTTAAGCACCACCGAGGTGAGAGGAGGTGCCGGAGCAAGAAGGAGCTAGGGAACCACCGGAGCACGGCCTTCACGAGAAGCTCGCGGCAACAATGGCGGCGAGAGAAAGCAGGCGTTTGGGAGCTCCACAAATGCGGTGGGTGCAAGGAGAGCTCACGGGTGCGTAAAGGAAGGCGGGGAGGAAGATGGGAGCTTAAGTAGGCGAGGAAAGCCGTGAGCAACGGCAACAAGCCTCGGATGCGGCGCCTCTCACGGTCGTGACGGCGACGGAGCAGTGGCGATGGACTTTGGGCGGCTGGCGACGCGCATTTAATGCACCCGTTGGCGTCGAGGGTGAGTGGGCGCGACGCTACGCCACGAGCCTCTCGCCATGGCGCGAGCGAGCGCGAGCGCCGGGCGGCGAAGCGCGAGGAGGGCGGCGATGGCGGCCGTCCGATTTGCATCCAAGGCTAGCGCGCGATCACGTTGAAACGGCATCGGATGAGCGTCGACCGCCCGATTGAAATCCAACGGCTGCGAATCCGGCAACGGAGTTGTCGAATGCATACATGAACGCGAGCCGTCCGATGGAGATCCAACGGTCCGAGCGCGCGCCCGATCGATCGCGCGCGTGCGATTAGTTGACTCGACCAAGTCGGTTTGCTCGAGCCCGAGTCGACTCGAGTCCAATGAGCAGTGCAAACCCATTAGGTTTTGATTTTTGAACTGAAACTTTGAGGATTTAATTGAGGCATCAAATCAACTCCAAACTTTATGAAATTTTAAGCTGGAGCTTGCTTACCTTGGGGTTAACCTTCCATAAAATTTCAGAGGGTTTTGTGCATGGAATTTTCTCAAGAAATTCCGAAGGTTAAAGCAGAGGTTGACCAAGGTTTGACTTGCCTCTAAAATATTTCAAATAATTTCCCAAAATTAGAAATAATTCAGAGGTGTTACCAAGCAACCCTAGAACCAGGAAAATTATTTCCAAGGGTTTGACAAAATATTTGACCAAGGAGGTTGTTGACTTGATAATTGAGGCTTTTGATTTTGAATTCCCCAAAATTCCTTTACAAGAATTTCAGAAAAGTTTCAAGAGTAAAAGGATGAAGGAAAAGTTTTAATTTACCCTCAATTTCTTACATTTGAAACACAAGCCAAAATTTGGGATGTTACAGAGCGGGCGCGCGGAGAGAGAGAGAGAGGGCTAACAAAGTGGTCCACTGTCGGTGGGAGGCGGCTCACACATGTGGCCCAGGCCATGTGAGTTGGGGTGCGGCGGGGACAATGGGCCGGAGGGTTGGATTTCGGCCCAAAGAAGATTTCTGAGATTTTAATTAGTTTTTCTAATTTAGAAAATACCAGAAATTCAAATAAGCAATAGAAAATAGCAAATGAACTCAGAAAAATTCTAGAAATATCTAGAAAATATATCTGAGCACATAGAACCCAAATAAAATAGTTTTGGCTATTGTTCATGTTGGGATTATTCACATTAAATGTTTTTTATTATAAAGTCCAATATTAAGCTTTTGAATTAAATTCAAATAAATCCAAATGGTGAATTTTTCCCTACTAACTATTTAAAAGATTTTTAAGCTCAGAAAATTGGGATGTTACATGTCCACAAAGACACACAGCTAAACAGACTATTTCACATAGCCATATGATTGAGGTCACACAGCTCCCATCCCAAACATTTTATGAAAACTACCCCTCGTGTGAAATCCCCGAGCATATCCATGACTGCGGACGCGGCTATTCGAATAGATTGATTTAACACTCTGCAGAGGTTGTACACTTTACTCACAAGATACAATTACTGTAGCAAGCACTAATCGTAACAAAACAGTTCGGAAACTTCATCTCAAACATTGACATTCCAGATATGCTTTCTCGCTATACCAGCTCACATAGAATTAGTATAACACACACCGCTGGACAGGGATGCGGCGAACCGTCCCGCGATGCAACCACCAAGTAGTCACACCTCCACCTTGTCACACACCTAACCTATCCACCTGAACATCAATGCCGAGAATCCATAACTTACTAAGTTAGGCCCGTCCCATACCAGGCATGTGGTCGTACAGTAAGGCTCAGTTCAATGGCGCACAAAGTTAAGTCCTTAATTGACCAAGGCAAGACTTCCATTTTCTAACTAGATCACAAAGATTATCAAACCCAAGCACACAGCTTCCACCATATCACACAGCTTCCACCACTTGCCTCTGTCTAAATCCTTTACCACCCAGTTGGTTTTAGTGCAACACATGCCATTACAAAGTAATAACACATAGCACACAGTTTTACACAAAGTTCCATAGTCACTTAGTCACATTTAATAATTGCAACTTTCATGTGATGTGAGACTCGTAGCATGGCTAAGCAATTGTACTCGCATCTAACAAACCCACGTTGGTGCTACAATAATACCAACTAATAAACCAATCTAGGGTGATAAGGAATTATGGCATAAAAAGTCAAGGGGTGATAACAAATTGGATAATAACTATGCCCAAAGCTTTTAAATACAGAATTAACATAAAATGCAATACTTTAACACAAAGTAATTTGAAAACTGGGTTCAGGATGATCAAAGGTATGACTTGCCTTGGAAAAGGTCTATGTACTGGTCTTGATCTTGGGGTGCTCCTTCTTCTCCAAAGTTCCCCGACGAATCGACGTCTACTCGCAAACGAAACAAATAAACTAAACAAATAAATAACAGAGGCAAAACAAGCTCCAACAATTAAATAAAAATCTTAGATAAATAGAGCTTGAATTTAGATAAATTTAGAAATTTGAATGGGCTCAATCGGAGTTCGGATGCAAAAGTTATGGCCTCTGGAAGTTTTAAATCTAAAAAGAAACCCTAATTTGGATTTTCTGGAATTTCCCAATTATTTCTCTAAAGAAAAATCGGATTATTGCGCAATGCTGATGTCAGCAAGGAAATTCGGAAATAAAAGAAATAAAAAGAATTCTCTGACATGTGGGACCCACATGTCAGTGAGATGGCTCATGGTAGACTAGGTCTACCGAGCCTCGGATTTTGGGGCGGGGTGGACTGCCACGTGGCACTGACGGGGACGCTGACGCGGTGCCACGCGTGATGACACGCAGGCGCGGGCGCTGAGGTGGCTGCCGACGTGGACGGCCATATCAGCCCGGCAAGCGGTGGAGGCTCGGGGACCAACGACAACGGCAAACGGCGGCGATCCACCGGCGGTGAGTGGTACTTGGAGGTAAAGGGTGCGACGGTGATCTTGCTGAGGTGCTCACTAGTGCTCGGGGGTGACGAGAGTGGCCGGCGGTGAGCGATGAGCGGCGGAGGGGCTTCGGGCTCGACGGCGACAGTGTTGGAGAGGTCCTCCGGCGAAGGCGATGGTGGTTCGGGGATGCGGACGACGCGGCGATCCCGGAGATGGCCTCCACGGACGACGAGGTGGTCTGGAACGGCGACGGTGGCGAAGAAGTCCTTCGGCCGGAGATGAAGACGAAGACGGCGCCTAGGGCTTCTGGCGGCGCTGTGCTCGCGGCGGCTAGGGTTTTTAGGGGCGGCGAGGCTCGGGGTGCGGGATACAAGGGTCCTCGGGGCCTTAAATAGCCCTGGGAGGCGAGTCCGCGAAGAACACGGCGCGGTAGTGGCGATGGAAAGGGGAGAGTCTGAGTCGGGGATGATGAACAGTAACCCACGGTGGGTCCCACACGTCAGCGACGGCGGCTCGGGCGCGGGCGCGTGTGAAACAGCGTGGCTGTGAAACGGACTCAAGATCTGACCGTCCATCTAAGATCGAACGGTCCACAATCAAAGGGACGATCGGAACCTCCGGTTATATCGCGCGCATCCAGCCGTTCATCCTTGATCAAACGGCGGAGGGTGAGCGGGGCATTCGGAGAGAGAGAGAGAAACAGAGAGGCTGACAGGTGGGGTCCACCTGTCAGCGGAGGCAGGCGCGCGTGGGCGAGATGGGTCGGCGGTGAACAGGATTGGGCCGAGGTTAGGGAATTCGGCCCGAGAGGATTTTCTGAGATTTTAATAGCTTTTCTATTTTAGAAAATACCAGAAATTCAAATAAGCAATAGAAAATAGCAAATGAACTCAGAAAAATTCTAGAAAAATCTAGAAAATATAACTGAGCACATAGAACCCAAATAAAATAGAACCAAAAACTTCTTTAAAATGTCAAAGTTTAACTCATAAAACAGATACGAAGATCTGGGACAAAAAGTATGTAATGAAAGTTGTGTTTATCCCATAATTGTCAGGTTATTCCCGACAATCAAACTACCGTTTCTAGACTTGCATGACTAAGCAAATCCGAACAATATAAATTCATACATCCTATCTTAAGCATGTGGTGCTGGAGTGATTTAAGGATAACCTCAATGAATTAAGATATAACTAAACTATACATCACAAAAATAGCGACCTTATCAAAATAGCATGCAAGCGATTATCATTGCACTATCTTAACAAAACTGAGATCAAATATGATACAAAAAGAAAGTTCAAAGGATGCTTGCCTTGCTGGAAAAGTAGTTGCTCACTCTCCGTAGTGTAAGAGTCAATATCGATCGCTTTGGAATCTAAAGAATAAAGACCGATATAAACACCGAGAAATACTCCAAAAATAAAAATGCTCAAAATGCATTATTTTTCTACAGTAGCTAAGTCATGATTTTATATGAATTTAGGTGGAAAAATTATTCCATTTGGATTTAGTATGTGAAAGTTATGGCAGTTTGAATTTCAGTTTGCTGGGAAATCCAATTTAATTGGAATCTATCACTATTCATAGATTTTAATTATTTGGTGAAAATTTGCAGAGTAGTGGGAGCTATAAGGATTACATAGTTAAATACTGGATATCAAGATAAACTCAAATTGATTTGGTTCATCTTATTTGGAGTTTTATGAATTAGTTATGCATTTTTAAAGTTATCAGCCTTTTCCTATTGTCAAAATAATGCAGTTAATAGAGAATTTTCCAAAAGTACATTCTCTGTTACCAAGACCAGTTTAAAACCTATTTTAGAATAAAGTACATTGAAAATGAAAATTATCATAAGTGGTTCCACTTAATTTGGAGTTGAATTGAGGAAGTTATGAATTTATCAAGTTAATACCATTTTCTGTATATAGAAAAAAGAACTGAGGGAGGTCTTGAGGGTGGTCTTCGTAAAACAGTCACGAAGAGGTCTTTAGGGTGGTCCTTGAAAGAGGGCCACAAGGAGGTCCTGAGGGTTGTTATTGTCAAACAACCACAGGGAGGTCCTTACGGTAGGTTTGAGTAAAGAGGTCCTAGACTGCTGAGATGAACTCAAGGAGATCTTGGACTACTGAGATCGACTCTAGGAGGTCCTACGGCTGATATGAGATTTAAGAGGTCCTAGCGGTCAGGATGAACCTCAGGAGGTCTGAACGGTCCAGATGAAGATAGAGGGAGGTCCTGCGGGGTGGTCTTTTGCAAAAACGACCCCGAGGGAGGTCCTTCGCGGGACAACTACGGAGCGCGGGGACGTAAGACTTCCTTTAGGACATGAATTAAATGCTAACGATTAACTCTTAACTCCAGATCCCCTGCTACGCACCACGGCGGAGCCAACCAAGGGCCGCAATAGTTTCACAATAATATCGCACACCTCCTGGTAACCTTCTTGACGGCGGAGCCGGCCGTTACCGACGGCTAGCCGGAGTCGAGTAACGTAAGCAATGTTAAGCATGTGCCTTAGCTCCTATGGACTATTAGGGTGCTACTTGAGCTCGGAGGGTGCTTGAAGAAGGCTGGAGTTGACTGGAACAATGTCGGCGCCGAAGAAGAAGATGGATACTGTGCGGTTCTCGCAAAAGAAGAAAACCTGCGAAGAATACAAAGAATAGGTGCTCTGGGTAGCTCAAGGATCTTAAGGACATGCTAAAGGAGCAAAGAACACGATAGTCTCTTACCAAAAAGAAGTGGGAGGTGAAACGGATGCTTACGGCCGAAAATGGTCCAAGCTCCAATTCACCAGATCCTATCGTGCAATTGCAAAATTGAATGAGGGAAACACTTTATAATGTCCTAAGACACAAAGTTACCCACAAGGTTGAGGATGAGACTCACCGAGGATGGAAATGTGAAGGAGAGGTCCTCGGATGAGTTCTTCGAAGAACCAGAGGAGCTCAACTAAGAACCAAGTGCTACAAGCAAAATGAGAGCTTCACATTAGCAAAAATGAAAATGGTTCTGAACTTGGAGCAGAGAGGAAATCCTCAGAATGTAGCTTACCCAAAAGATGAACACAAACGAGCTCCCCTCTCCTCAGCCAAAAAGAGGAGAAGTGAGGGGAACACTAGGGTTCGTAGGGGTAATATGCCCGAAAAGTGACGGCAAAGGTGGCGGCGTCAAGTGGGGAAGCTCCAGGATAGGTCAAAAGGGGCGGTGGATTGACGGCGTCGACGGGGAAGTTCTGAGCACGTCGGAGAAGCTTGGACACATGGCGAGGAGCTCCTACGCGAGGTAAGGGACGAGTCTGACAACGCGGGCCCACAGCGACAGTGTCACAATCGTGCGCGCGAGACAAAAGGGAAAGTGGAGGTCGTGGGCCGTTGGATGTAAATCAAACAGCTCACGATCACTAAGGCGGGCGCGAGTGTTATAAGACATGGCAGGTCGTGGGCCATTGGATCTAGATCACATGGCTCACTATTACCAGGGCGGGAATGAGTGTAGTAGAGTAAGGGAGGTCGTGGTCGTCGGATTTGGATCGAGTGGCTCACGATCTCCGGTGCTGTTTGAATTGCCAAGTAAAAGGGGAGGTCCGGACCGTCGGATTTAAATCCAACGCTTGCATGTAAGGGTACGCTTTTAGGGGGATGGACTGAGTCAGTTTACTTAGCCAGGCTCGAGCCCGAGGAACAGTGGTGGTCGGTTAGGGTTAGGGTTTGACTGACAAACAAATTAATTTCCTCCACTTTGACCAGAGCTTTAAAAATAGAAATAAATTTTAGAAATATGTGAAATAAATCACAAAGGTTCCTGGGAAGGTCTAATGCCCACAAAAATTATTGAGCACCCCTATCCATGATATAAAGTGTACAATACAAATTCAATCTTATTGTATGTCTTTAAATTGTGTTGGATTTTTCTTAGGGTCTCAACTAGTCCCAAAAATTTGGGAAAAATTATATACATTCATGAAAATTAATATAATATTTTAATAAATTGTTTCTAGAGGAACTTCAATAGCATTTGCTTCAGTTTTTCTTTTGGAGATCAATTTAATATGTATGTTCCATCTTTGTTTGATACCACAAAGTGCAATTTATATATTGAATGCTTCAAAATAATGATGCATGCTGATGAGATGCATAGTAACTCTCTTTATTAATCTGGGGATGTGACAATTGCCCCAGTCAGGGAGCGTACATTACGACAGAAGACGGTGGTTACGTAAGTGCTAGTGATGTTGAGGATGAATATGCTCTTACAGCTAACCTTGCAGGTAATGATCAAGAGGAGGAACATAGCGATGGGGAGGAAATTTTAGGTACCGCTGCTACGGAGAATTATAGGACCATAATTGTGCAACGAGTGTTGAGCACTCAAAGGGAGCAAGCGGAGAAAATACAGCGCCATAATTTGTTTCAGATGTTCCTTATCATCAAGGATTGTCGTGTTCGTGTCATAATTGATGGTGAGAGTTGTAATAACTTGATAAGTTTAGATTTATTCAAGAAGCTTGGCTTGACCACACGTGCACATCCTCATCCATACCACATTCAGTGGTTCAACAACAGCGGTAAGGTGAAGGTAACACAATCTACGGGAGTGCATTTTTCCATTGGTTCCAATCATGATGCTGCTGATTTCGACGTAGTGCCTATGCAAGCTTGCTCACTTTTATTAGGTCGTCCATGGGTATTTGATACTGATGCAACTCATCATGGTAGAAGTAATAAGTACTCTCTTATGCACAAAGGAAAGAAAATAATTTGCTACCTTTGACACCTGCTAAAATTGTGCAATGTGAAAAAGAGATAGCTGCAAATGAGAGGAAAGAACATGAACATGAATATGAAAATCAGCAAGTAGTGAAGAATATTCTCCCACCTAAGAAAGAGAAGTTGGCACCTAGTTCTAGAACTGAGGGAATTAAATTAAAGGGTTGTGTCATGCTTGCAACCAAATCTGATATTGCTGAAATGGTCGATAATGATATGCCATGTTATGCTTTGATATGCAAAGACACTTTATTTTCACTTGATGATATATCTAGCTCTTTGTCGTCTGCTGTCACTAACCTTTTGCAGGAGTATGACGATGTGTTTCCAGCTGAACTACCCCCGGGACTGCCACCTATTAGAGGGATTGAACACCAAATTGACTTAATTCTGGGAGCAACTTTGCCAAACCGTGCGGCGTATAGAACCAATCCGGAGGAGACTAAGGAAATTCAACGACAAGTCCAAGACCTTTTGGACCGAGGGTATGTACGAGAAAGCCTTAGTCCTTGTGTTGTTCCTGTTCTTTTGGTTCCTAAGAAAGACGGTAGTTGGTGTATGTGTGTTGATTATAGAGCCATTAATAATATCACAATACGGTATCGTCATCCTATTCCTAGGCTGGACGACATGCTAGATGAGTTGAGTGGTTCTATTATTTTCACAAAGATTGACTTGCGTAGCGGGTACCACCAGATTAGAATGAAATTGGGAGATGAATGAAAAACAGAGTATAAAACTAAGTTCGGGCTATATGAGTGATTAGTAATGCCTTTTGGTTTAACTAATGCACCTAACACTTTCATGCGTTTGATGAACGAAGTTTTGCGTGCTTTCATTGGAAAATTTGTGGTGGTTTATTTTGATGATATTCTGATATATAGCAAGTCATATGAAGAACACCTGAATCATTTACGTGTTGTTTTTAATGCTTTGCGAGATGCACATTTGTTTGGTAACCTTGAGAAGTGCACCTTTTGCACCGATCGAGTATCGTTTCTTGGCTATGTTGTTACTCCACAGGGCATTGAAGTTGATCAGGCCAAGATCGTCGCTATCCAGAGTTGGCCGCCTCCTAAAATGGTCACACAAGTGCGGAGTTTTCTCGGGCTCGATGGCTTCTATCGGCGTTTTGTTCGGGATTTCAGCACCATCGCTGCACCGCTGAATGGGCTTACAAAGAAGGGTGTTCCTTTTACTTGGGGCACCATACAACAATAAGCTTTCGACGCTCTCAAAGATAAGTTGACACACACCCCTTTGCTTCAACTACCTGATTTTTGCAAGACTTTTTTGAATTAGAATGTGATGCTAGTGGCATAGGTTTTGGTGGTGTGTTAATTCAAGAAGGAAAACCTGTTGCTTACTTTAGTGAAAAATTAAATGGGCCTAGTTTGAACTATTCTACCTATGATAAAGAATTATATGCTCTAGTTCGAACTTTGGAAACATGGCAACATTATTTATGGCCCAAAGAGTTTGTAATACATTCTGATCATGAATCTTTGAAGCATATTCGAAGTCAAACCAATCTGAACCATAGACATGCTAAGTGGGTTGAGTTTATTGAGTCTTTCCCTTATATCATTAAACATAAAAAGGGCAAAGAAAATGTAATAGCGATGCATTGTCTAGAAGATATACCATGCTTTCACTACTTGACTTCAAAATCTTTGGATTAGAGACAATAAAGGAGCAATATGTGCATGATGCTGATTTTAAAGAAGTGTTGCTTAATTGTCAAGAGGGAAAGGGTTGGAATAAATTTGTGGTGCATGATAGGTTCTTGTACCGTGCTAACAAGCTATGCATTCCAGCTATCTCTGTTCGTCTTTTGTTGTTACAGGAGGCGCATGGAGGAGGATTAATGGGTCACTTCGGCGTGAAGAAGACCGAGGACATTCTGACCCACCATTTTTTTTGGCCAAAGATGAGGCGAGACGTCGAACGCTTCATTGCCCGCTGCACCACGTGCCAAAAAGCTAAGTCACGACTTAATCCTCATGGTTTATACATACCTCTTCCTGTTCCAAGCACACCTTGGAAAGATATTTCTATGGACTTTGTTTTAGGTCTGCCTAGAACAAAGAAAGGGAGGGATAGTATTTTTGTTGTCGTGGATAGATTCTCTAAGATGGCTCATTTTATACCATGTCATAAAAGTGATGATGTTACAAATGTTGCTGATTTATTCTTTAAAAAAATTGTTAATTAATTGATTTTTTTTGGATTTTAAAAAGGTTTTTCCTATTTTTCAGAAATTAAAAATAATTTATATACAAAAAATAAAAACCAACTTTAAGTTGGAATTAATTTTATTAAGTTAAAAATAATTCAAGGAATTTCTGTAATTTTTTCTAGAATTTTTTAACTCTATTTGCTATTTTCTAAAAGACTATTTGATTTGTTGCATTTTCTGAAATTCATAAATCAATTAAAATCTCATTTTCTCTTTTGGGATGAAATCCTCTTTTGGGCCAAAATTCGGATATCCGGACTTTGTCTTATCCAGATAATCTGTATTTGTATCCGCCGGATAGCATGCCTACCGTATTCGTTTCCCTTTTCGGCAAAAAAAACCGAATTCATTTCCGATCTGAAAATTATCCAAGAAAAATCCGATCCAACACAATCTGAATTAGTTTTCATCCGGATCGGTCAGAAACTATCTGATCTATTTTCACCCCTGAGAGAGGGTAAGGGGAGGAGGTAGGGGTGCAAGTGGGTATGGGTTGTCCGTGATCCCACTAAATCCGCCCCCACAAAAAACAGTAAGTGGACTCCCACAGGTTAGCTTCTCTTTTAAGTGGACTTTAGTGGCAGCCCATGTAGCCCACAATTTAGCCCGTGTAGCCCATCTCTTATCCCCAATTAACTATAGCCCTAATGCCCTATCCGGTTATCCCCGATTCCCCGTACCCCTTCGGGCTTCGGACTTCGACTTGACTTCTCGACTAGCGATGCAACCGATATGACTTACACGGCGGCTAATTTGGTGGGGCACCATGGCAAAGGTGCACGACGCGGAGGATCAGGCAGAGCGCCACTGAGGGCGCACAGGGCAGCGGATCCGGCAGGGCTGTTGGTGCCGATGGTATGGTGGACGGTGAGGGCTCAATGTCTGGTGTGGAGAATATGGTGGGGCTCTTCGCAGGCGACGGGGAAGAGTCATAGTTGGCAGTTGGCGGCTATGAGCAATGACAACCATGTGGTGGCGAGGTCTGCAACCGTGAGAAGCCATAACTATCCAAGAAGTTTGCATCCTCCCCTTCCCTCTTACAGTTCTTGATTCATCATTTGTTAGTTTTTTTTATTTGTTGTTGCCATGTGCTTGCCTGGTGTAGATCTAGAAAAGAACAGAAGAGAAAGAGCTGGAGAAGAGGAAGAGGGTGGAGGAGGATAGCCGGCCCAGGGAGGTAGTAAAGACGAACAAGGTGAATCATTTCACACATCAAATAATATGCTAGCATGAGGGATTACTCATTTTTGTAATTGTAGTTATGGCTAGCAGATGCTTTGATAACTCATTGGTATGAAGAATATTGGCTAATTTTGAGTGATAGTATGAAAAAAAATCCATTGAACCTGTAAATATGAGCTAATGTTAAGATCTTTCGTATATTAAGTTCTAGCAGGACATTTGTCAGCAAGAAATGTGTTGTTTGAAGAGTGGAATTCACCAAAAACAAATTAGCCTCAATCATTCAAATTTGTTTGCCAAAGAAACACTTCAATGCAAAAAAAAAAAGGTGAGATAGTGATTGTTGGCCCATTTTGACTTTGCCATCTCCTAGAACAAATCTGGTTGTGGAACTGCAGCTTTATTCCCTATTCTTAATATGCCTCTTATCCCAATGCTTAGATTAGCCTTCTCAGCATGAGCCAACCTTATCTGAGATATTCCCCATTATTTTTTACAGCGTGCTCTTACCTACGGCACATAGCCAAGTAAAACAATAAGAGTAGATCCATATGGCAGTGTAGCGAATGATAGACTTATAATTTAGCCACACTGAGGTAGAGGAATTAATTTAGCCACACAAAAGTAAAGGAAACTGAAGTCCACTTTTCACAAATAAATTTTCAGAGATTACTTTATTAAATTTTTAATGGCTATCTACTTGATATTATCCATGTGTAACGGATCTAGGCATGCAGTATTTTAATTCACTTGTTCTCTTTGTTTCCTAGAGAGGGGGTTCACTGTCGGCTACTCTACAGAGTCTACGAATTCGGTCTACAGTGGCGACTCTGGTGAGGTCGCCAGGGGTAAACTTGTTGATGTCTCCGTTTGGGGCATTGGCGAGAGCGGCGACATTTGAAACGAGGGATGAGGTCTCCATACCCAACGACATCATGTTGTATTGTACATTTTTCCATCGCCAAAGAGGTCTCCGTCCCTGGCAAGGACTTCATCTGGTGAGATTTACTTCCATGTTCTTTTTAGTTTTTAGTAGTTGTTAATCTTTTGCATTCCATATTTCCGTTCCAGTCTGGTAGAGTATCACAATTGTTTTGCATTCCAGCCAAGTAGAAAGCTGCTGCACTGTCCGGTCACAAAACAAAATACCATTTGAAATTGTTTTGCATTCTCTTGTGTTGAGCTTGTACAAAATACAACTATTTTACATTCCAGTCATGTAGGAGGTTTGAGAGGTACTACTTCATTCACTCTGTTTAGTTCTGTAGTTGGGCATCATTCATCAAACATATTTGAGAGGTAGAATTTTTTTATTTAATACTTTTTTAATAATATTTTAAACTTAACCCCTTGTGAACTTCATTTCTAATTTTGACCCGTTTGGCCACACCATGAGCCGTGATGTGGCCAAACCGTTCTGTCACGCCACCGTCCTCGGTATGGCCAAACCTGTCACGCAAGCCCTCGCCCGCACGCCGTGCCAACGTGAAGGGCTAGCGTGGCAGTATTCATGCCCGCACCCATGGTGTGACAAGCCTGCCTTGTCACGCCATGAGAGTTGGCGTGACAGTGCTGCCTTTATTTCAAGGTGTTCTCGGATGATGAAATGTTACATTTGTTGAATCAGAGCCATACTGGCCGTAGAAACCCCTAGCCTGGTCGTCCTTAAGGATATTTTGAAAGCTTAATTTCTAAATGTCAAAAGAATTATGAAAATCTTAAGTAGATTCTTAGATTTTACTTCTTATCTATCTTAGCTTGCTCATCTCACCTTATTCTTGACTGAAATTGAAAAGTTGTTTTCCCTCTCATCTTCTTTCAAAAGATAGTTGCTTAATCGATTAAGTTGGTTTTGGGAAAACCATAAGGGCTTTAAATTAAGTCTTGGTTGTATTTTGGAGAAGATTTGGAGCTACTGGAAATGAAGATTTCGGCCAACAGCTTGAAGAAGAAATCTGGACAGCAAGCTTCAATTTCTTGACAGCTAGCTTTTAATTAGTAAGTAGTGCTGAAAATGAGAGGTAAATTCAACTAAAACTTGTGGGGATAATAGGGTAAGAAGTGATAAGAGTTAGCTAAGTGTCTAACCTTTCTTTAGGTAATTTTCACCTTGTTTCCGAGCTGTTTCGAACCAAGGTTGATGTGATGAAAATTGCCTTCCTAAAAACTGATTACTCGTTCTTCCATACGAGTTAGTCATACTAGAAAGTTGGATTTTATTTTTGTGATCTTGCTGTGATTTTATGCTGGTTCTTAAGCTGTTAGAGTTTATTTTGTAGAGTTGTTAATTGTTTTTCTTTGTCTCCTGTTCCGGAGTTGTTGCTGACTTATCTTTGTGGAACAGGATGGCAAGAATAACCCGCAGCAGTCAGTCGGCTGGTCCTGATGAGGAGCTTCCCCCTCCTCCAACCATGGCTGAGGTTCTTGCTCTGTAATACCCCGGAAGTGAGGTAAGCGAATCGCCGGGAGAGATTTAATTAATCGGGGGAGAATAAATTGAATCGGGAGGATGTTTTTTTCATCAAATCGCCAAAACAGAAGATGAGAGGGGGTTTTCCGCATTTATATGGCAACTCGGGCCCTAGGCCTTGGCCCATGTGGGCTGGCCGGCCAAAAGGGGGGAGGCGCCACCCCCTCCCCCAAACCCTAGCCGCCCCCCATTCTCCCACCCCTCCTCCTCCCTTGTGCCGCCACTTTCCCCACCCCTCCTCCTCCCTTGCGCCCCAACCTCCCTCCCTGGTTCCTCTCCTGCACCCCTCCCTTGCACCTCCCTAGTCCTCCATTGCTGCGGCCAGAGAGAAGAAGAGATCGCCTATGGGTGGCCGGCCAAGAAGGAAGAAAAGAGGGAAGGAAGAAGGGAGAAGAGAAGGGAGAAGAAGAGGAAGTGGAATCGCCATCCGGAGTTGTGATCTTCAGCTGCTCCAAGGGTAACTAGCATCGTTTGTTGTTGTGTGTTTAGTCGTAGAAGAGAAATTGGGTAGTCTTGGGCTAGGTTGCAATCTGCCGCTGTTTTTGCAGATTTCGTCCAGTAGCTTGCGCGGGCAATCTCAGGTGGTTAGAGGCCGAATTAGGGGTTTTGGTCTCCTAGAGAGTTGTAGGTTATGTTCGTAGCTTTCAGTGTCCACCAAGATCACCCAAATCCGATTAACGGTCAGGAAGTTATGAATGTTTTAGTATCGCTGCTCTGTTAATCTGTCAGTTTTGGGCAGTCTTTAGAAAACTGGTTATTACTGCTTGTTAAAAGGAAAATCAGGGAATCTCAATATAACGAAAAAGGTGGGTAATTTCCATACCTTTTCATAGAGATAAAGAACACGAGATGTGGACTTTTGTAGCAAAAGTTATGGTGGTTTAAGCGTACTGTCCAGAGAACCCGACGAGAATTCTGTCGTCTGATGTTTGGTTTGATAGGGGAAGTTAAGGGCAGAATCAAGAGGGCTCTCCAACTAGGTTTATTTAGGTAATTCAATTACCTTTTCAGAAAGTCTAAGAGCATCTCAATTGGACTCCTGAGCAGGAAGTTATGTATTTTAGAATTTGGCTGTTTCCAGTAAGCACCAAAACGATCGCTAGAAATTGGGGGTTTTGTTAACACTTGGGAGTTAGCGAGTTTTGTTGTGTTATTATGCTCTTGGTCCAGCGTGTTGGTCTTAGATTGGGATACCTTTATGTTCAGGTGGGAGCGCGGTTCCAGGGGCAGCACCCTCTTCGCGTCTACCATTCTCGCACGGTTGAGGCAAGTGCATCGTTTGTATTTTGGTTGTGATTTGCTTGGATATGAATGTGTGTTGATGCGTGTTAGTATCGTATGGCTGTGAACAAGCGTGCATAACAAGAATGGTGAATGTTCAAAGTATGGCTTTGCATTATCCATAAATGTCGTTACTGGTTTTGGTACTTTGATGATGAATAGTATTGGTACATGTGCATATTGATATCATGTGGCGACCTGGTCTTGTGAGGACCAAGTATGCACAACTTTGAAGAATTTATTTGATGAAATGACTATGAGGAATGATCGGGGTTGCAGGTATTCGGGCTATTATATATGTAAGCTTGCAAGATGGGATTGTGATGTATCTTGATAGTATAGCCTTGCTTGCCTGTTAATGAGATGAATTACTGTTTTATCTTGATGACTGTTAGTTATGGTTAAATGGTTCTACCGCATGTTGTTATTGCTTACATGATAATGAGAATATGATGTATTCCTGATTATGCATATGTTATCATGGTGCATATGCATGTTGAGAGCATAAAGGTGCCCTGGTCACGTGGTAACCAAGCACATACAGTTGAGGTCCCTGTCATGTAGATGACGGGCTTGAGGTCCCCACATTCGTGGAATGTGAGCTATGAATATAAGAGGTCCCCATCATTAAAGTGATGGGCAAAGGTCCCTATACATGTGGTGTATAGGCTTTTGGTCCCTGTGCCGGAAGGCACGAGCATGGGTATCAATGACGGTTGCATACTTCACATTACCGGTAAAATGCAAAAGTTAAAGAGAAAGAGAAAGTGCACCTGAGCATCTTGCATCGCATGAGCATAAGACATGTTTTTATTTGAGATGGTATATGGATGTTGATGATTACAGTAGTCTATGTTATTATTGCCATTTAATGTACTTGCCGGGTCTTTGGACTCACTCTTCTTTGTTGTTGTGTTTTAGGTACCCCTTTACAAGAACGGCATGCATGGGAGGGAATAGAAGTGGTTGCACAATGGCACGAACTACTCACATTTGGACTAATAGATTGATAGATTAGTAGTTGAGTAATTGCATAAAGGATTTCTTATGATTACTCACTATGCATGCTATAATTTGTAATAGAGTTGATTAGAGGATTATGATGGTCATTCTGTTTATGTGTTAGTTGTTTAGCATGCTATGGAAGTTGTAGTGACGATTAGCATAGTTTTGGCTATCTCTTGTCTATGCTGGAGGTTGGATTAATTAATTATGTTATATTTAAATGTTGGGACCTTTCGTTTAGTAACTAAACAAAGAAGGTTCTGTCAGATTTTGGAGATTTGTTTCAATGTTGAAAATGTTATTGTATTGGTTTAGTAGCATTCCAGGCTCATGTGGGGCTGGGGTGTTACATGCTCAAATCGAGTGGAACTGCATGGATCAGACTCGGATTCTGGAGGTCATCGCGAGGAACACCTCCACTCCCTCTGGTGCCTCGGGATCTGGAGGTAGTGGTCATCAGACTCGTGGAGGACTTGCGGAGTTCCTTCGCACACAGCCACCCGCCTTCTCCCGATCTGAGGACCCCCTGGATGCAGATGATTGGCTGCGTCTGGTTGAGCGGAAGCTCAACAATGCTCAGTGCGAGGAGCAGGATCGAGCACTCTTTGCATCTCATTAGCTGGAGGGTGCAGCACTCTCTTGGTGGGAGAACTTTCTCGCCATGCAGCCCGCGGGCCATGTGGTCTCGTGGGAGGAGTTCAGGTCTTCCTTCTGTCGGGCCCACATCCCCGATAGCCTAATGGAGCTTAAGAAGAAGGAGTTTCTTGCGCTCAAACATGGGCGCAAATCTGTGATGGAGTATTTGTACGAGTTTAATCACTTGGCTCGTTACACTCTGGGTGAGGTGGCCACTGATGAGGCCAAGCAGGAGAAGTTCATGGCTGGCTTGTCTGAGGAGCTGCAGGACAAGCTCTCTATCATTGACTTCCCCGACTTCCAGGCCTTGGTTGACAAGGCCGTGGTCACCGAGCACAAGGCGAGGGCGCTGGGCGAGTCCCGCAAGCGCAAGTGGGAGGCCCACCGGTCTGCACAGGCCAGCCTCTCCTGTCCCCGTGTTGGGCCTACACCAGGGGCCCGTTCTTTGGCTTCACCACTGCCGAGGCTGTCGGCGCCAGTTACTCGTCCCTCGTAGGCCGTGTTTCAGCCACGTGCACCTGCGACCCAGCAGCAGGGTGGCCTCCGCAATCCGGCTGCCGAGGTCACCTGCTTCGCCTGCAACAAGAAGGGCCACTATGCCAACAGTTGCCCTTAGAGGACTGGAGCGGCCCCTCGTCCTAATGGAGGATGCGGGCAAGGGAATGGTCACCCACCGGACCAAAAGATAGTCCAGAAGACTCAGGGTGTGGGAAGTGGCCGAGTCAACCACATCTCGGCTGAGGAGGCACAGGAGGCGCCCGACGTTGTGTTGGGTACGCTTCTTGTCAATTCTCTCCCTGCTGTAGTATTATTTGATTCAGGAGCTTCTCATTCTTTTATTTCAAGATCATTTGCTGCTGCTTGTGACCTTCACTTTGTTCCTTTGGGAGTTTCATTGCTTATTCGCTCTCCGGGGTCAGAAATGAGAGCTGATCTGGAGTGCCGGGACATTCCTATTGTTATTGAAGGAGTAAGATTCTTGGTGAACCTCATCCTACTTGGCTCAGCGAGTCTGGATGTGATTCTTGGCATGGATTGGTTGTCCCAACACTTGGGGCACATCGATTGTGCCAGGAAAGTTGTCTACCTCACCAACCCCTCAAGCGAACAAGTTGGGTTTTCACCGCAGCTGCAAGGGCCGCATTTTTGTGCCCTTGAAGCAAAGCCAGCCTTGGAGATTCAAGATGTGCCCACAGTATGTGATTTTGTGGATGTCTTCCCTAAAGATTTGCTTGGGATGCCTCCAGTTCGAGACCTGGAGTTTGTTATTGAGTTGTCGCCTGCACGCGCTCTATTTCTAAGGCGCGTGCATCAATGCCTCCTAATGAGTTGGAGGAGCTGAAGAAGCAATTAGGTGAGCTTCAAGCAAAGGGCTTTATCCGACCTAGCTCATCTCCTTGGGGTTGTCCTGTGATATTTGTGAAGAAGAAGGACAAGACCCTGCGTATGTGTGTTGATTACCGTCCGCTTAATGAAGTGACGGTGAAAAACAAATATCATTTGCCTCGTATTGATGATCTCTTTGACCAATTGACTGGAGCCCGTGTGTTCTCCAAGATTGACTTGAGGTTGGGATATCATCAAGTGCGGATCAGGGCTGAAGATATTCCAAAGACGGCTTTCACTACTCGTTATTGCCTTTACGAGTATACCGTCATGTCTTTTGGCTTAATCAATGCCCCCGCTCTATTCATGAATCTTATGAACTCGGTGTTCATGGAGTATTTGGATAAGTTCGTTGTAGTCTTCATTGATGACATTCTTATCTACTCCAAGAGTGAAGAAGAGCATGCTGAGCATCTGAAGATTGTATTGGGCAAGCTGCGTGAGCACCAGCTGTATGCCAAGTTCAGCAAGTGCGAGTTCTGGTTGAAGGAAGTGGCATTCTTGGGCCATGTTCTTTCAGCAGGAGGCGTAGCTGTGGATCCTAGCAAGGTCAGCAATGTTGTATCTTGGGGTCAGCCCAAGTCAGTCACCGATGTGCGGAGTTTTCTTGGTTTAGCGGGTTACTATCGTCGCTTTATCGAGAACTTCTCCAAGATCGCAAAGCCGATGACTGAGTTGCTCAAGAAGGACAAGAAATTTCTGTGGTCCTCTGCTTGTGATGAGAGTTTTTAGGAACTCAAGAAGCGCTTGACTTCAGCTCCAGTGCTTGTTCTTCCTGATGTACACAAGAGCTTCGATATCTTTTGCGATGCCTCTCGTCAGGGACTCGGTTGTGTTCTTATGCAAGAAGGCAAGGTAGTGGCCTATGCATCAAGGAAGTTGAGGCCTCATGAACTCAACTATCCTACCCATGATTTGGAGTTAGCTGCAGTGGTTCATGCACTCAAGATTTGGCGGCATTACCTGATTGGCAACCGTTGTGAGGTGTATTCTGATCACAAGAGCTTGAAATATTTGTTCACCCAGCCAGATCTGAACTTCAGGCAAAGAAGATGGTTGGAATTGATCAAAGATTATGACATGGGCATTCAGTATCATCCGGGTAAGGCCAATGTGGTTGCCGATGCACTTAGCCGGAAGGTGTATTGCAATACTTTTATGCTCTAAGAGCAACAACCTGCCCTTCTTGAAGAATTTCAGTGGCTCAATTTGGGTTTGATTAAGCATGGTTCCCTTGCTACCTTGGTTGTGCAACTAACCTTGATGGACCAAATCAAGGCTGCGCAACAGGAAGATGTTGGTGTGAGTCAAATCAAGCAGAACATCAAGGATGGGACGGCCAAGTGCTTCTCAGAAGATGAGCATGGTGTTGTGTGGTTTGGACAGCGCCTTGTAGTTCCAAAGGTCATGGAATTACGGGATTTGATTCTCCGCGAAGCCCATGACTCCCCCGTGTCCATTCATCCCGGGGCTACCAAGATGTATCAAGACCTTCGTCAGAAGTTTTGGTGGACCCGTATGAAGCGCGAGATTACCAAGTTCATTGCCGAGTGCGACGTGTGCTGTCGTGTTAAGGCCGAGCATCAGTGTCCAGCAGGCCTTCTTCAGCCTTTGCCAGTACCTAAGTGGAAGTGGGATTCCGTTGGTATGGACTTCATCACTGGTCTGCCCCGTACTTCTTCTGGGAAGGATGCTATCTGGGTTGTCATTGATCGATTGACAAAGGTAGCACATTTTCTGCCAGTGCGCACCAACCTCAGTGTCAGTCAGTTGGCGAACCTTTACATATCTCGCATTGCGTGCTTGCATAGTGTGCCACGAACGATTGTGTCGGATCGTGGTTCTCTTTTCACCTCTCGCTTTTGGCATAGTCTACAAGAGACTATGGGGATCCGTCTTACTTTCAGCACAGTCTTTCATTCTCAAACTGATGGTCAGACGGAAAGAGTCAACCAAGTGTTGGAAGATATGCTCTGTGCTTGTGTTCTTTCCTATGGGAAGAATTGGGAGAAATGCCTTCCACTTGCTGAGTTTTCCTACAACAACAGCTTTCAGGTCAGTCTTGGCATGGCACCTTTTGAGGCCTTGTATGGGAGGAGGTGCAGAACCCCACTGAACTGGTCAGAAACTAGTGAAAGCGGCGCTTCGCCCGCACTCGATCAATGAGGCCGAAGCCGAGTTCGATTGATTCCGAGCATTTGCGCGTGGGCCCACCCGAGCAAAATAGCTATGCGGATCGTCGTCGCCGAGAGTTGAGCTTTGAGACCAATGACTTTGTGTATCTCAAAGTCTCACCTTTGAAGGGTCATCAGCGTTTTGGCATTAAGGGCAAATTGGCTCCTCGTTATGTTGGGCCTTATCGCATCGTCGAGAAAGTGGGAGCTGTTGCATATAGATTGGAGTTGCCAGCTACACTGGAGTGGGTACATGATGTGTTCCATGTATCACACCTGAAGAAGTGCCTCCGTGTTCCGGCTGAAGAAACTCCGTTGGAGAATCTCGATGTGCAAGAGAATTTGACCTACCATGAGCATCCTATTCGTATTCTCGAAGAATCTGAACAGAGAACTAGGAACTATGTCATCAAGTTCCTTAAGGTTCAGTGGTCAAATCATTCCGAGGATGAGGCAACTTGGGAGAGGGAAGATCGCCTCCATGCTGACTACCCGTCTTTCTTCTCCGAGTAAACGGAATCTTGGGACGAGATTCTTGTAAGGGGGGAGATTTGTAACATCCCAAGTTTCAGATTTGTGTTTCAAATGTAAGAAAATAAGTAGAAATTAAAACTTTTTCTTACATCTTGTATTCCCTATATGCTTTGAACAATTGTTGTAAGAAGTTATGGAAATACAAAGTCACAAGTCATTTTGACCAAAACCTTATCCTCCAAAAAACAATCCTGTAAATCTTAGAATCATCCTTTGGAAATATTTTTCCTAAGTTCCTGGGATGACATGTGACCCCTCTGGAAAATTTCACAATTTTTAGAAATTAATTGAATATTGTTAGAGGGCAGTCAAACCTGTTTGACTTCAGTCAAACCCTATTCCAGAACCTTGCAGATTTTTTGGAGAAAAATGCACTGCATAAAAACCTCTGAGAATTTTATACCAGGTTAATATCTAAATTAGCAAGATCCTGTAAAAACTTTCAGAATTTTTGGAGTTGTTTTGCTATCCCAAATAAATCCCCAAAGTATCAGCTCAAAATTTAAAACCCAAAACCTGATTTCATTGTTCCTCGCGTTCGAGTCAGACTTGGGCTCGAGCCACTTGTTTTGGTCCAGTCAACTAACTGCACCAGGCCTCCTTTTATAACGCGCTATCGATCTTAGCCGTTAGATTTAAATCGAATAGCCCGCATTGATTGGGCCGTTCAGAACTCGCGAAGCGCCCACTCATTTTTGGCCGTTGGATCAAGATCTGAGCGTCCAGATTAAGTGTGCCGTTCGGGTCACTCGGAGGACACATTAAATCGTGACCGTTCGTTTTTTATCCAACGCTTGCGATCTCCCCTATTGTTTTGGACCTCAGAAACGTGGAGTGATCTGAGCCGTTCATTCTCAATCCGACGGCTCACAGCGTCCTAGCCTTTTCTCTGGTCATCTTCCTCCTCGCACCGTGCGTGAACAGAGAGAAAGGGAGAGAGGCATGGCACTGTCAAATCATGTTCCCTTGTCAACGTCCCTTTTGGCCGGCAATTCGTGGGCGCAGGCGATTTCGTCCATGCCTGTAACATCCCAAATTTTGGCTTGTGTTTCAAATGTAAGAAATTGAGGGTAAATTAAAACTTTTCCTTCATCCTTTTACTCTTGAAACTTTTCTGAAATTCTTGTAAAGGAATTTTGGGAAATTCAAAATCAAAAGCCTCAATTATCAAGTCAATAACCTCCTTGGTCAAATCTGTTGTCAAACCCTTGGAAATAATTTTCCCTGGTTCTAGGGTGGCTTGGTAACACCTCTGAATTATTTCATAATTTTTGGAAATTAATTGAAATATTTTAGAGGCAGGTCAAACCTTGGTCAAACCTCTGTCTTAACCTTCTGGAATTTCTTGAGAAAATTCCAGTGCACAAAACCCTCTGGAAATTTTATGGAAGGTTAACCCCAAGGTAAGCAAGCTCCAGTTAAAATTTCATAAATTTTGGAGTTGATTTGATGCCTCAATTAAATCCCCAAAAGTTTCTGCTCAAAAATCAAATTCTAATGGGTTTGCACTGTTCATTGACTCGAGTCGACTCGGGCTCGAGCCAACCGACTCGGTCGAGTCAACTAATCTGCACGCGCGATCGATCGGGCGCGCGTGTTCGACCGTTGGATCTCCATCGGACGGCTATGCGTTCGTGTATGCATTCGGACAACTCCGGTTGCCGGATTCGCGGCCGTTGGATTTCAATCCGCGGTCGTCGCTCATCCGATGCCGTTTCAACGCGACGCGACGCTAACCCTTGATGCGAATCGGACGGCCGGGTCGTCGCCGCCTTCCTTTCGCGCGCGCAGCGCGCAGAGCTCGCGCGCGCAGCGCCATGGCGGGGTGGTTGGAGCGCGTGGCCGGGTCACCTCGCAACGGTCTCTGCGGTGCATTTAATGCGCGCGCTGCACCGCCTCGCAAGTCCATGGCTCAATCGCCTCCGCCGCCGTCACGACCGTGAGAGGCGCCGCATCCGAGGCGCCAACGGTGCCCCTTGCCCTCGGCTACTTAAGCCCTTGCTCCTCCTTGACCTCCTTTCACCTTTGCGCAACTCGAGCTAGTACTCTGTGTGTGTTTGAGCTCTAAAACCCGAAACCGTTTGCCGCCATTGCCGAGCTTCAAGCTCACGGTGAAGGCGGTATCACGATGGTTCCTGGCTCCTTCTTGCTCCTATTGCTTCTCCTCACCTCGGTGGTGCTTAACAACCACTCCATTTCAGTTGCTTCAACGGGGCGCGAATTTCAGATTTCCCAAATCGGCCGCAACTACCCCTTTCGCCCCGACTCGGTGAAGTCCCCATCCTCGATTCCTTGCTCGGGGCACCCTTGGGATGTCTTTGGTGCTATGCCGATGACCCGCGTGGTGGCCTTGCTCAGTTGACCTCCACGGTGAAGCTCTTCGCGATCGCCACCGACTTCGCCGCCGGGCTGCTCGATCATCCTCCGTCCACCCCAACCCCGTCATCATCTTGATGAACCCCGTGAGCTTCGGCTATCCCCGCTTAGCTTTTGCCGCACCGTGGTCATGGTTCCTGTTTGGTCTCGCCGCCGTTAGCCTAGCTCGCCGCCGACTACGCTTGGGCTCCGGTTGGTTGCGTTAAGTCCATAGGACCCCGCCATAGCTTTTGCACTGGCCCATTTGCGCGTAGCTTAGCCTTGTCATCGCGTTTTGCCGTAGCACTCCTCCGCTCGCCGCGCCGCGCGTTAGGTCACCATTGGCCTCGCCTGGTGCCATCAAAGCGCAATAGTGCTAGGATCCCGCTTTGCCTTGGCGGCGCGCCGCCATGGCAATTCGCCGGCGACAAGCCGAGCAAGCTCGCGGCCGGAGCTCCTCTCGTTGTCGGACGGAGCTCCGTGTCGGGGCGACGTGGCCCATTGGTGGTCGTCCGATCCCAGATCTACGCCCTCGCTCTCCACGCCGCCGCCCTCTTCGCGCGCGTCGGCGCTGTGTCGCGGATTCAACCGGGACGCCCGATCTGAGATCAACGGCTCTGGTTCGTCCACGTCTCTGGATGCTAGGAAAGGTCCCGAAAGTGCAAAGTCCAGAAATCAGTATCACATTTGGGTCTTGTCATTTTCATATCTTTGTCATATTAGCTCCGAATTAGATGATTCCAATTTTGTTAGCTTCCTTATAACTTGAACTTAAATATAAAATAATTGTAGACCATAATCAAACCTGGAAAACCATTTTCAAAAATAGTAAACAAGTGAACTTAATACTGTTTTTCAGAACTTTAGCAAACTTGTAAAATGCATAACTTTTAATCCATAGATCATTTTTGTGTGAATCCAATTGGTTTAGCTTCCACTGGTACTGTATTTGCTAGGAAAATTGGTTTCACAAATTTCACTGTTTTTAGAAATCATAAGGATCATATTTTAGTTTAATAACCTAAACAATTTAAACAAATCATAACTCTTTCAATATAACTCCAAATGACCTGAAATTTTATATGGGTTACCACTATACCAGTAGGTAGCTACCATAAAAATTTCAGCTTCAAAACCTTTATAGAAAATATTTTTGCTACAGTGCTATTTTAGTGTAGCATTTTGGCCGAAAATAGGTTTTTATAGAATATCTTTTGCACCAAAAATCCAAATTAAGTTTTTCCAGTTCCTATGACTAGGTATATCCATTTTCTACCTTGTGTATAAATTTCATCGCATTTGGATAATTGTTGCTTGCTATTTCATTTAAGTGTTGCTCGCCTTATTGGTTGTTTTCGCTCTTTCGCTTAGGATTCGATATTTATGTAACCCCGAGAACGATCCTCCGCAACAATTTGAGCCACAACAAGCAGGCAAGCAGTTTGATCATTTCCATTGATCCCATTACTTTTAAAAGTCTAATATTTTGTTTAACTTCTATGTATGCATTGCTAATTTGTTGTTAAATTGATTAGTTAATCCTCTAGTTGCATAATCTGTAGGTAAATGATTATCCTCTACTACCGAGCCTAGGTTAATTGCTGTGATTAGAGTTCGTTGGATGAGCTCTTGTCACTTAGTAGATTTCAATAAATATTGCTTAGCCATGCCTAGTATCGGTAGTATTGGGCATCATCGACTTAGTCGATGATCTTGATCACACAACTACTTATACTACTCCATTATGTCCAACCCTTGTGTTTTATTGATTTACAAATCAAAACTGAAAACAAAACTATATCTTGACTTGGGCACAATGGTATGTTGATGTGATCTGTTGGGTGTGTGGAATGGTGCCTAAGTCCCCAAGGACCGAGTTACTTGTGTCACTAAGCCAGCGCTTATTGCGTACTAACCACACGAGGGGATATGGAACCTCTCTTGACTAAGTACTTTGGAAGGTGTTAATTATGAGCTGGTCGGTGGGTGTGTTCTGTGTGTGTGTTTTGGAGGGGAGCATTAGCGCACCGGTTAGGCTGCCTAATGTGTCCTTCTCCGTGGGTTGCGGCTCTTAATTAGCATCGCCCATTGGAAAGCGTCTTGTTAGACTTAGCCATGCCCGCATACCAAAGGAAGTGTGCTAACCGTGGTGGTGGAAAGGCGGTCCATCGTGTGGGTACATTGGTACACCCCTGCAGGGTTAAAACTATTCGAATAGCCTCGTCCTAGGTTATGGACATGCTTGGTAAGGTCGTGCAAGAACTAGACTACAACCTTTTAAAAACCTAAACTTGACATGGGTGGTATGAAGGGGTACTTCATGCTATTGTTGTGGTGACTATGGGTTAGTCACTTCTAGGTTGGTGTTGTCATCTATCTATTGTTATTATTGTCTCTCTTTTATTTGAACCATAAAGATAATTGCAAACTTGCTTTGAATCTACTACCTTATTGCAAATGAAAACTTGCTTTATGCTGAAAATAAGTCCAGAGCCTCATCCACTTAAATAAAGCTTGCATGTAGTTAATTATAGTTCTGTTATCTCACACGTCAGTCTTGCGAGTACAAAAACAAGTTTTGTACTCATCTGCTTTGCTTAATATTAATTGTTGCAGAGGAAGAAGGTGAGCCCCAAGGGCCTCACTTTTGTGAGTTGTGTTGCGCGCTGTCGGGACGATTAGCTTGGCGGTCCGGTTGGTTGCCTTGTGGGTAAAGGCACACCGATTGGCTTTTGTTTATCGCCATCTTATGGCCATTTTGCTTCCGCTGTGTATTTACTTAATTGTATGACTTTTGGCCGGTCGGCCTCTCTTTTGTAATAACTCTCTTTATATTATCTATGTCTTTCGCTTGTTGCTTTGCTTCGCTCTATGTGTATGAATGGAATTGATGCATGATTTTGTAACGGTGTGTATAATGCAATGCTGGAAGTATACATATCTCGAGGCTTGGTTTATTTGATTTGTACCGTTAGGACCAAGTGGATGGTTAAACAAGACAAGCCTAATAAACCGGGTCCTCACAAAGTTGGTATCGAGCCATTCCGACCGTAGTAACCCAAGCTTGGTCGCCCTTAGGATATTTTGAAAACCTTAATTTCAAAGTATCAAATGATTTATGAAAGCTTAAGTAAGTTCTCGATTTTATTCCTTACCTATCTTAGCTTTCTATTTCATCTTGCTCTAATTTGAGTTTTAAAAGTTGTTCTCCTTTCCTTCTCTCAAAAGATAGTCATTATCGCTTAAATGGGGTTTTGGGAACCAATGAGTTTGGCAAATTGAAGTGTTAGCCGCCTCTACAAGATTTTGAAGCTTCCGGTTGAAGGTTTCGCTAGGAGGCTTGGATGCGAAATCTGGACAGCGAGCATTCAATTTCCGGACAGCAGGCTCAAAGGTTCTAAATAGGGTAGAAAATGAGAGGTTAATCAAGTAAAACTTGGGGGAATAAAAGGGTAAGATGTGATACTAGTTAGCTAAGTATCTAACGTTATTTTTATCGCCTTAACCTTGTTCTTGAGTAGAGTTAGATTGTTGTAGTGTGCTGAAATTTTTATCTTCTCACACTATTACCCGTTCAGTCAATACGGGTGAATGGCATTGAGAAGTTGAGCTTGGTTTGGAGTTTTCTTGCTGTTTTGGAGCTTCTTTGGAAACATTTAAAGTTTGTTTACTTGCTGTTTTTGGCTTTCAGTTAGGGTGATGCCTCATTCCCCGAATCGTTAGCTTTTCGCTTTCATCAACTTCTAATGTTAGTGCTTTGGTTTCTAACCTAAATTTCTTGAATCAGATGGTCGAGGTACTGTAGCGCCGTGGTCGAAACTGGTTTGGATGAGGAGCTCCCGCCTCCTCCAACCATGGCTGAGGTCCTTCTTCAGATCGAGCGCAACCGTTCAGAGGACAGGAGGGTCCTGCTGGATGTTATTGCGCGCAACACCTCCGCCCTTTCCGGTGCCTCAGGATCTGGGCAAGCGGGTGGACATCAGCCTCGTGGGGGTTTGGCTGAGTTTCTTCGCACTCAGCCCCCCACGTTCTCCAGGTCCGAGGACCCTTTGGACGCAGACGACTGGCTGCGTCAGGTTGAGCGTAAGCTCGACGTTGCTCAGTGCCTGGACCAGGACAGGGCACTCTTTGCCTCCCATCAGCTTCAGGGGGCAGCACTCTCCTGGTGGGAGAACTTTGGCCATGCAGCCCGCCGCCACACCGTCTCTTGGGATGAGTTCCGACGGCGTTCCGCCGAGCTCACATCCCGCCGCTTGATGAAGTCAAGAAGAAGGAGTTTCTCACGCCAAGCAAGGGCGTAAGTCGCTGATGGAGTACTGCACGAGTTCAACCACTTGGCTCGTTATGCTCCATCCGAGGTGGCCACCGATGAGGCCAAGCAGAGAAGTTCATGGAGGGTTTGTCCGAGGAGCCGCAAGACAAAGCTCTCCATTGTGGACTTTGTCGACTTCCGTGCCTTGGTGGACAAGGCCATTGTTGCCGAGCACAAAGCGGCGCTGGCGAGTCCCGCAAGCGCAAGTGGGAGGCCCAGCGATCCGCACAGCCGCCTCTCCGTCCTCGTGTCGGGCCTACTCCAGGCCCGCTCGTGGCTTCACTACCACCGAGGCCGCCGGCACGATCCCTCGCCCTCCGCAGCCGTGCCCCGCCACGTGCGCCGCGAACCAGCCAGGTGGCCCCGCAATCCGGCCACGGGTCACTTGCTTTTCATGCAACCGTAAGGGCATTATGCCAATAGTTGCCCTAACAGATCGAGCGGCCTCGCCCTAATGGAGGACGCGGGCGGGAGGTGGTCCTCCCCAGATCGAAGGTTGTCCCCGCTACCCAAGGCGTGGGTAGTGGTCGCGTCAACCTCATCTCCGCGAGGAGGCACAGAGGCACCGACGCCGTGTTGGGTACCCTTTCTGCTAACTCTTTCCTGCTACAATTTTGTTTGATTCAGCGCATCTCATTCGCTTGTTTCAGTCTTTGTGCTGTAGGAGGTCTTCTTTTACTCCATTGTTGGTCCCATCGCCATTCGCTCTCCTGCTCGGAGTTGAGAGCCGAGTCCGAGTGTAGGGATGTCCTCGTTGAGATAGAAGGGTAGGATTCTTGGCAAACCTTATCCTCCTTCGATCGGCGAGCTTAGATGTAATCCTAGGCATGGATTGGTTGTCTCAAAGACATGGGACAAATTGATTGCGCTAGAGGCTCATCTATCTCACGATCCTTACGGCGCGAGCAGTTCGCCACCGGCCGCAGGTCCGCATCTCTTCGCGCAAGCGAAGCCACTCTAGATATTAGTGAAGTCCCAGTGGTATGTGACTTCGTTGATGTCTTTCCCGACGAACTTCCAGGGATGCCACCAGTTCGAGACCTCGAGTTTGTCATTGAGTTGGTTCTCGGTACCGCCCCGATTTCAAAGAGGCCTTACCGGATGGACCCAATTGAGTTGGTGGAGTTGAAGAAGCAGCTGGGTGAGCTTCAAGAGAAGGGTTTCATCCGCCCTAGCTCATCTCCTTGGGGATGCTCAGCAATCTTTGTCCCGAAAAGGACAAGACGTCACAGATAAAGCGTTGATTACCGCCCACTTAATGAAGTAACGGTAAAGAACAAGTACCCTTTGCCCGATCGACGATCTCTTCGATCAATTAACCGAGCTCGAGTTTTCTCCAAGATTGATTCGAGAGTGGGATATCACCAGTTCGGATTCGACCGAGGATATTCCAAAGACGGCTTTTTCTACTCGTTATGGCTTGTACGAGTATACCGTCATGTCATTCGGCTTAACCAATGCTCCGGCCTTGTTCATGAACCTCATGAATTCGGTATTCATGGAGTATTTGGATAGGTTCGTTGTGGTCTTCATCGATGATATCCTTATCTACTCCAAGAGCGATGAGGAACACACCGAGCATTTGAGGCTTGTGTTGGGCAAGCTTCGCGAGCACCAGCTGTATGCGAAGTTCAGCAAGTGCGCATTCTGGGTGAAGGAAGTAGCCTTCTTAGGGCATATTCTTTCGGCAGGAGGCGTAGCTGTGGATCCTAGCAAGATCAGCAATGTGCTTTCCTGGAGTCAACCCACTTCGGTCACCGAAGTTCGGAGTTTTCTTGGTTTAGCGGGATACTATCGTCGCTTTATTGAGAACTTTTCCAAGATAGCAAAGCCGATGACGGAGTTGCTCAAGAAGGACCAGAAGTTCTCATGGTCCGCTGATTGCGAGGAAAGTTTCCAAGCGCTTAAGAAGCGATTGACCACCGCTCCCGTTCTTGTTCTCCCCGATGTCCGTCGAAGCTTCGATATCTTTTGTGACGCTTCTCGCCGAGGCCTCGGTTGTGTCCTTATGCAAGAAGGCAAGGTAGTGGCCTATGCATCAAGGCAATTGAGACCTCATGAACTCAACTATCCTACCCATGACTTGGAGTTGGCCGCTGTGATTCATGCACTTAAGTTTTGGCGACATTACCTAATCGGTAATCGTTGTGAAGTGTATTCGGATCACAAAAGCCTAAAGTATTTGTTCACCCAACTGCACCTGAACCTCCGCAAAGGAGATGGTTGGAGTTGATCAAGGACTATGACATGGGTATTCACTACCATCCGGGCAAGGCCAATGTCGTTGCGGATGCGCTTAGTCGCAAAGCGCATTGCAATGCATTGTTGCTTCAGGAGCATCAGCCCCTCTTCTAGAGGAGTTTCAGCGCCTCAACTTGGGTTTGGTTGAGCATGGTTCCTCATCGCCTTGGTTGTACAACCAACCTTGATGGATCGGATCAGGTCTGCTCAGCAGTCAGATGTTGGAGTAAACCGCATCAAGGAAAATGTCAAGAATGGAATAGCCAAGTGCTTCTCCGTAGATGAGCTTGGTGTCGTGAGGTTCGCAACGCCTCGTAGTTCCAAAGGACATGGAGTTGCGGATTTGATCCTCCGCGAAGCCCACGATTCCCGTTATCCATTCATCCCGGGCCACGAAGATGTATCATGATCTCCGGCGAGATTTTGGTGGACCCGAATGAAGAGGGAGATCGCAAGGTTCGTTGTCGAGCGCGACGGTGTCGTCGTGTCAAGGCCGAACATCGTGCCCGGCCGATCGCTTCACCCTTACCAATTCCGGAGTGGAAGTGGGATTCGGTCGGGATGGACTTTATCACCGGTCTACCCGGTCCCCAAAGAAGAATGATGCTATCCGGTCGCCATCGATCGATTGACTAAGGTGGCTCATTTTCTTCCCTGTCAAGACCGACCTTCGAGTAGGTCTTTCGCGGATCTCTACATAGCTCGCATCGTGAGTTTGCATGGTGTGCCAAAGACGATTGTGTCGATCGTGGTTCATTTGCTCACTTCGCGATTTTGGCATAGCTCGCAAGAGGCTATGGAACTCGCTTTCTTTCACTCAAGATTTCACCCCCAAATGATGGTCGACCGAGAGGGTCAACCATGTTTTGGAGGACATGTCGCGAGCTTGTGTCCTTTCCTATGGGAAGCATTGGGAGAAGTGCTTGCCATTCGCCGAGTTTTCTTATAACAACAGCTTCCAAGCCGCCTCGGATGGCACCATTTGAGGCCTTATACGGAGAAAGTGTAGAACCCGTTGAACAGTGTCCGAGACCGGTGAGAGACCTTTCTTTGGCCCGACTCGATTAATGAGGCCGAGGGTCAAGTCCACTCATTCGTGATCGCCACGCACGGCTCAATCCAGCAAAAGAGCTATGCGGATCGCCGTCGCCGTGAGTTGAGCTTTGAGCCCAATGACTTCGCTTATCTCAAGGTTTCTCCTCTGAAGGGTCACCAGCGTTTTGGTGTCAAGGGCAAGTTGGCTCCTCGATATGTCGGTCCATACCGTGTTATCGAGAAGAAGGGAGCTGTTGCCTACAAGTTGGAGTTGCCTGCTGCACTTGCGGGAGTACATGATGTGTTCCATGTGTCCCAGCTAAAGAAGTGCCTCCGTGTTCCAACAGAGGAAGCTCCGTTGGAGACTCTTGATGTTCAGGAGGATTTGACCTATCGCGAGCACCCTGTTCGCATACTCGAGGAGGCTGAGCGAAGAACAAGGAACAAGACCATCAAGTTCCTTAAAGTTCAGTGGTCGAACCATTCTGAGGATGAGGCTACTTGGGAGCGAGAAGATCGTCTTCGTGCAGACTACCCCTCTTTCTTTTCCGAGTGAACCAAATCTCGGGACGAGATTTTTGTAAGGGGGGGAGGTTTGTAACATCCCAAATTTTGGCTTGTGTTTCAAATGTAAGAAATTGAGGGTAAATTAAAACTTTTCCTTCATCCTTTTACTCTTGAAACTTTTCTGAAATTCTTGTAAAGGAATTTTGGGAAATTCAAAATCAAAAGCCTCAATTATCAAATCAATAACCTCCTTGGTCAAATCTGTTGTCAAACCCTTGGAAATAATTTTCCCTGGTTCTAGGGTGGCTTGGTAACACCTCTGAATTATTTCATAATTTTTGGAAATTAATTGAAATATTTTAGAGGCAGGTCAAACCTTGGTCAAACCTCTGTCTTAACCTTCTGAATTTCTTGAGAAAATTCCAGTGCACAAACCCTCTGGAAATTTTATGGAAGGTTAACCCCAAGGTAAGCAAGCTCCAGTTAAAATTTCATAAATTTTGGAGTTGATTTGATGCCTCAATTAAATCCCCAAAAGTTTCAGCTCAAAAATCAAATTCTAATGGGTTTGCATCGCTCATTGACTCGAGTCGACTCGGGCTCGAGCCAACCGACTCGGTCGAGTCAACTAATCTGCATCGGCGCGATCGATCGCGCGCGCGGCTCGACCGTTGGATCTCCATCGGACGGCTTGCGTTCGTGTATGCATTCGACAACTCCGGTTGCCCGGATTCGCGGCCGTTGATTTCAATCGGCGGTCGCCGCTCATCCGATGCCGTTTCAACGCGACGCACGCTAACCCTTGATGCGAACCGGACGGCCGGTCGTCGCCGCTTCCTCTCGCTCGCGCGCAGCGCGGCAGAGCTCGCGTCAGCAGCGCCATGGCAGGGGTGGTTGGAGCGCGCGCCGGGTCACCTCGCAACGTCTCTCGCAGTGCATTTAATGCGCGCGCTGCACCGCCTCGCAAGTCCATGGCTCAATCGCTCCGCCGCCGTCACGACCGTGAGAGGCGCCGCATCCGAGGCGGCCAACGGTGCCCCTTGCTCCCCCTCGGCTACTTAAGCCCCTTGCTCCCTCCTTGACCTCCCTTTCACCTTTGCGCAACTCGAGCTAGTACTCTCTGTGTGTGTTTGAGCTCTAAAACCCCGAAACCGTTTCGGCCGCCATTGCCGAGCTTCAAGCTCACGGTGAAGGCGGTATCACAGTGGTTCCCTGGCTCCCTTCTTGCTCCTATTGCTTCTCCTCACCTCGGTGGTGCTTAACAACCACTCCATTTCAGGTTGCTTCAACGGGGCGCGAATTTCAGATTTCCCCAAATCGGCCGCAACTACCCCTTTCGCCCCCAGCTCGTGAAGTCCCCATCCTCGATTCCTTGCTCTGGGGGCACCCTTGGGATGTGTTGGTGCTATGCTGATGACCCGGCGTGGCTGGCCTTGCTCAGGTTGACCCCTCCACGGTGAAGCTCTTCGCATCGCCGCTCGACTTCGTCGCCGGCTGCTCGATCATCCTCCGTCCACCCCAACCCCGTCATCATCTTGATGAACCTCGTGAGCTTCGGCTATCCCCGCTTAGCTTTTGCCGCACCGTGGTCATGGTTCCTGTTTGGTCTCGCCCGCCGCCGCCGTTAGCCTCGCTCGCCGACTACGATTTGGGCTCCGGCTGGTCGCTAAGTCCATAGGACCCGCCATAGCTTTGCACCGCCCATTTGCGCGTAGCTTAGCCTTGTCATCGCTTTCGGCCGTAGCACTCTCCTCCGCCTCTCGCCGTCGCGCGCGCCAGTCACCATTGGCCTCGCCGCTGGTGCCATCAGGTGCGCAATAGTGCTAGGATCCCGTTTTGGCCCTTGGCCGGCGTCGCCATGGCAATTCTCGCCGGCGACAAGCCGAGCAAGCTCGCGGCCGGGAGCTCCTCTGTTGTCGGACGGAGCTCCAGGTCGGGGGCGACGTGGCCCATTGGTGGTCGTCCGATCCAGAGATCTACGGCCCTCAGCTCTCCACGTCGCCGCCCTCTTCTGCGCGCTCAGCGCCTGTGTCGCTCGGATTCAACCGGGGACGTCCGATCTGAGATCAACGGCTCTGGTTCGTCCACGTCTCTGGATGCTAGGAAAGGTCCCGAAAGTGCTAAGTCCAGAAATCAGTATCACATTTGGGTCTTGTCATTTTCATATCTTTGTCATATTAGCTCCGAATTAGATGATTCCAATTTTGTTAGCTTCCTTATAACTTGAACTTAAATATAAAAATAATTGTAGACCATAATCAAACCTGGAAAACCATTTTCAAAAATAGTAAACAAGTGAACTTAATACTGTTTTTCAGAACTTTAGCAAACTTGTAAAATGCATAACTTTTAATCCATAGATCATTTTTGTGTGAATCCAATTGGTTTAGCTTCCACTGGTAGTGTATTTGCTAGGAAAATTGGTTTCACAAATTTAACTGTTTTTAGAAATCATAAGGATCATATTTTAGTTTAATAACCTAAACAATTTAAACAAATCATAACTCTTTCAATATAACTCCAAATGACCTGAAATTTTATATGGGTTACCACTATACCAGTAGGTAGCTACCATAAAAATTTCAGCTTCAAAACCTTTCTAGAACATATTTTTGCTACAGTGCTATTTTAGTGTAGCATTTTAGCCGAAAATAGGTTTTTAGAGAATATCTTTTGCACCAAAAATCCAAATTAAGTTTTTCCAGTTCCTATGACTAGGTATATCCATTTTCTACCTTGTGTATAAATTTCATCGCATTTGGATAATTGTTGCTTGCTATTTCATTTAAGTGTTGCTCGCCTTATTGGTTGTTTTCGCTCTTTCGCTTAGGATTCGATATTTGCGGTAACCCCGAGAACGATCCTCCGCAACAATTTGAGCCACAACAAGCAGGCAAGCAGTTTGATCATTTCCCATTGATCCCATTACTTTTAAAAGTCTAATATTTTGTTTAACTTCTATGTATGCATTGCTAATTTGTTGTTAAATTGATTAGTTAATCCTCTAGTTGCATAATCTGTAGGTAAATGATTATCCTCTACTACCTGAGCCTAGGTTAATTGCTGTGATTAGAGTTCGTTGGATGAGCTCTTGTCACTTAGTAGATTTCGAATAAATATTGCTTAGCCATGCCTAGTATCGGTAGTATTGGGCGATCATCGACTTAGTCGATGATCTTGATCACACAACTACTTATACTACTCCATTATGTCCAACCCTTGTGTTTTATTGATTTACAAATCAAAAACTGAAAACAAAACTATATCTTGACTTGGGCACAATGGTATGTTGATGTGATCTGTTGGGTGTGTGGAATGGTGCCTAAGTCCCCAAGGACCGAGTTACTTGTGTCACTAAGCCAGCGCTTATTGCGTGCTAACCACACGAGGGGATATGGAACCTCTCTTGACTAAGTACTTTGGAAGGTGTTAATTATGAGCTGGTCGGTGGGTGTGTTCTTGTGTGTGTGTTTTGGAGGAGCATTAGCGCACCGGTTAGGCTGCCTAATGTGTCCTTCTCCGTGGGTTGCGGCTCTTAATTAGCATCGCCCATTGGAAAGCGCCTTGTTAGACTTAGCCATGCCGCATACCAAAGGAAGTGTGCTAACCGTGGTGGTGGAAAGGCGGTCTATCGTGTGGGTACATTGGTACACCCCGCAGGTTAAAACTATTCGAATAGCCTCGCCCTAGGTTATGGACATGCTTGGTAAGGTCGTGCAAGAACTAGACTACAACCTTTTAAAAACCTAAACTTGACATGGGTGGTATGAAGGGTACTTCATGCTATTGTTGTGGTGACTATGGGTTAGTCACTTCTAGGTTGGTGTTGTCATCTATCTATTGTTATTATTGTCTCTCTTTATTTGAACCATAAAGATAATTGCAAACTTGCTTTGAATCTACTACCTTATTGCAAATGAAAACTTGCTTTATGTGAAAATAAGTCCAGAGCCTCATCCACTTAAATAAAGCTTGCATGTAGTTAATTATAGTTCGTTATCTCACACGTCGGTCTTGCGAGTACAAAAACAAGTTTTGTACTCATCCGCTTGCTTAATATTAATTGTTGCAGAGGAAGAAGGTGAGCCCCAAGGGCCTCACTTTTGTGAGTTGTGTTGCGCGCTGTCTGGGACGATTAGCTTGGCGGTCCGGTTGGTTGCCTTGTGGGTAAAGGCACACCGATTGGCTTTTGTTTATCGCCATCTTATGGCCATTTTGCTTCACTGTGTATTTACTTAATTGTATGACTTTTGGCCGGTCGGCCTCTCTTTGTAATAACTCTCTTTATATTATCTATGTCTTTCGCTTGTTGCTTTGCTTCGCTCTATGTGTATGAATGGAATTGATGCATGATTTTGTAACGGTGTGTATACTGCACTCGGGAAGTATACATATCTCGAGGCTTGGTTTATTTGATTTGTACCGTTAGGACCAAGTGGATGGTTAAACAGTACAAGCCGAATAAACCGGGGTCCTCACAATGCCCATGCCCTACTCCCGCACCCCATCACTTCTTTTTTGGGCTATGGCAGCCCTATGGACCTAACACCCGAAAATCTCGTTTTGTTGCCAAACCCTAATCCTCTAGGTTTATAAGCTCCCCAAAACCCTCCTGGTGTTCTTTTACACCACCCCTAGCTCTTTCTTTGCTTAAGGAGCTCAAAACACCAAGAACACCAAAACCACCATTGTTGACCCGTGGAGCTCAATTGTGGATCATGAAGCTCCAGTGGTTCTTCTTCGAATATTCTTGTACCCTTTTCAACTCCTTAATAGCCTAATCATTTCCCCTCACTCAATTTTGGATTTCATTCACAGGAATTGACCAATTTTGAGTTTTGATCATTTCGGCTGAAATCATCCCCTTTCTTCTCCAGCTCCGGTAAGTGGTTCTTTTTGCAATTAATTGCTTATGGACCTTCTATGAGCTATATTGAAGCTATTTTGACCACCAGTGATATTCATTTTGGCTCAGGCTTCAATTTCTACTTCGCCTTCTTCAACTCCGGTGAACTCCTCCTCTATCAAAGCTCCTCCGGCCATCTTTGAAGCCCTTCTCGGTTAAGGTAGCTTCTAATTAGTCCCTAGATGCCTGGCACACGCTTCTTTGGACAATGCGGAGCTTTTTTGTGCATTTTCGCTTTCGGCCGTTTTGGTCACCATTGCCTTTTTCCGGCTTGCCGGCGTTGTGGACCTTCGCCGCCGACAAGGTCACCACCTTTGGGTCCGCAAGACTATTGCGAACCCATTTTGGTATGTTGTGGACACCGCCGTGGTCGGAGCCGCCGGCGACTAGCCCATCTTTGCCGCTCGGTTTTTGCCGGACGGGAGAGCCTTCTCTGTGTCGTTGTCGTTAAGACACAATTAATGGCTTAATCTTTGATAATCATTGGGGGTAATTAATATGTATTAGGAGGTCCACTGTGTCACTAACAGGTGGGGCCAGCCTCTTAAAACCCCCTCGGCTGGCGCTATTCAACCCTGTTAAGACATCATTAATAATCAATCATTTGATAATTAAGGTTAGCATTAAGTAGCTGTCTGATTTGACCCTTTGTGTCGCTGTCCTGTGGGCCCCCGTCCGCTTAAACCTCTCTGTGCGAAAGCATTAGGACACATTAATTGCTAATCATCGCTAATCATTGGATTTGCAATTAATGGCTATCTTAAAATAGCCCCATGTGTCTCTGACTAGTGGGCCCGCATAGTTAAGCCGCCAGCACACTTAAAAACCCACACGTGTATATAACGTGCATTGTGGGCCGTCGATTCCTTAATCAACGGTCTAGATCTATCTAAAATACTGAACTCCGGTGGTCTCAAACGCCGTAGGCCGTCAGATCTAGATCAACAACCTAGATCAAAGTGGCCGTTCGGACCCCCCCCCTGTTTCCCAATCGCTCTGGACCATCCATCTCGTGATGAACGGTTGAGATGCGTGTGCTGTTCGGGCCTCCCGAAGGGAACGGCACTCTGAGCCGCTCATCTCTAGATCTACGGCTGTGGTCGTCCGAGGCATTCGCGTTCCCCGATCGGCCCAATTCATGTGGACCGTTGGATCTAAATCCAACGGTGGGCTTCTTTTAGACTCGCGCGCGTGCGCTGTTCTCCGTGCGCGTGGGTCATTCGATTTCGCATCAAAGGCCCATAATCGTCCACGTCGTTTATTTCCGTTAAGTTTGATTATATTTCGGTAAGCCTTTATTTACCAACTGAAAATTATATTAAACTTTGAAAACTCATAACTATTCCATTTCAAATCCTTTTTAGGTAATTCCAGCTAGAATAAATTCATGTTTAAATAGAGTTTAATCTAAAAATGCTTTTAGACAATGTTTTGTGCCAGAAAACTTTGTAAATAACATTAACTTGTTCTCAGCTACTTTAGCATATTCCAGAAATTGAATTGAACTTGGTTAAATGCATATCTTTTTCTGTATAACTCCAAAATGTGCAAACTCAATTTTGTTAAGTTCCTCTGTTAGCAACCTTTAATATGAAATAGGTTTTGATCATGATTTCTTTTCTGTAAAGTAGCATGTGCTAGGTTTACAACTTAGAAAAATCATAAGTATTTCATTTTAACTTCAAATTGAGTAAACTCAACTTTGCTATTCTTAGGATACCATTACCTACCCACTATAAAAATTTCAGATTCTAGATCATTCTGGAATTTTTTGCCATAAACAGTACCAGTAATTAATTTAGTGAATTATCAGGCTGAGAGAAATGGTTTTAGCTATAACTTTTTCATACTTAATCCAAATGACTTGATTCTTGTTCCTAAAATTATCTAAAATCATATCCTTGCTACTGTATAAATTTCATAAGATTTGGAGGTCTTTTGCTGTTGAGTTTTATTTGGTGTTCTTCGTTCTTATTGGTTTTATCGTCTTTTCGCGTTAGGTTCTGAAGATAATATTGATCTTGAATCTGATCCACAGCAGCCAGACTCTGCCCTCCAGCAAGGCAAGCAGATGTAGAATTCATTTGATCATGTTGATCCTATTAATTTCAAATTCTAATATATTGTTTGCAAATTCTACGTATGCATTGCTATGTTGTTTTAACTATTGTCGATAGTTAACCCATTAGATGCATTATCAGTAGGCAACTGTTATCCTCTACTACTGAGCCTAGGTCTATTCTTGCTGTGATTTTGGGTTCGTTGGATGAGCCCTTGTCACTTAGTAGTACGAGTTGAAATGCTTAGTCATGCTTTAGTTATCAGTAGAAATGGGTGGTTATCGACTTGTCGATAGCCTTGATTACACAAACTTATTATGATCTCTATATTTCAGCTTTGTGCTATGTTTAAATTGCAAAACTAAAATTGAAAACAAAATAATTTAGACTTGGGCACAATGGTATGATGGTGTGATTTTTGGGTGTGACTGGAATGGTGCCCGAGTCAATTAAGGACCGAACATCTTGTGAGTACCTGTTATCCAGGCAATTTGTGCGTGCTAACCACACTAGAGGGAATGGGACCTCTCTTGGCTTAGTACTTTGGCGTGTGTTGGCTACGAGTCACAGAAGGGCGTGTGTGTGTTGTGTTGTGGTAAAATGAGATGGTTATGTGTGGGAGCATTGTAGTTGTCCGAAAAGCTTTACCCCGAGGGGTAGTTATCTTTTTGGCTTTACAATGTAAGCGTATGTGCTGTGGTCCATACGAGTGGCTCGTAGTTGATACACAATATTGGAAATGTCTCGTATGACTTAGCCGTGCCGGCATACCAAAGGAAGTGTGCTAAATCATGTGGCAAAAAGGCGGTCTGGAGTGTGGGTACATTGGTACACCCCTATAGAGTTTAAAACTATTCGAATAGCCTAGTCCTAGGTTATGGACACGCTTGGGTAAGCTTTTCAAGAGTTAGACTACAACATTTTAAATTAAAACCTGATGGGTGGCATGAATCAGGGATTCATGCTATGTGTGGTGGCTTTTGGGTTAGTCACTTCTAGGTGGTTACTTGATAATTATTGTTACTCACTGTTATTTCAATGCTTAAAAACTAATTTGTTAAATTGCTTTCAATCTATTACATTATTGCAAATGAAAATTGCTTTATGCGTCTAAATAACCATATAACCAATTCCCTTTGACACAGATTTCATGTAGCTATGTATAGGCTTGTTACTCGTAAGTCTTGCGAGTACATTATTGTACTCATCTGCATTGCTTGTTGTGTGCAGAGGAAAAAGGTGAGCCCAAAGGGTCTCACTTTTGTGAGTTGTGTTGTGGCAGTGTGTGGGGCGACTAGCTTGGCGGCCCGGTCGGTTGCCCTGTGGTGTTATGTGGCTAACCGGTCGTCTTTTGGTTTAAGCCATCTTATGGTAGCTTTTGCTTCCGCTGATACTTTATACTTGTCATTTGGCCGGATAGCTGTTCTGTAATAACTTATTATTATGTATGTCTTTTGCTAGACTTGTTATATTGATGTATGGAATTGATGCATACCTTTGTAAAGATGTATGTGTGCTGCATTTTCTGGGAAGCACATGTCCATCGAGGTATGGGTTATTTTGCTTGTGATACTAGAGCCAGTGGGAGGCTAAGTATTACAAGCTTAATAAACCGGGGTCTCACAATGAGGACATCACTTCGACTGATATGAACACTCCTCTTGCTACTACCATGAATGATGTCCAAGGTTCAATTACTCGGACACGTGCTCGTCAACTAAATTATCAGGTAAATTCGTTTCTAGGGCTGAGTGTGTCACTTAAGAACTCTATGATGCTGCCTAATGGAGATGATTTGCTTGTGCTTAGGAATCTAGGACGGGACAGCAAGAAGTTGATGATATGCATCAAGGAAGGAGAAGGCAATAACAATGGCCAAGGGAGATGAAGAATTTGTGGCCTCCAACTCAAAGAGCTTCGGCCACCCTTTACTTGGTGCTGCGTCACCTTTTCTTTAGCCTACAAGGCTTGTATCCGAGTCCTATGGGCTGACTTGGCCCATATGGCCCATATGTGGAACAGCCACCCTGGGGGCTCATTACTATTCACATGAACAGTAACATGGCCACGTGAACATTACCCCACCTAGGGTTTCCACCTCCTAGTCGCCCTCCTCATATAGGAGCCGTCGCCCTTTAGTCCAATTTGGGTTTTTCTTAGATTATTCTGCCACTTTGCAGTTTCACCGTTTGTTCGGTTTGAGGAACCCCACTCTGTGAACTTCATTATTATTCGCAATACAATTTCAGATTGCATCTTCTACTCTCTTGCTTGTGTTCTCGGTTCGCTTGCAGGAGATGTCAACCTTCCTCTTCACGGTTGATAACCAACGGAGCGGTGGTGTAGTGATTGCAAGGGGTTCGATCCGTTCTGGTCGGAGCCTTTAGATCATCAACGTCGTATTCTCCACAATCGACATATCGGTACCTTTCGGAAGATCGGGCCACACTTTCATCAAGTGGCGTCTCCCGACGGCGGCGGCGCGGGGGCTGATGGCTTCTTGTCGCATCTTTTTTCGTGTGTATGAACAGTACCGTAGGTGATTACGCGATTAATTATTCAATCCTTATGGTTATAACAGCTAAAAAGGTCTATCAAAATCACTTTGAACTTCATGGGTGTTTATACAATATTCATTTCCCTTCTATACATTGGTTAACTAAAATTTCTTGTAATTTTAGTCGAATTTATATCCTTTAGATATGATTGAAGATCTTTGCATTGGCTTACCCCCTCCTCCGACATCAATGATCTATAGCAAAGATGGTGCCTTCGCCTATGGCAAAGCCCATACCTCTATCTTATACTTTAACGACCTGATCGCGGATAGAAAATGCCTCCCCTCCTCATAGATTATGATTTTTCGAGTTGCCTCCGGCGTCAAAGGCGACAATCATCTTTTTCACTAGTATTGGAGGTAGCGACGGCTCAGGAAGAGCTGTGTGGCAGTGGCTCGAGAGCCTAGGGCAGGAGAAGGGGAACAGTGTGGTGGCAAATGAGCAATAGAGGGTTGGGGGTGTTGACAATGCCAACCACCAATAGCGACGCCGGAGGAGGCATACTTGAGTGGGCCAATAGTACCCATAAGGTATGAAGGTAGGTAGAGGTTTTTGTTGGGAAAAGAGATGGGTGAAAACGGATCGGATACAGACGAATAATGGTTCCGCCATATTTGTTTTCATATTTTTTCGGATCTGGATACGGATACCCCGGATACGAATACAGATATGAATAATATCGAATACAAATACGAAGTGAAACGAATACGATCGCGGATATTTTTTGGAACATGAAAACACCTTAAATTATATGCCAAAAATTAACGAAAACATATAACTAGTTTATTTGATGCAAACATTTATGAATTGTTCATATTTTCAGTAACCACACATAACATTGGCACTAACAAGCTACATTAACTAGTTCATCACAAACATAACACTTAGTTTATCATATTTAGCTCATAAGTCATAACTCACAAAGCCACAAGCTATCATGCATTCACACTTAGTTCATCACATACATAAAACTTAGTTCACACTAACATCGATCTGGCATTCAGGCTAGATGGTTAATCTATACACAAATGACTATAACATCCCAAAGTATGTTACCAAAAATAATATTAATAAAGTTCTTATTTTATAGGGTTTTCTGAGATTTAAAATAGTTTTGCTTGGTGAAAAAGAAAAAATAATAAAATAAAGTCAATTATTTAATTTATTAGTTTTTAATGCCAAAAATAAAATTTATTAAGTTTTTTGGGATCTTATTGGATTTAAAGTGAAAAATAAAAAAATTAATTAATTGAATTTTTTTGGATTTTAAAAAGGTTTTTCCTATTTTTCAAAAATTAAAAATAATTAATATACAAAAAATAAAAACCAACTTTAAGTTGGAATTAATTTTATTAAGTTAAAAATAATTCAAGGAATTTCTGTAATTTTTTCTAGAATTTTTTAACTCTATTTGCTATTTTCTAAAAGACTATTTGATTTGTTGCATTTTCTGAAATTCATAAATCAATTAAAATCTCATTTTCTCTTTTGGGCTGAAATCCTCTTTTGGGCCAAAATCCAGATATCCGGACTTTGTCTTATCCAGATAATCTGTATTCGTATCCGCCGGATAGCATGCCTACCGTATTCGTTTCCCTTTTCGGCAAAAAAATCCGAATTCATTTCTGATCTAAAAATTATCCAAGAAAAATCCGATCCAACACAATCTGAATTTGTTTTCGTCCGGATCGGTCGGAAACTATCTGATCTGTTTTCACCCCTAAGAGAGGGTAAGGGGAGGAGGTAGGGGTGCAAGTGGGTATGGGTTGTCCGTGATCCCACTAAATCCGCCCCCACAAAAAACAGTAAGTGGACTCCCACAGGTTAGCTTCTCTTTTAAGTGGACTTTAGTGGCAGCCCATATAGCCCACAATTTAGCCCGTGGAGCCCATCTCTTATCCTCCAATTAACTATAGCCCTAATGCCCTATCCGGTTATCCCCGATTCCCCGTACCCCTTCGGGCTTCGGGCTTCGACCTGACTTCTCGACTAGCGATGCAACCGATATGACTTACACGGCAGCTAATTTGGTGGGGCACCATGGCAAAGGTGCATGACGCGGCGGATCAGGCAGGGCGCCACTGAGGGCGCACGGGGCGGCGGATCCGGCAGGGCTGTTGGTGCCGATGGTATGGTGGACGGTGAGCGCTCAATGTCTGGTGTGGAGAATATGGTGGGGCTCTTCGCAAGCGATGGGGAAGAGTCATAGTTGGCAGCTATGAGCAATGACAACCATGTGGTGGCGAGGTCTGCAACCGTGAGAAGCCATAACTATCCAAGAAGTTTGCATCCTCCCCTTCCCTCTTACAATTCTTGATTCATCATTTGTTAGTTTTTTTATTTGTTGTTGCCATGTGCTTGCCTGGTGTAGATCTAGAAAAGAACATAAGAGAAAGAGCTGGAGAAGAGGAAGAGGGTGGAGGAGGATAGCCGACCCAGGGAGGTAGTAAAGACGAACAAGGTGAATCATTTCACACATCAAATAATATGCTAGCATGAGGGATTACTCGTTTTTGTAATTGTAGTTATGGCTAGCAGATGCTTTGATAACTCATTGGTATGAAGAATATTGGCTAATTTTGAGTGACAATATGAAAAAAAAAATCCATTGAACCTGTAAATATGAGCTAATGTTAAGATCTTTCGTATATTAAGTTCTAGCAGGACATTTGTCAGCAAGAAATGTGTTGTTTGAAGAGTGGAATTCACCAAAAACAAATTAGCCTCAATCATTCAAATTTGTTTGCCAAAGAAACACTTCAATGCAAAAAAAAATTGTGAGATAGTGATTGTTGGCCCATTCTGACTTTGCCATCTCCTAGAACAAAGCTGGCTGTGGAACTGCAGCTTTATTCCCTATTCTTAATATGCCGCTTATCCCAATGCTTAGATTAGCCTTCTCAGCATGAGCCAACCTTGTCTGAGATATTCCCCATTATTTTTTACAGCGTGCTCTTACTACGGCACATAGCCATGTAAAACAGTAAGAGTAGATCCATATGGCAGTGTAGCGAATGATAGACTTATAATTTAGCCACACTGAGGTAGAGGAATTAATTTAGCCACACAGAAGTAAAGGAAACTGAAGTCCACTTTTCACAAATAAATTTTCAGAGATTACTTTATTAAATTTTTAATGGCTATCCACTTGATATTATCCATGTGTAACGGATCTAGGCATGCAGTATTTTAATTCACTTGTTCTCTTTGTTTCCTAGAGAGGGGGTTCACTGTCGGCTACTCTACGGAGTCTACGAATTCGGTCTACAGTGGCGACTCTGGTGAGGTCGCCAGGGGTAAACTTGTTGATGTCTCCGTTTGGGGCATTGGCGAGAGCGGCGACATTTGAAACGAGGGATGAGGTCTCCATACCCAACGACATCATGTTGTATTGTACATTTTTCCATCGCCAATGAGGTCTCCGTCCCTGGCAAGGACTTCATCTGGTGAGATTTACTTCCATGTTCTTTTTAGTTTTTAGTAGTTGTTAATCTTTTGCATTCCATATTTCCGTTCCAGTCTGGCAGAGTATCACAATTGTTTTGCATTCCAGCCAAGTAGAAAGCTGCTGCACTGTCCGGTCACAAAACAAAATACAATTTGAAATTGTTTTGCATTCTCTTGTGTTGAGCTTGTACAAAATACAACTATTTTACATTCCAGTCAAGTAGGAGGTTTGAGAGGTACTACTTCATTCACTCTGTTTAGTTCTATAGTTGGGCATCTTTCATCAAACATATTTGAGAGGTAGAATTTTTTTATTTAATCCTTTTTTAATAATATTTTAAACTTAACCCCTTGTGAACTTTATTTCTAATTTTAACTCGTTTGTCCACACCATGACCCGTAATGTGGCCAAACCGTTCTGTCACGCCACCGTCCTCGGCGTGGCCAAACCTGTCACGTAAGCCCTCGCCCGCACGTCGTGCCAACGTGGAGGGCTAGCGTGGCAGTATTCATGCCCGCACCCATGGTGTGACAAGCCCGCCTTGTCACGCCATGAGAGTTGGTGTGACAGTGCTGCCTTTATTTAAAGGTGTTCTCAGACGATGAAATGTTACATTTGTTGAATAAGATATGTGGACCATTTGGCACGGAAGATGAAATTGTAATGCACAAGTTCACTCTCATGTACCTTGTTCTTAGTATTTGATTTTCCACGGATGTCTATTCCAAAAATTTTAAACCTGAGTTGAGATAACAAGAATTGAATGATGCTAATTGAATGCTCAATCCTAGGTAGTAGATTTTTTTTCGGACTTGCGATGTTGTTAGTTTGAATGAACAGATGGATGATTAGGCAGGCACATCCCATCCTATTGCAATGATAGGTGGTGCTCGTCATCACTTTGGGGTCGAAGACCATTTAGTGCCTACTTCCAGAAAACACATTTTAGACCTTTATTTTTTATGTTGTTTCCTACCTTGCTACGCGAAGAATTGAATGCGAAAAGACATCGAGATTTGAAGTCGGCTTTACAACGCAGTCGCAAATTAAAATAGACTTTATAATAAAGTTGCAAATTACACGATGCACAGGGTTTCATTACGTGCATAAGCAACGACATCATGCACGATGCAACAAACCGAAATACACCTACGATACATATGCGCCTTTTTGGAATGAAAATAAAGTCGATTGAAACAAAGATCATTAGTTTCGACGACCCATCGCTCCCTTCCCCTTGTCTCCTTGCTACCCGCAGTGGCGATGGCGGCTAGTCTCAAAGTCATCCATATCCTGCGAGACAGGGTGGACTGTTTAATGATGTTAGGATAACACAGTGTTGTGTCAAATTAATAATTATGATGCATACTGAACATAACTTACCTCTTGGATCCGGAATGCACCGGGCGACGGGGAGCGGTAGTACAATCGATAGTCTCACTTGCAGGAGCCTTCCCCTTGTCTGCTTGCTGCCTGCGGCAACGGCGACCAGTCTCGAAGTTATCCATGTCCTGCGAGATGGGCTGGACGGTTCAATGATGTTAGGATAACGCAACATCGAGCCAAATTAATAATTATGATGCATAATGAACATAACTTACCTCTTGAATCCGGAGTGCGCCCGAGCGACAGGGAGCAGTAGTACGGCCCACGGTCTCACTTGCAGGAGCCTTCCTCTTCTCCGCCGCCCACTTGGCCTTGTTGTACTCATCTCCTTTCTCGGGCTCATCTGATGCCTTTTTAGTTGGGTTGGTGTCAAGTGCGTAAGGTGTCCAGCACTGGAAGGTCTCGGCTCGTCGTGGAAAGTTCAATATGTACTCCTGCTGGATGAACACCCTATCGTACATCTTCAAGCCGTCGATCCATTGGAAGAAGTTGTATTGCATCTCCGGCTGCCATTATGGGCATGTGTAATCAAGGATTTGTGGAATGTAACGTATGATGTGAAAAATATTTGTGTGTGCAAGATACACTTACGAGGTGGTGGCCGCACATGTAGTTCTCCCGAGCGGACGTCGCCGGGTGTGTGGACTGGATGATCTTTGCCAGTTCTTCACACACACATTGCGAGATTAGGAACTACGGTGGTACCGGCGCATCCTTCATAGACTTATCCGAGTAGGGTTTAACCCTCTCGGCTAGCCACTTGCGCTTCTACATTATTCTCTTGTACATGTTCGCGAGTCCTCCATCTCCTTTCTCCTAGTTGTGTGAAGCATGTTCTGGTGTAGTGTTGGGTTTGGTTGTGTAGTGTTCTCTCCTAGATCTCTTCCACCTCTTTTTATAAGCCATGGGGTGTAATGCACCTGGTGGAGTGAGAACACATAAGAAATCGAAGTGTGTGGTGCGTTCAATTTTGAAAAGGTTTAGTCCAAGTGTGTTGTCTTTTCGGTCTAAAAAGCTGGTAAGGCCGAGTGTTGTCACGTCCATCTGAAAAGTTTGCATAGAAGAGTTTTGTCTTTTCGATGTGAACAACTGGTGTGGCAGAGTGTATTCATGTCTCTCTGAAAAATTTGCGTAGCAAAGTTCGGTCTTTTTGGTCTGAAAAGCTGGGGAAATAGAGTGTTATCGTGTTTATTTGAAAAGTTGGCGTCATAGTGTGGTTAAATGCATGTGAGTAGCCTGCATGACAGAGTATGGTCTAGTCTTTCTAATAAGCTAGCGAGGCAGTTTTCGGTCTATTCTTTTTTTAAAGCAAAATCAATAAGAACGAAATAGTCATTTGCTTGTAAGTTGAGTTCACTGCCAGATTCAACTCTCAACATAGACTGTTTTCTTTTGAATTACACCCTCAGTCAATAGAAGTAGTGAAAAAAGAGAGATGTCGGTCAATCGGATGTTCTCACGAGTGATGTAGGGAAGAAGGGGCCAGAGAGAGAGACAAAGAGAGATGTAGGGAAGAAGGGGTTAGAGAGAGTGTGTGTCATAGAGAGAGATAGAAAGGAGAGAGAGAGAGAGGCTTTCTGGTGAGTCCTACCATGCCATGTATACTGGCGTGACTGGACTACTTTGTCACGCCGTGATCCCTAGCGTGGCATAACCGTGCTGCCACGCCAAGGTTTGTACAGTTCCAAAGGAGTTGCAAAAATGTCATCACTCTCTGGTGCTAAGTCCTGTCACGCCATGTATCCTGGCGTGACTGGACCACTATGTCACGCCATAATCCTTGGCGTGGCATAACTGTGCTAGGGTTTGCGTCGTTCCAAAGGAGATGCAAAAACATCATCGCTTTCTGGTGCTAAGTCCTATCACGCCGTGCATCTTGGCATGACAGGACCACTCTTTCACGCCATTAGATCTGGTGTGGCATAACCATGCCACCACGCTATGGTTTGTGCCATTCCAGAGGAGTTGCAAAAACGTCATTGCTCTCTGGTGCTAAGTCATGTCACGCCATGACTCCCAGCGTGACAGGACCGCTCTATCACGCCATGAGCTATGGTGTGGCAGTACCAATCTGTTCATAGCAATCAACCAGTAGAGACATCCTCTTGTTTGGTTGTTTATGGGGGAAAAGGGTATAAGATAGAAATACCTTATAAAAGTACGAGAAGGAATAGGATAGATTTTGTCTGTTCCCTCTCCAAGCAAAAAACTTTTCTCAACTATGATTGAAGGGTGAAACAAAATCTAGGATAATGATAGATGCTAAGAAAGGGCGAAGATCAACCAACTGTTTAAACAGGAATATGAATAAGCTCATGGCCTGGTAGCAATACTATATCATATACATGGGAAGAGCAGATGAAATGAAAGAATATGTATATATGTGGCACTGGATGGATAGAGACCTATCACTCTTAATATACATAGTTTTCAAGGAAAAGGAAAAGCAATACTATACCGTGTCGTTTGTTTCCTCATGTGCTACCCCTTTGCACATTGTAAAAGTGAAGCTAGCTGCAGCTAGCTATTGGTAAGACCATTCAAACTAGCAAATGTCCTTGCATTGCAACACATGCAAATTAGGGAAACAACAAGCAATGTATATATTTCTATTGCCTACCACAGATCAAAGAAACTAACCATGCAGCTCATGACACAATCAATTAAAACAATAATCTTGCAGTTGGAATATGGAGGGTGTTCCAAGAAAAATCAATTGAAATATATGCTACAAGAGTACACAACATATGTTGTTCATGTCTTTAGCTACAATGCATTTCAAAGCAATCAGTTGTTTCACTTTTGCATATTTGAGTGATAATGTTGTTCTTGTGATAAAGAAAGGTAATTGGAGTTCTACAATAATTGGAAGCCAATTCTATGATTTGGTCGTAACTAGCCAATGTATCAAGAACATTAGGCTGGTAGATATGCTATTTATGCCTTAGATGCAACTATTTATCTCCCTCACACATGTTCAACAACATTGTCGGGACCCGAAAATGCATCTCAGGAACCCTCTGTGTATTCTGAACTAGTCCCAGATCAGTAGCTAGCTCACACAGGAAAACAGTGATGAAATACCATCCATTTATTCAATTTAACTAAAAAGATCTCAAAGTAACAAATAATAATAATAACTGGACCTTATGGTCAATGTTTACTTAACTTGCCACGCAGGGCTAAAGAAACAAATAAACTCTTGCAGCGGAACGAAACTCTTCAAATGGCCAATCAACATGCCCACAGGCAATCGAGTGGAGAAACGCATCCTAATCCGCAAAACCTTCATGGTCCTCCCGGCGAAGAACTCTTGAGCAACTTGATATTCTTCAATCGAGCAATACAGTGGCAAAAGCCATGAGTACTTTGAATGTACTCAGCAAGCCGTGGGGAAATGTATGCAAATAGTATTCATGCAAGGCTTGAACAAAGATTAGCTATATGGCTCTTTTGCAGAAAGCAGGATTTACGATAAATACAATAAATAGATTGAAATGCGTAATTGAAAACAATAATAAGTAATTAAACACTTTCTTTGAAACAACCAAATGAACTTCCCATTCACTTCCCAACCAAACCAAGGATAAGTGAATTCCCCATTCACCAACCGACACAAACCACCAAGTGAATGACCTATTCACCAAACGAACATTATATTCAGCAAGTGAAGTTCCCATCCACACTCCGACACATTTTTGAAGAAACACTATCTCCCGTGTGAAATCCCCAGGCACGTCCATAACCGCGGACACGGCTATTCGAATAGTTTTACACTCTACAGAGGTTGTACAGCTTGACCCATAAGAGATAGATCAACTTATAATGTCCGTTTAACACACTTCCGAGGTGTGCGACTAAGTGATCATCACAAGGCTTTTACAAAGCTCCTTCTTAACCCGATTCGCGCGCTAAGGTTTCAACATCGAATGTCTTTCCGACTGCATGTGGCCCCCTCTTGCGCCACCGTGAGAATACGTTTCCCGTAACCACGCTTCACACGACAGAACTGAATCAAGACATTGCTAATTAGTCAGCCAAGTCCGTCCCATACTAGACATGTGGTTGTACGGTTAAGGCCCAGTTCAATGGCGCACAAGATTAAGTCCTTGACAAGTTACTCAGGCGAGACTACCACAAACCCACAACATGTTCAATCCACATCCCCACTATCCACCAACCACTCGCCCGAGCGAAAACTATTTTGTTTAACCAACACCCATGACTAACCCCGTCATGGTACACAAATTTTAACAAGAATGGCTCACCACCATAATTCCATAAATCATTAAGTCAAAATTAATTATTAAGACACATGTGATGACAAACCCATCGTAACTAAGCAAGACTAAGCATATGTACGATACCCATGTTGGCAATACCAATATGTCCAACTGAAATTACCCATGCTAAGGTGACAAAGGATTCATGGCATTCAAATATTCAATGGAGGCATAATGACAACAGGCAATATCTAATCCCAAAGCAGTTTATATAAATATAGCATGCAATTGTATAAAATAATATACTTTTGAAATCATGGATTCAATATGATCAAAGGACCACGACTTGCCTTGGAATAAATCCAGTGATTGATCTTGATCTTGGTATGCTACTCCTTGCTCAAAGCTTCCCGAAGTATCGACGTCTATTCGCAAAACAAGCAAATAACACAAATAAAAAAATAACAGAGAGAAAACAAACTCCAAAAATTAAATAAAAAACTCAGATAAATAGATCTCGAATTTAGATAAATTTAGGAATTTGAATGGACTCAATCGGAGTTTGGATGCAAAAGATATGAGCTCTGGAAGATTGAAATCTCATAAAATACTGAAAATCAGAATTTATGGATTTACTGAATTATTTCTCTGAAGGAAAAGATGATTATGACGTCAGCTGACGTCAGCAGGGCGGTTCAGACAGAACAAAAAACAACCTGACGGTTGGGTCCCACTTGTCATAGGGACGGTGCACCATGGACTGGTTTCATGGGCTTTGGTCTCGGGTGGAATAATTGGAGTGCCACACGGCAGCTAATTTGGGGATGACGAGGATGCCACATGGGTTGCGGAGCTGAGGTGGAGATGATGTGGAGGGGAGGTGGCTGCCACGTCAGCAAAGAGAGGGAGAGCTTCCGAAAAGAACAGAAGATGGTCGGCGGCTCGACGACGGTGACGACGATGAATGGAGGCGAGGGAACTCCAGCAAGCTAGCAAAACGAGACCCCGATAACCCTGCGATGCTCCGGGTGGTAGTGGCTTGGCGAGTCCGGCGATGACACGGCAATGGCGGCGACAAACGAGGTTGACCGACAAAGAAGAAGAAGCACGGCGGCTGCGGCTCGGCGGCAAGGAAACCGAATCAGAGGTGGGGATAGGATGAGATCAACCACGAGCACGTTATGACGCACTTGAAAGGGCTAGGAGCTCACCGGCGGTGTAGATCGGAGAAGAGAGGCGGCGGCTGGTTTGATGACGAAAACGAAAACGGCGATGCGACGGTCTTCGAGAGGAGATGAGGGGAGCACCGTGAAGCTTGCGTCGATGCAAATCCAACGGTGGTGACGGCGCAGGCCAAGATGCTCGGACGACGAAGAACCCTGGCGAGGAAGGCTTTGACGGCGGCTCGGTTTGTCGACAAAATCCGACAAAACAAGATCGAAAACGGGGCGGAAAGCTTAGGGCTTTGGTGGAGGATGGCGGCGCGGAGGATATGACGCGAGGGGGAGGCCTTAAATAGGGACCGGAGAGGGGGAGTCCAAGATGGAGCCGGCGACGCTGCTCGCGTGAAGCGCTCGGACTCCAGGAGTCCTGAAGGAAGACGATGATGAGCTGGCAAAGGCGGGGCCCACGCGCCAGCGGGTGCGGCTCGGAAGCGGTGCATGCAAGGTGATGGCGCAGCGACCGACAGGTGGGGCCACACGGGGGAGGGGGAAAGAGAGAAAGGAACGGGCCGTATGGAGGCTGGGCGGAAGTCATGGTTTGGGCCGAAGCTTAGGAATAGGAATGGGCTGAAGAGAAGAATTTGAGCCCAAGGATTAATCTGAGATGTATATTAGTTTTTCTTTTTATAAAATAGCAGAAAATCCAAATGGCAATTAGAAAATAGCAAATGCACTCGGAAAAATTCTAGAAAATTCTAGAAAATATATCCAAGCACATAGAACCCAAATAAAATAATTTTGATAATAGTTTATGTTGGCATTAATCATATTAAATTATTTTTGAACTCTGAAAATCCATATTAAGCTTTTAACTTTAGCAGGAAAATCCAAATGGTTCTTTTTCTTTTAAAACTTTAAACAGACCAAATTTTTGGGATGTTACAAACCTACCCCCCTTAAAAGGGAATCTCGTCCCCGAGATTCGGGCTGACTAAAGAATAAGTTCTGACGAGTGAGAAAACGTAGGTGGACGAGTCCTCATAAACTCTGATAGCTTGGAATGATGATGAATCAAGCGCGAACAATTGCCGCTTGATTATTCGACCATTCGATCGCTTTGGTTCAACAAGTTGACTATTGCAATGATGCGTCCGACTTTGTGTCATCATGGCGTTCATGTTCTGCATCATTGCACTCACGAATTGCGTCTGAGCTGCTAGAAGTTGTGCCATGTTGGGCTCTGCGGCTCCAGGGGCTGGTGACTGGTCACTTGTATTGGCATTGGCATTGGCATTGGCATCCTCTGACTGAGTACGGCTCGATGTATTGCGAGTATCAACCATCTGCGATAATCCTCCACAGGTTTAATAGGCAAGATAGAAAAGCAATGTAGACGAGGGGGGATAGCACAGTAGATGAGATAGACAAGACAGAGTAGATGGAAACAACCTAATTAAGGGAACAGGTTATACACAAAGGCAAAGACAAGAAGACATAGCTGAAACGCTATGAAAGCACAATAAAACTCTTCAGATTAAAGCCTTAGTGTGACTGCAACATAATGCTTGATAGCAAAACTGCAGCTCCCACTTGCACACAACCCAAATAAAGACCTATTGCAACAACGATCTAAAACGCTACTAAAACTCTAATAGGACGGCTCCAAATCTAACCTAGAGAACGAAGATCCTTCGAAACAACTAGAACGAAGCAATGAAGATACTCTTGACAAATGCTTTTCTTCTGGACGAGAGAAATTAATGAGGCGAGAAAGTCAATTTAAGCTTATCAAACAACATTCCGCAAAGGCAAGAGACAAGATCTCTGATACAAGATGAGTAGAATAGAATATGATAAGAATAGAACAGACTGAGATGAGAATAGAACCAGAAGAGATGAGAAAAGAACAACTACTCAAGTCAAATTAGGTTGATTTGATTTAGAAAATAAGTTTTGAAGCTTTTAGCTAAAACGACCATGCTAACTAAGGTTGCGTTCTACAGTCGATATGGCTCTGATACCACCTCTGTCGGGACCCAAAAATGCATCTCAGAACCCTCGTGTATTCTCGAACTAGTCCCGGATCGTGAGCTAGCTCACACAGAAAACAAGTGGATGAAATACCATCCATTTATTCAATTTAACTAAAAAGATCTCAAAGTAACAAATAATAATAATAACTGGACCTTATGGTCAACGTTTACTTAACTTGCCACGCAGGGCTAAAGAAACAAATAAACTCTTGCAGCGGAACGAAACTCTTCAAATGGCCAATCAACATGCCCACAGGCAATCGAGTGGAGAAACGCATCCTAATCCGCAAAACCTTCATGGTCCTCCTGGGCAAAAAACTCTTGAGCAGCTTGATATTCTTCAACTGAGCAATACAGGGCAAAAGCCATGAGTACTTTGAATGTACTCAGCAAGCCGTGGGGAAATGTATGCAAATAGTATTCATGCAAGGCTTAAACAAAGATTAGCTATATGGCTCTTTTGCAGAAAGCAGCATTTACGATAAATACAATAAATAGATTGAAATGCGTAATTGAAAACAATAATAAGTAATTAAACACTTTCTTTGAAACAACCAGTGAACTTCCCATTCACTTCCCAACCAAACCAAGGATAAGTGAATTCCCCATTCACCAACCGACACAAACCACCAAGTGAATGACCTATTCACCAAACGAACATTATATTCATCAAGTGAAGTTCCCATCCACACTCCGACACATTTTTGAAGAAACACTATCTCCCGTGTGAAATCCCCAGGCACGTCCATAACCGCGGACACGGCTATTCGAATAGTTTTACACTCTGCAGAGGTTGTACAGCTTGACCCATAAGAGATAGATCAACTTATAATGTCCGTTTAACACACTTCCGAGGTGTGCGACTAAGTGATCATCACAAGGCTTTTACAAAGCTCCTTCTTAACCCAGTTCTGCCCGCTAAGGTTTCAACACTGAATGTCTTTCCACTGCATGTGGCCCCCTCTTGCGCCACCGTGAGAATACGTTTCCCGTAACCACGCTTCACACGACAGAACTGAATCAAGACATTGCTAATTAGTCAGCCAGGTCCGTCCCATACTAGACATGTGGTTGTACGGTTAAGGCCCAGTTCAATGGCGCACAAGATTAAGTCCTTGACAAGTTACTCAGGCGAGACTACCACAAACCCACAACATGTTCAATCCACATCCCCACTATCCACCAACCACTCGCCCGAGCGAAAACCATTTTGTTTAACCAACACCCATGACTAACCCCGTCATGGTACATAAATTTTAACAAGAATGGCTCACCACCATAATTCCATAAATCATTAAGTCAAAATTAATTATTAAGACACATGTTATGACAAACCCATCGTAACTAAGCAAGACTAAGCATATGTACGATACCCATGTTGGCAATACCAATATGTCCAACTGAAATTACCCATGCTAAGGTGACAAAGGATTCATGGCATTCAAATATTTAATGGAGGCATAATGACAACAGGCAATATCTAATCCCAAAGCAGTTTATATAAATATAGCATGCAATTGTATAAAACAATATACTTTTAAAATCATGGGTTCAATATGATCAAAGGACCACGACTTGCCTTGGAATAAATCCAGTGATTGATCTTGATCTTGGTATGCTACTCCTTGCTCAAAGCTTCCCGAAGTATCGACGTCTATTCGCAAAACAAGCAAATAACACAAATAAAAAAATAACAGAGAGAAAACAAACTCCAAAAATTAAATAAAAAACTCAGATAAATAGATCTCGAATTTAGATAAATTTAGGAATTTGAATGGACTCAATCGGAGTTCGGATGCAAAAGATATGAGCTCTGGAAGATTGAAATCTCATAAAATACTGAAAATCAGAATTTATGGATTTACTGAATTATTTCTCTGAAGGAAAAGATGATTATGACGTCAGCTGACGTCAGCAGGGCGGTTCGGACAGAACGAAAAACAACATGATGGCTGGGTCCCACTTGTCATAGGGACGGTGCACCATGGACTGGTTTCATGGGCTTTGGTCTCGGGTGGAATAATTGGAGTGCCACACGGCAGCTGATTTGGGGATGACGAGGATGCCACATGGGCTGCGGAGCTGAGGTGGAGATGATGTGGAGGGGAGGTGGCTGCCACGTCAGCAAAGAGAGGGAGAGCTTCCGAAAAGAACAGAAGATGGCCGGCGGCTCGACGACGGTGACAACGATGAATGGAGGCGAGGGAACTCCGGCAAGCTAGCAAAACGAGACCCCGATAACCCTGCGATGCTCTGGGTGGTAGTGGCTTGGCGAGTCCGGCGATGACACGGCAATGGCGGTGACAAACGAGGTTGACCGACGAAGAAGAAGAAGCACGGCGGCGGCGGCTCGGCGGCAAGGAAACCGAATCAGAGGTGGGGATAGGATGAGATCAACCACGAGCACGTTATGACGCACTTGAAAGGGCTAGGAGCTCACCGGCGGTGTAGATCGGAGAAGAGAGGCGGCGGCCGGTTTGATGACGAAAACGAAAACGGCGATGCGACGGTCTTCGAAAGGAGATGAGGGGAGCACCGTGAAGCTTGCGTCGATGCGAATCCAACGGTGGTGACGGCGCAGGCCAAGATGCTCGGACGACGAAGAACCCTGGCGAGGAAGGCTTTGACGGCGGCTCGGTTTGTCGACAAAATCCGACAAAACAAGATCGAAAACGGGGCGGAAAGCTTAGGGCTTCGGTGGAGGATGGCGGCGCGGAGGATATGACGCGAGGGGGAGGCCTTAAATAGGGACCGGAGAGGGGGAGTCCAAGATGGAGCCGGCGACGCTGCTCGCGTGAAGCGCTCGGACTCCAGGAGTCCTGAAGGAAGACGATGATGAGCTGGCAAAGGTGGGGCCCACGCGCCAGCGGGTGCGGCTCGGAAGCAGTGCATGCAAGGTGATGGCGCAACGACCGACAGGTGGGGCCACGCGGGGGAGGGGGAAAGAGAGAAAGGAACGGGCCGTGCGGGAGCTGGGCTGGAAGCTGCGGGGTTTGGGCCGAAGCTTAGGAATAGGAATGGGCTGAAGAGAAGAATTTGAGCCCAAGGATTAATCTGAGATTTATATTAGTTTTTCTTTTTATAAAATAGCAGAAAATCCAAATGGCAATTAGAAAATAGCAAATGCACTCGGAAAAATTCTAGAAAATTCTAGAAAATATATCCAAGCACATAGAACCCAAATAAAATAATTTTGATAATAGTTTATGTTGGCATTAATCATATTAAATTATTTTTGAACTCTGAAAATCCATATTAAGCTTTTAACTTTAGCAGAAAAATCCAAATGGTTCTTTTTCTTTTAAAACTTTAAACAGACCAAATTTTTGGGATGTTACAAACATCATACTCATTCCAGTATAGCAAAAACTGGAAAAAAAATTGCGGTTTTCTATTCTACAATCACACATTGATCTACAATCACACATCAATCTAAAATCACACATTCCATGAGAGCAAAAAAAACAATTTCACGATGGAGGGAGAGGGTCATCGGTTCTTACCTCTATGGGTCCGAAGATGCAAGCCGGCGCTAGGTGCCGTGGGGAGGAGGCCGGCGCAGGGAGCCGTAGGGCCGCTGGGACCGGCGCAAGGAAGAGGCCGGCGCGGGGAGGACGGCGTGGAGGAGGCTGACATAGGGGGCCGGCAGGAGGCGAGGGCGGGGACTACGGAAGCCAGCGGCAGGTTGGATTTGGGGAGGAGAGACGAAGCTTGGGAGCAAGAGAAAGTTTGGGGAAAAATGAAGAACTAGATCGGCGACCACACCTAAGTTACCACTGTCACACCAACACGCGTGGCATGACAACTCAGGTTTGTCACACCAATAATGTGGGTGTGACAACGGGCACGTATGCTCTCCACGCTGGCACGATGTGAGGACAAGGGCTTGCATAGCAGGTTTGGCCACGCCGAGGTCGGTGGCGTGACAACACAGTCTGACCACACCATGGGTCATGACATCGCCAAAGGGATCAGAATTGGAAATAAAGTTAATGAGTGGTTAAGTTTAAAATATTATTAAAAAGGGATTAAATAAAAAAAATCGAAGGTACAATCCATCATTCATCAAACATATTTGAGAGGTGCTCTTTCATTCACTCTGTTTAGTTCTGTAGCTCGGCATTAGTGAGATTTCTTAAGCAATTAATGAGAAAGGTACCATTTATCATTCTTTGTAGATTATTCAGTGTGCGAGTGTGTCTCAAATGGAGATTTGGCATGAGCCTGCTTGGATGTGCTTGATCAATGGATCAGATGACTATGAGCTGCAAAAGGATGTGCATGACTGCAACTAAGCACTTCAAGTCTTCAAGTGCTTATATAATTTTTTTGTTTTGTTTTAGGAAGCGGATGCAACACTTACTCATGTCAAATGGTGCTGATGACTGTGATACTTGGTATAAAATCCTTTTTGGGACATGTAACGTCTTTTTCTGGGTTCTTTTGATTTTTTTTAATATTTTTATAAATTTTCTAGGATTTTTCCAAAGAAGTGGTATGTACCTAGTAGATGCTTGTATTCTTTTGATATAGATGTCTCACCAAGCGGCTGTCTGTATGCTCCTAGTTTCAATCTGATGGCTTCAATTTCTAATTTCATAGGATTAGGACTGAGTAGATGCAGAATTTTTCCTATGCATGCACCATGTAAAGTAGGCTAGCGGTCGCCGCATCTATCGCGTACAGTTTGGCGAGCTGCCGCATTTGCCTACGAAATGTTGGGTAGCCGATGCAGGCAGATACGGGCTAAACACAACTTGTTCCACTTGCACGGATAGGAGGAGGTTAGTGGGAGATCCATCGGATCAAAATTTAACTATTCTGAAATAGTTGAAATTATAATTTTGTATAGACCGTTAAGAGTATGTCTTTTGCAATGCGTACCCAGAGGTGGCCAAACGGGCCGCTCGGCCCGGCACGGCACGAGCCCGGCTAGGCACGGCCCATTCTGGCTCGTGAACTATTCATGTCGTGTCGTGTCGTGCCGACCCACGGGCCGGGGTGGCGGCCCACGCATAGCCCATCGGGCATTCGTGCCGGGCTGGGCTGGCCCGAGCCCGTTTAGCCCGTCAGAATGAAAAAAATCCAGAAAAAATAGAAAAATATGTAGAACTCAAAAGTAGACATGAACATTGAAAAAATAAGACAATCATATTGAAAATGTAATAAAGAGCTTTATTAATGTCCAACTGGCTGTCTCGTTAAAACCTTCATCAAGTAAAAACTCAAAATGAGAAAACCTTGGTAAAGGAAAAAGAGTACAGCCTATATCTCTACAATTGTACATACATGATACATCCTTGTTCTATGTGTCGGTGTCATTGTCTAAGTATAAATTTTCGAACACCTCCGACAACTCTGGATTTTCCACAGAGTGTTGTGTTCGTGAATCAGCTTGTTCTCAGTCCTTCACAGTTAAAAGGATCTCCACCATCTCACTTGTGAGACTTGTTCTTCTCTCCTCCAATATTCTTCCTGAAAGCAGATTCGGAGGAAACTGTAGAGACAGGAACAGTTAACACATCACGTGCAAGTATGGATAGCACGGGATATGTTAACTTATAGGCTTGCCACCATTGCAAGATGTCGAAACCTTCTGAGTTGAAATCCACCGTATCGCTGTCCAGATAGGTGGATAGTTCTCCGCTCCTTGTGGGTCTTGGCTGAGCAGGCGTTGGTGTAGTAGAAGAAGAAGACCTGGACCTGGAGGATGAGGCACCGAAGATCGCACCCCACATATTTGTCTTCCCACTCGAGGTGGGGGCTACTGGAGGTCGTTGCGAGCGGACTCCCTGGAACTTATTTTCATATCTTTGGTAAACCTCGTATAACCGAGAACGAACTTCTGTAAAATAGTTAGTATAGTCTAGCCCCGTAGCATCACTAAGAAGATCAAGTACAGTACCAATTGCACTAATTTTAGCCCTAGGATCTAAAAGAAATGCAAATGCATATAGGTAAGGGATTTCTCTCCAATATTTAAGGTATTTAGATTTCATGGAAACAACAGCCTCACGTAAAACTAAGTCATTTTCATGCATTTTTAATTGGGTAGCAATCCGTAAAATAGTATGCACGATGATATGAGATGTTGGATAGTAGACAGCAGACAAAGCAACAGTTGGCTCATAAAAAATTTCTAAAAATGAAAGTATCTTCTCGGCAACGAACCAATGTTGCTCAATTAATAGCAAAGTACCGTCAGTGCTAGGATAGTGCGTTTGAATAAAAACAGAAAAAGTGCTATTGTATGGTAAAAGATGCTTAAGCATGAGGTAAGTAGAGTTCCACCTTACCTCCATGTCCAAACTGAACTTTCTTGGACGTACACCCATCGCCCTGCAGAAGTTCTTATATTGTGCTATTCTTACGTTAGAATTATTCAAGAAAGAAATCGCATCGGGAAAAGCTTTAATATACGGGCTCAACCTCTTCAAACCACATTTGACTATAAGGTTGATAATATGACAAGTGCATCGTTGATGTAGCAAGAAGAAATCGACATATGTACTCAACACTAGAGTAAGAATGTCTATAGCCCTAGAGTTTGCCGTGGCGTTGTCTAAAGTAATTGCGAATATTTTGTCTGTAAGACCAAAATCTTCCACGACTTTCATAATACAGTCCGCAATATTCTCCCCCGTGTGTGCTACATCAATTAATTTCAAACCTATAATCCTTGTTTCCATTGCCCAGTTGTCATTAACATAATACGCAACTACACTAAGGTAATCCTCCCTACCCCGACCACTCCATATGTCCGAGGTCAGGGCCACCGAAAATGTGCACGTACTAAATAGTTTCTTTATTTTATTACGATGTTTATTATAGTATTTCACTAGATCTCTAGTTGTTGTCTGTTTAGAAACGGAAGCAAATCTAGGATTATGCGTAGTCCTAATGTAATTTTGGAAAGAAGCAGACTCGCCAAAGCCTAGTGGTAAATCCTCAGAAGCAATTAAACGACAAAGAGATTGCCGGCTACCTGAGGATCGTAGTTCCAGCTAGATACCGTACCATCGGGGTTGTATTGCAGCTGTGTCTGCCTCATCGCCAATCCTTGCTTGGTTCGACATCTTGTAGCATGTCTAAGCAAGTGCCCTATTCCACCTGTAGACTTCGCAGACAATTCATGGTGACAAATTTTACAAATAGCATATGGTACCTTATTTCCCGTTGTGTCTTGTTTGGTTGTCCTGTCGAAATTCTCTCACATTCCTGATGTAGATGGCCTCGACCTCTTTGCTCTAGTTGCCATTGAGCCTGATGCTGACGTGGAGTCTGATGACGGAACTCCACCGTGCTCCTCTGGTGAAACCTCCGGTTTGTTTGAGGTAGCCGCAGACGCCTCTATGGACGCAATTTCCTCCGATGAAAGTCCGTACTCACCAAGAGCAAAGTTGTCGTAAGGACTTCCATAACGAAAACTGCAAAATTGAAACTAACACTATTACTACTTTCATCTTAGCATAACAATAACTAACAATAAAAGTATTACAAAAATAGTATTGTACCTCTTTCGCTGACTTGTTGACGAAAATTGAAATTTCCAAATTTTGGCACAAATTTTTTGAATTTTGCCAAATTAGCTCAACACGGATTTGAATTTGCAGAACACAATTTCAAAGAGAGAATGGATAATGAAGGGGTGCTGAATGAGGGGGGTATGGTGGCTATTTATAGAAAAAATTCAGATTTTTTTTGAATTTTTTTGCTATTTTTTAAGTCCCCAACGATAAAAAACGATCAAAAAAAGGTCAAAACCCTCCCAACGGCCGAATTTTTCGGGTTGTGCCGTGCCGGGCACGGCCCACGGGCACGACACGGCCCGGTCGCCCCTGCGTCCTCCCTTCTTCTTCTCTCCCCCCCAACCCTAGCCTCGCCCGTGCCGCCACTTCGCCCGTTCGTCGACCCCGCCGCCTCCTCGTCTCCCCGGCTCCCCGCGACCCCGCCGCGACCCCGTCGCCTAGGAGCCTCCCCGCGACGCGACCCCGCCGCCTTGGAGCCTCCGGCCTCCCCGCGACCCCGCCACCTCCTCGGTCCTTACCGCGACCACGCCGCCTCGGAGCCTCCCAGCGACGCGACCCCGCCGCCTCGGAGCCTCCTCGCCTCCGACCTCCCCGCGACCCCGCCACCTCCTCAGTCCTCGCCGTGACCCCGCCGCCTCGGAGCCTCGGAGCCTCCCCGCGGCCCCGCTGCCGTGGTGCTTGACGCCGCCTCGTCAACGCCTCTCCTCCCCCTGTGCGCCCGCACTGCCGCGTAGCTCCGTGCGACGGTGACGCCCTCCTCCCTCCCTCCGCTCCGGTGGACCGCGCAGCACCGTGCGCTCTGCCTCCCTCCGCTCCGGCGCTGCCGCCTCTGGCCCTCCTCCTCCCTCCCTCCCTCCGCTCCGGTGGACCGCGCAGCACCGTGTGCTCCGCCTCCCTCCGCTCCAGCGCCGCCACCTACGGCCCTCCGCCTCCCGGTCTCAGAATCGCTGTGCCTCCGGGCCGCCGTGCGTGCTGCGACCGACGCGATCGTGCGTGCGTGCACGACCCAAAGATCGTTTGTGCCGTGCTGCATCGCCCACCGCGCGAGGTGGCGACCGTGCACGACCAAGGTCTTATACCGGACTGGCATTGTTTATAAATAGTATCGTACTTCGTGCCGACGCGTTAGACCGCCCATTTGGCCAGCGCTATGCGTACCAGTCAGAGGAACCGTTCCCGTAACCCGTTGCATTCTTCTTCCCGCCTTCCAAACGAAATAGAGGAGAGTCCGTACACACACACACACAAAAACACGCATGAGCGCCCCGCCATCCCAGCATGAGCAACCCCACCCCGACGCCGACGACCACCCTGCGCCACTGGAACCGCCTGATCCAGCTCTCCGCCGCGTGGGGTTCCTACTCCCACTGCCTCCGCCGCTACTCCTCCCTCCTCTCTGAGGGCCTCCGCGGCGACGCCTCCACCTTCCCTTCCCTCGCCAAGTCCTGCGCCGCGCTCCGCCTCCCCCGCCTCGGCCGCGCCCTCCACGCGTGTGCCCTCCTTGCGGGTGTCGCCTCCGACGTCTTCGTCCGGACCTCGCTCCTTGACATGTACGCCAAGTGCGCCTGCCTCCCCGACGCGCGCCGCCTGTTCGATGAAATGCCGCGCCGGACCCTGGTCTCGTGGAACTGCATGGTCACGGCGTATAGCAAGAGCTCTCGGGTCGATGAGGCTGTCGCGATGTTCAACGCAATGCGGGGCACAGGGGTGAGGCCCAGCGGGGGCACGCTTGTTGGTGTTCTATCGGGGTGTGTGGACTCCATGTCCACTAGCAATCTTGGCTTGTGCGTGTACGGATACAGCGTAAAATCTGGGCTTGACACGGATTTGACTGTCTTGAACTCGGTGCTCACCATGCTTGTCCGTGGCAGCCAGCTGGACGCTGCATGGTTGCTGTTTGATTGTATGGACAAGAAGTCTGTAGTTACTTGGAGTGCAATGGCGTCGGGTTATTTGCAGATGGGGGACTATGCGGAAGTGTTTGATCTGTTCAACCGCATGCAGGGAGTTGGGCACAATTTTGATTCAGTGGCGCTTGTTAATCTGATCTCTGCTGTTGTTCTGTTTGGAAACTTGTTGGTGGCCAAGGGTGTGCATGCTCTTGTGATCAAGGCTGGTTTTGAATCCAAGGAAGTTCTTGTGGCATCATTGGTAAACATGTATGCAAAGTGTGGGGATCTTAAGGCTGCTCGAGAGGTGTTTGATGCAGTTCACTGGAAGAATGTAGTGCTGTGGACTTCAATGATAAGTGGATATGTTGAAGGTGGTTATCCGGACAAGGCATTGTCAATGTTCGATAGCATGTTGCACGCAAACATAGAGCCAAATGAAGCAACTGTTTCATCAATTCTTTCAGCTTGTGCCAATTTAGGATCTGCTGTTCTGGGGAAAAAGGTTGAGGAGCATGTGACAGCAATCGGACTGCAATCAGATCTGCGAGTTGCTACTGGACTGATAGACATGTACTGTAAGTGTGGGAGCATCGAGCTGGCTAGGATAATATTTGATGGTGTTACCAGTAGAGACTTAGCTATCTGGAGTGCCATGATTAATGGATATGCTTGCAATGGAGAAGGCGGTGAGGCTCTTGTCCTTTTCAACGAGATGCAAAATGAAGGTGTTCAACCAGATGCCATTGTCTTTACTCATCTATTAACAGCATGCAACCATTCTGGTTTAATAGATGAAGGTCTTCAGTGCTTTCACAGCATGACAGTAGAATATGGTATCGAGCCATCTACTGAGCATTATATGTGCATGATTGATTTGCTATGTAAAGCTGGTCATCTTAGTAACGCTATGAAGTTCTTTAAGCAGATGCCTATTCAATTACAAAATCAGGTCTTGGCTCCTATAATTAGTGCATACAGTGCTCATTGTGCCGATTCATCGCTAGAGTTGGTATCAGAGGAACTACTTAACCTGGACTCTCAAAATTCTGGTCACTGTGTCCTGATGGCTAATATGCTCAGTTGTTTAGGGAAGTGGAAGAAGGCCACAAGTTATAGGAGTCTAATAAACAAGCAAGGATTAGTCAAGGAACCTGGATGGACTTGTATTGAGCTGAGTGGCTAACTATTCTAGATGTTCGTAGAACACTCGGTTCACATACTTTCCTATCTCTTTCTAAGTGAACACTCTCAGGACAGGCTTAATTAGAGTGGAAGAATCAATTCATTTTACAAGCGCAAGATCGATCTGTATTGCTGAGATTATACACTTACAGCCAATGTGATTTGATATGATACTAGGAGGTATTTTTGGGCCACTCCCTTGATTTGGTGCAACAAAATGCAACATCCAATCAGGAAACAGTTGGCTTGGATTGAGGCTTAACGAGGGTCAGCTTCCCGGCCCTCCTACATGTTAATGGCTATAATCTTATAAACAGAACTATGCAAACGAAGAAACATGAAAATACACTCATTATCTTGTTCAAGATAGCATCATTGAATCTACCCAGAGTTGAATCCTGTGGTACAGTCTTGCATATGAGTTGAATTAAAAATTTGCACTGATTTCAATTATTAGTTCAGTCTAAGTACTATTAAGTTTTAAATTAGCTTCTAGTGAGAGAAATAGTAACTAGTGTAAGTTTTGCATTTAGGTACTAGGCAGTACAGCATTTACAACAAAGTTAGATTATTCATGTATTCTTGTAACTTAGAGTACACATTAGATGCCAAACTGTTGCTTTCAATTTTATTTCTATGGCCAAAAGGAGCATTTCCTCAAATAAATTCTCTCCAGTTATTGTAGAATTGCTGCATGAAATGCAATAAACTCCAAATGCCACCACATTTAGACCAAAAAGAGCATCAAGTTCCAAGCATCTTCGCATTTAGGATTCATAATTTGTGTTCTAAGATTTGTTGTATTGGAGGAACCAGAAAAGGCGGCCTTGTGAACTTAAAAAAAAAAAAAAAAAGATCATCTTTATGGTCGTCTCATTCAGTTTGTCCCTTTTGGTAATGATTTCTCATTGTCTCTTATTATAAAAATATGAGTAAATTTCTCAAAACTACACTATGATTAACAAAACTACACTATGTAGGAACCATTTCACATAACCACACTAGCTATTGCGTAACGTTTCCGTCCATTCCCGTATACCTGACGACTTGGGCCCAGATGGCAGCCACAGAACCCTGTCTAGCCCGTTGTGCTGATGTGGACTTCCTTGCCACGTGCGTACGTTTTAAGGAACCACACTTCCGTCCATTCCCGTATACCTGACGACTTGGGCCCAGATGGCAGTTGCAGAACCCTGTCTGGCCCGTAATGCTGATGTGGACTTCCTTGTCACGATGGTCAGTAGCAGCCAGCCAGGCGCCAGCCACTTTAGCAGTCCATATGTGGTGGGTTTCTTAGGATGCTTCCAATAGGTAGTATCTTAGTGCAGTTTCTTAGTGTATAAGGAGTGTTATGATACTATCTTCCTAATGCATAGTTTTTTATGGTGTAGTATCTTAGGTTGTTTTATTTAATTACATGCATGATCTTTACTAGTATTTGAGCATTGTGGTCTATTTGTGTTATGTACTAAAGCAATACATATTTGTTGACACACACAAACGTAAATACATGAACATGTATCCGTACATAAAAAGTGCCAACTAAAATATCATCAAAATATATTTAGAGGTACATGAATAGAGTCATGAACATAATCTATTTCGGCCCAAACTTTTTCCAAATATGTTCAACTAAGTCATTTTTTAGTGCTCTATGAGTAGGGCGATCCCGGATGTTAGCATCTCTTTGGAGCACATCGGCAAATTCCGGCATGTCGCCGTGTTGGAATATAGATGGTAGAACGGTCGATGTGCTTGCGGCCTTGTTCAAGTCAAGATCATCTGCCGCCTCTTCTTTTTCATCCTCAACTATCATATTGTGAAGAATGATGTAAGCTAACATGATATTCTGGAGATCGCCCCGGTCATACAAACGCGCGGGATAACACACAATAGAGAATCGACGCTGCAAGGCACCAAACGCACGTTCCACATCCTTCCTTGCCCCTTCTTGATGCGCGGCAAACAACTTGTGCTTCTCTGTTTGTGGCATTGATACTGTCTTCACGAACGCAGCAACAAATATTGTGATTAGAACACTGAAATCCTAGATCAAAATTTGAACCAGAACGTTTTTGTTCGTAATTTTAAAAAGTAACCAATTGGGATCATGGCAATTAGCAAATTAACACTGGTGGTTGGACCATACTTTCCTGAGACCATATACTACGACAGCACTATGTAGCCCTTGAGCACCCTCATTGATCACCTCACACAAGCAAAATATGCTCAACTATGTGCCAACTAAAATATCATCAAAATATATTTAGAGGTACATGAATGAAGTCATGAACATAATCTATTTCAGCTCAAACTTTTTCCAAATATGCTCAACTAAGTCATTTTTTAGTGCTCTATGAGTGTATCCGTACATAAAAAGCTTGAGGAAATATCATACGTCAATTTTGTTGAGGAAATAGCGTCACCCCATACTCGCCAATGCCCTCGCATGCTCAGCCTTTGCATCCTCATCCATCCCACTTGTGTCGGCAAACATTAGCTTTTCATACAAACCAATCATCTTTGTCTCTTTGGCAAGCCTCGCCGCTTCAAGCTGCTGACTTGACAGATGCTGCTGTGTCTCTATGACCTTTTTGCGTTCCTCCCTAGATGCATTTTGAACCTCAATTAGCTTCTCCAGTTTCTCCCCAATATCTGTCACAACTTCTGGCTCTCGTACCTTGCGTTTACCATCGTGTTCAGCCTTAGATTTATCGTGACCCATCGGGCGCTCCTCACCATCCACATCGATAACATTCGATATGAGTTCGATCTGATCTACCTCTCCGTTCATTTTTTTCACTAACGCCAGCCATTTTCCATGGTCCCTCAATTCTAACCACATAGTCAAATGTGGGAAACTTGCTTTTTTTGTTGACTTCATACTTCTTCAAGGCCATATCCTGCAGTTGCTTCTCTGAAAAACCACTTCTGTAAATTTTAGTTACATCACTCCACCCCCCCCCCCTTGGAAAGCATTGAGCTTTCCTGTCACCTTATGAAAATGTTGCTTTAGTTGCCCAGCTTCTCTCTTCCTGTTGCCTTCAGTGGTACTGTTGTATTCAGCAGCAATATCATCCCAGAACTTCTCACTCTTCTTGCTATTCTCATCGATAGGATCATTTGAATGCTCCAACCAAGCACTTGCCTACATTGGGAACAAGAAAATTACTGTGCCTAACATTTAAAAATTTAAATGCATAGTACCAGAATTTAAACATTTAGCCAAGCCATTTCATTACCAATCTCTTCTCTTCCTCGGGTGTGTAAGTCAAACGATGCTTGGTCCTTTCAGGAGCTACATCATCATCCACATGGATGCCGTCTTTTTTCCTTTTGGAAGAAGCTCTGACTTTGGCCGAAGAAGACCGGGATGTTGAGGGATTCCCCTTAGTGTGAGGTGGTGGTGGTGGTGTTGAGAATAAAGTCTGTGAGGGAACACCAACAAAATGAGAATTCTCCATAGTTGGATGACCTTGTTCAGGAGGGTGAAAATTATATGGATGGTGCATGAGTGTATGGGTATACATTGGCCTGCAATAGGATGTTAAGAAGAAGATGAAAACTGTCATTAAAAAAATACATGCATACACTGTAGTTCAGTCAAAACTAAGTAAGATATGCTCAATCATGCTGAAATCTCTACAGCAGTTCAGCATCCAACTTTCAGTCTAGCACAGCAGGCGTTGAATATCAGACTTAACAATTTAACATATCCGATTCTATTGTTGTCTATAGTATAATGATATGCTTTCTGGTTTCCATCAAATTATGTCCTATTTTGTACATTTGTTCATACAAACATATCTTCCATAAAAGAATCAGATGTGCCGAATCGATAGGAATGAAGTGATTGAAACTTAAAACTAGTTCTAATCTCAGCCAAACAAGCGGATTATGTACTACTAATTTATACTACGAGAATGCATGCTGCAATTTGGGAGTTTAGGTGAGGATGTGAACTTAGTGTATCTGGATGTTGATCTACAAGAATAATATTCATGGATTCTTCAAAATAAATTGTTGCCAATCATTCATCCCAATTAGTAGTTCTGAAAATTTCATATGAGTACGAAATCCAAGCAAAGCAAAATGAACACAACTGCATCATGCTGAAATTTCATATGAGTACGAAATCCAAACAAAGCAAAAACATGGCCGAGGGAGATAAGAAGAACATGCCATTGATTTGGCGGTCCTAGGATGACTGAGGAGCTACCGGCGCCGGGGAAATTGAATGGCGGCGGTGCCGGCAGTGGTCCGCTCCCCGGTGGTGGTGGCCCTCGCTCCTTATCCCTGCTTCCGTCCACGAGGGCGTGGGGGATCGCGAGCGGTAGGAGATGGGGGCGGGCGGGCGGCGATGGGAACGGAGCGGCAGGAGAGGAGAAAAGGGGCAGTCGCCGCCGGCGGAGAGGAGAAAGTAGGCACCTGCAGCCAGCGATGGGTAGGAGATGGGGGCGGGCGGGCGGCGATGGGAACGAGATGGGGAGCGGCAGGAGAGGAGAAAGGAGGCGCCGGTGGAGAGGAGAAAAGGGGCAGTCGCCGCCAACGGAGAGGAGAAAGGAGGCACCTGCGGCCGACGATGGGAATGAGATGGGGAGTAGCACGAGAGGAGAAAGGAGGCGCCGGGAAAGAAAATGGAGAAGGGAGATGAGAACGAGATGGGCGCACCGCACGAGATCGCACAATAAATTTTTATGCGTTGGATTTCGAGATCAAATTGGTATCTAAATTAGATACTAGAGTACACTCTCTCTTCATTAATTACGGTGATATCATCACTTTATCTATATAACAGACTTAAAATACCAGTCAAGATGGAATATTAAGAGTAGCCTTATAGGCCTGAACCCACCCTACTTCTCTCACCTCACCTGCGCGCGAAGCTACTAGGCGAGGCGCACGAAGTGAGCCCCTGGGCGCGAACAGGTGGGTCCTTTCAGGCGGTCAGCCTCGTCTCCTCGCCTTATTTCTGTTGAGGAACCGTCGCTGGCGAGTCCAGTCCGAGCGATTACCTCGTAGACAAGCGTAGAATCGTAAGAACAATGCATGAACAACAAGAACAGAATAAGAGATAGAACACAGAGATTTAGGGGGACTTCTTGCTTCTCTTTATTCCTTCATCCATCGATCAATCTTTTACAATGAATAGCACCCCCTATTTATAGGCTACGACCCTGCTAGGGTTTGGGATGAGAGCCCACCTTGGGCCAGACTCCTGTCACGGGCCGGTTTCCTAACACTCCCCTTGGGCACTCATCCTTCATGTCCATGTCTCATCAAAACTCCATAAAAACCCGAGTGGGAAAAATTTGGAGAAAGAGTACATTAATCATGTTACGCTATCGCACGAATTGCCTCATTAAAAACCTTAGCCAGAAACTTCAGAAAACTCGTCAAGGAAAAAGAGTACAATCCACCCAATTTCATTTAATCTCGAGGATTTACCTTTTGGGTACTCGGTCTTCGTGATCAAGCTTTAGTAATGAGTTCGTGAAGGTTCTCCCCACTCTCTGCACTTCTCTAAGTCTCATCATTCCAATTCCACATATGCATCTTTCAAAGCTAGGATTTGGAAGTGACTTAGTGAATAAATCGCAAGATTCTCACATGACCTAGTATGGAGTACTTTGATTACGTTCATCTTTTGCAATTCATGAGCATAGAAGAACTTGGGGTTGATATGCTTTTGTAAGAGGATTCTTCACAATAACCCATCCGCACTTGTGCAACACAAGCTACATTATCTTCATAGATAATAGTGGGAGTTTGTGCGGTATTCAATCCACATAGCTCGCTGGATGTAGTGAATCATCCGCCGAAGCCAAGCACATTCTCGTGAGGCCTCGTGTAGTGCTATTGTTTCGAGTGGTTCGTCGAAATCGGTACAAGACATCGCTAGACGATTTTATGGAATTACGGTTCCACCACATAGGAATACATAGCCTGTTTGTTATTTGGTGTATGCGGGTCCTACAAGTACCAGTTATCCGCATTGCCATTCATAGTTAAGTCTTTGTCCTTTCGTAGAAATGACCAAGTTCTTTGCTTCCTTAGAGGTATCGGAGATGTCCTTCATTCCCGCCAATGCCTTTGGTAGGTTACGTACTATACCTTACTAATAGGTTCACGGCAAATGCAATGCCCTGGTCTAGTACTGCTTTATTCAATACATGAGTGTTTCTATCACACTTAAATATGGGAATTCGGTCCCGTGACTTCCTCCCCTCTTTTCTAGGTTTGTACGGGTCCTTGTCTTGCGCAAAAAGCTCTCCGACCATTGGCACCTTCAAAGGGTATGCCTTTCCAAAGCCGAACCTTTCCAACACCTTACGATTGTAGGTTGGTGATGTACTAAAATTCCTTGAGGGCATGCCCAAGCCGCAAGCCTAGGCAATATTTGATTTTCACCCAAATCTTTCATTTGAACTCGACTTGTGTAAAAGCTTACTTTCTTAATACCTTTCGGGGTTCCGATGATATTGAGATCATTTTCATACACCGAGATTATACAAAATTCATTATGGAATCATCATTATAAATACACAGGATTTATTCTCATTGTTCGTGTAGCCTTTCTTGCATAGAAAGTCGCCAAGCGATTATACCACATTCTCGCTCGATTGCTTAAGTTCGTATAATGACTTTTCGAGTTTCTGCTGTACATATTTCCATTTGCTCTATCTTGGTTCGGGACATTAATACATTCGGTATCTTCAATGTCCGAATCCAATATTTCATAAAGGTATTTGGTACCCCATCCATCAATTTCAATTCTAACTTCAAGTTCACCGCCATTGAGATAAATGTCTAAAGGGGTTACGCCCATGATCGGGAATAGGTTTCTTCATAATCATCTCTGGATGTTCAATGAAACCTTATGCAACGAGCCTTGCTTCTTTATTTCTCTTTTGAACAAATATCCACTTATGCCCTACGGGGTGCACAAGGGAGGCGACGGCCATGTGCCCAAACGCCCTTCTTTTATTCGGAGAGAATAATTCGGTTTCTCTCGCCTTCTTTCAATCGATCTTTTCTTTCATTCAACGAGCGTCTGAGCTCGAATCAAGATTGATGATTGTGGCAAGTTTCTTTGCAAAGTATATGTCGACATTGGTCGTTGTCATATTCAAAGATTCTCCGAGGTCATAAATTTTATAGCTATTTCTTCAAGAGGCGATTCTTCTAATGCTTCTACTTGCTCACCGCCGCTTCCAATTGCGGGCAAGTCCTTTAGTTTTCGGCTCCGATGTGTGCGCACACATCCATGCTGATGTCTCCCTTCATGGGGATGTTCAGTGCAGTGCGCCTTTTACGAAGGTTCCATACCGGTGCAGTCTCAAGCGCTCCCCTCGTTCAGGGCACTTCGGTGATCGGCTGTGTCAAGTCCTTCTTATCCTTTTTCACCAGGCGTCCCCGGTTACTTCGGATTCGAGGGACCGGAGTTCTCGTCCTTTTCTGAGGCCTCTGGACGGGATTAGGGATACCTTCATTAGTATTTCAACCCTCTCCGGTGCATTGCGTACAGGCAAATGCTACTTGGTCACGCTCTTCAAATCACTAAAGTGGTCTGACAGTTAATTTGCTAATATTTGCAAATCTATTATCTTCTGGACTTCAATTGTCTTCTAGACTTCAATTCAATTATCTTCTGGACTGTAATTATCTTCTGGACTTCTCTATTTGCTTCACTAGTGCGCGGGTCATATGCATAGATTTTAATTATCTTCTGGATTTCAATTGTCTTCTAGACTTCAATTATTTCCCGACATTATTATCAAGGGTTGATTTCCTCCCCCTAATGACGGGAAACTAATCTCATCGATATACTATCAACGAATCGGGCATTATGCAAATCTCGATCATAGGGTCCAAACACTTGATTATGGATGTTGTTTCATAACCAATGTATATCCTGCACTTTGGAGAAGACCCATTGCGTCATTGCGGTGATGGTATAGGTACATAAACCTTACGACCAAACTGCGAAGATGAGTAGTTTTGAGTCTTGACCCTTGCGCTAGTTGCATAGGTGAGCGGATGTTATAAGCGGCAGTCTAAAATTGATGAGAGATTTGCGGCGCGGATCGCACGTCCCCAACATGTAGTTGGTAAATTACAATTCTTCAAAGTTACGTTAGTCCATTCAGGTGTGGACATGCGATGCAGAATGCTCAACTTTCAATTCCCATTTTCATGCAATAATCATCAAATGCTTTGAGTAAGTTCTCGGCGTTGTCCATTCATGTGGACTTCTCATGATGATGAGGAAAATGTTTCTAATTTAATTATCTGCGAGATTTAGCTATACAAAAGCATGATCTCTCGAGACAATAAACATACGTCGACTATTCGAAGAAGCATTGATGAGCACTATAAATACCTAAAATGACCCTTACGGGGCTATATAGGACCGCAAAGGTCTCCTGGATACGGTCCAGAATGCAAGGACTTCATCCTTCGCTTTGAGCAAAAGGTCTAGTAATTAATTTCTCGGTGGCACATGCGGGCACACAAAATCTTCTGATTCGAGAAATTCTTAACATTCATATCATGTCCTGTGAATTGTTAATTATATCTCTCATCATCCTAAGACTTAGACGACACAATCTATCATGCGGAGATAGAAAAGTTCGAGCTTTTAAATACGGTTTTCAAGGGTATATAGGTGCAGTGCCTTAATATTAATGTAGTATAGCCCAATTTCATATGAAGGAAGACATTCTAATGCTATTTTTACTTTCTTCACGCTTTGTAATGAGCAGTATTCTGTACCATACTCTTCTTGATCTCTACATGAAAAGCTGTTAGCGCAAATATCCTTGAGAGTTCTAGTCGATTCGGGTACAACAAGTCTTCTTCAATGACCAAAGTTGTGCCGTTGGGAGTATAATTATGGCCCTTCCGAGCCTATTATACAAGTATCATTTGCTGCGATCGTCGTAAGACTACCAACATTCTTGCCGATCGATCGAAATTTTTTATTTCTCTCGAATGGTATTCGTTGTCGCTACATGCTAAGCACACTTCCTCCATAGGCGCCACACGCGTTCTAATATAATGTACTTCATTAATATGTAGCGAAAGGAAGCAACACATAAATAAAATACTTGGATATCGAACATAACTTGCTATTATAAAAGCGGAAAATAAGTCTTGCGGGACTCATAATAAGAATTTAATGCTTTGCTCTCCCGAGCTTGCAACCATTATTCAATAATTCAAAATTCGCTTCAATTACAAGCGCAAGTTTCTATAAAGGTCCGAGTGCAATGCGTGCCTTTGGATCTAATAAGCGAAATATTCGAACTTCGCCTAAATCGGCTCCATGCGCGATCTTCTCCTCTTGGCGCCTACGGTGTGGCATTGTGATGTCCAAAGGAGGGATGATGGGGCTGCTCATCGGGTATTCACATTCATAAGTGCGGTAATGGATGTGAATCCTCTGTGCTGCAATGGCGAGGTATGCCTCATGCTATCATTTGCCCTTCTTCTTAGACGGAAAACATCAATAATATCGACGCACGACCTTACCCTTCTTGTTTCTCTCATTCGTGAGAGACTTCATCACCTTGTAGTCGCTGCTTGATGGCTTCATGGCCAACATTGCTACTAGGTGGTTGCGAGATGAAGTTCTTTCTTAGAATATCATCTTGAGTTTACGCAACTTGCATGGCGTCAATTAATTGGCATACTTCATGTAGCCGTCTTGACAATAGTTGCTTGCGGATTGCACCGCGTTGGGTGAAAGGTAGAGGTCTTCTCGGTCTTACGCTCATCCGTGATTATATTACCACGAATTGAAGGCGTTATAAATTTACAAATTACGACCATACTAGGTCGGTTCTCAAATTCGATTCGTGATGCGATCATCTTCATATTCATGCAAAAGTTCAAAGGATTCTCGCTGTAATCTGCATAAAATGGTTGCAAAATTCTCACAATGCTCTTGAACTCGTGTTCGTGTTCGTATTTTTCTATGCATTTTTCATGATTTATCGCTATTTTCGGTGATTAAAGGCAATATAAACAATCACAGATAATCAAAGCGAAGAATGCGTAAATAAATCGCATAGAAATAATAATAACAAAGTTAAACATGCTTCAAGTTCAAAAGTATGCAAAAAAATGGATTCGAAGCCCTTTTCTTCTGAAAAAATGATTTTTTGGCGAAATCGCAATTTCAGCGGCGGCACGGAGGCTGGCGCGAGCGCCGCTTCTGGCGGCGGCGCCGGTGAGTGGGGCCGCTACGGCGGCGCGGCAGCGCGGTGGCCATTGCGGGAGCGCGGGCGGTGCGGTCTTGTCGCGGCCTGCGCGGGCGGAGATGTCGCTGCGAGCGGCGAGCGCGGCGGGACGGTGCGGCCGTATGGCGCGCAGCTTTGCGCGGCGCGGCGGCGCGGCATGTCGATCGCGGGCGTAGCGGTTCGGCGATGCCGGTGCGGCGCGGCGCGGCGCGGCCATGTCGCGGCGACGACGGGCGGGCGCGGTCGGCGGTGCGCGGCCGAGCCTTCTTCCCTCCTTCCTTTACTTCATGCCATGGCGCGATGCGGCGGCGCGGTGCAAGGTGGCTACGAGCCATGGGCGGCGCACGCAGCAGCGACCAGAGGGCGACGGTACCTTTACGGGAGGTGGCCCAGCGGCCGCTCCGGCAGGCGCACGGCTTCGGGCCAACATCACACGGCGCATGCGGGCGCTGCGAGATTTTTTTCGTACTGTTCATATGTAATCACTGTTCATATGTGATTACTGTTCATCCGCGATTACTGTTCACGTACGATCACAGTTCACGCGCGACGACTGTTTATCCGCAAATACTGTTCATGCGAGATTACTGTTCATGCGAGATTACTGTTCATCCGAAAATACTGTTCATGCAAGATTACTGTTCATCCGTGTTACTGTTCATGCGAGATTACTGTTCATCCGCGCTACTGTTCATCCGCAAATACTGTTCGTGCGAGATTACTGTTCGCGCGCGATCATTCATGAGGTGCACTGTTCATCCGCATGGTGCGTTCATGCGGCGCCTTTGTTCATCCGTCGCGATCGTTCATGCGCGCGCATTGTTCATCCCGCGGCATCGTTCACCACGGCGTACATGCTGTTCATCGATCGCGGTCTTTGTTTACGCGAGGCGCAGCGCTGCGGCCTCGTGCCCGTCGCGGCGTGGCGGTGCCATCTTGGTGGCGAGTGTGACACCAAAATCGGCGACGACGCGGCTCTCTGGTGTCGGCCGTCCCTTTTTATTCTTGTTCATGTATGCGATACAATATAATGTATTATGAGATTGCAATGAGGCGCGGCTTCATGCCGACATGTGCGTGCTTGCCGCGTGCTAGCGGGTGGTCTGTCGTTGCCTCCGTGGCGATACGTGATGGCGGACTATGCCGACCGTGCGTGTCGCGGAGGTAGTGATACCGCTTGCGGCGGTGCCGCGCACATGATGCCTTTCATGCGATCGCATATACAACCTACGGTACAATCATCATCTACTCTTTCATGCAACCCACCGATCGGCTTGGCGGCGACTTCAAGTCGGCTCGCGGTAGATTAGAGCGGATTTGCACCGTGAAAACCAATCTAGAAAGCCAAATTTGCGGAATTGAAAGCAATCTAGAAAACGATTCAATCTACGAGTGTCGTTCATCGACGGTTACCTTTTCGATGCGAGGAGAGTCGATCGTCGCGATAACGTGTTGAGGAACCGTCGTAGGCGAGTCGAGCGGCGATTACCTCGTGACAAGCGTAGAATCGTAAGAACAATGCATGAACAACAAGAACAGAATAAGAGATAGAACACAGAGATTTAGGGGGACTTCTTGCTTCTCTTTATTCCTTCATCCATCGATCAATCTTTTACAATGAATAGCACCCCCTATTTATAGGCTACGACCCTGCTAGGGTTTGGGATGAGGAGCCCACCTTGGGCCAGGACTCCCTGTCCTGGGCCCGGTTTCCTAACAATTTCGCACCCGGGAACCAAACTCTGCGTCTGACACAAGGGAGCGGAGCGGACATGGCGCCGAGGGGTAGTTGAAGGGGCGCAGCGGCGAGCTGGCAATCGCCGAGGACAGCATCTCGAGCACTCCTTGCTTCGACTTCCACTTGCTTTCTTCCTCATCACGCACAAGCTCACTGTCTTCACATGTTCTTGCTCACTGACCATCCTATTGACATCTTCATCATTCTGTATTTCGTCGAGCTTGCAAAGCCTTTATCACCATCTCCTTTCTTGTAGTAAATATAGTCAATTGCAGAGTACCCAAATTTCTCAATCAGTCGAACAAGATTGAAATAGCAGCTGACATACTTGTCCATTCGTCGTTGAATTGAACCCTGCCTAGAATAGATGGAGCATCCTCACAGAAAAAAGTCCACTGTCCATATGTTGTCGGCCATCTGCAAAGAGATTGCACGACGTCAGATTCAAACAATTCAAAATAGCTAGAAATTCATGACAACAATTAGCAAAGACGATCTCACAAAAAGATCATTACGCAACCAACCTAATTACACAGCTTTGCGCATGCTCTGACATTACTCGCCAAAATACTCTTCAAATCAATGCAAACCCTTAACCTCCGAAAAAGAAAAAAAAAATCGTACGAAAAGAAGACTGTTCCACAAAAAAATTCCATAATTACACTCTAATCCATGCAAGAACGCAAGAACACAGTATAGCGTAAACACAAAGTAGCGAATAGTGCCCAAAATCGTACACGAGGTTCGTAAGAGGCTAACCTTTCGGCTTTATCGCCGCGCTGGACGAGCTCCAGCCTGCGGGGTCGCTCTGTGCGGGCTCGTCGTCTCCGAGAACTCGCGTGTGGTCTTCTGCTTCCCCAACGCTTCGTGCGCGCGCAGCGAGAAGGGAGTTGTCGAGTCGGTCCTCCTCCTTCCACGAGAAGGAACCCAGACCATGTAATCCCACCGGTTTTGACCGTAGGGCCCACTTGTTAGGCTGTAAGGCAGCATGGCCCGGATTACTATTGGCATGTATAACTTTTTATCTCTTAAGTTGTCTCTAAAAACTCTAACTCATTTACAAACAATCTTAAAAACAATATCTCCAATAATTTATCTATAAAATTATTTATTTTCAATGCAACTTCTCTCATTATCCACTCATCATTTGCGATGGTTTGTGTGCCCAGTTTGTCTCTTATATAAGAGATGACACATTCTCTCTCTTCACATCATCTCTCCTCCAACTAGAATTTTGAATGACATAGTAGGTAAGAGACGGCTGAGGTGACCACTATTGAAGAAGAAGCCCAAACGCGGGTTCTCCTAGCCAGTGTGGTAAGGAAGTCCACGTTAGCGTCACGATCAGACAGGTTTGTAGCTGTCATGTGGGCCCAAGTCGTTAGGTATGTGGGAACGGATGGAAGTGTGGTTTCTTGAAACATTGCGCAATAGTTAGTGTGGTTTCGTGAAATGGTTCATAAAGTGTAGGTATTGTGATAGTTTTGTCAATTGTAGTGTAGTTTTGAGAAATAGGAGCGATAGATCTGATGAAGGGGAGTTGGCAGAGAGGCGAAGAAGGAGGAGTAGGTGGCGTCGTTAGCGGCGACAAAGGGTGACGGCGAGTCATTAGGGTTGATGTGGCTTGTGATAGGATATTAATGCTTATAACAATAAGAGCGAGCGGAAGAAATCAGGACGGTTGGATGTCAATCCAACCAATCCTATATAACTGTAGTTATGGCTAATGTCTCGGTGAAGTCATGTCATCTCAATTGTTCCTAGCCTTCGGACAAGTCTTCAAAGGTACAAATTGGATGAGTGTTGAAAGTAGGCTGTTTTAGTTTTCTTTGTTTCATTTAGGTGAGACCCAAAACGAGAAGGCCAGCCCAGTAGATCCACTTTTCCCAACCTCTTCTACGCGGCACGCCTCCCAGAAGCCTGAAAAGCATCTAGGCCCCTAAAAATATGTTTTGGTAATTTATGATAATATGTGAAAATGGGACTTATTGGTTTGTTGAGTTTTTACAAGGCCTAGTCCCATTGGAAAATATGATCTTGAAGATGCATGCTAAAAGTGTAACAACCCCAAAATTAGGCTTTGTATTTTAAATGTATAAAAGTATGAAAGTTTGAAAACTTTTGTTGTATCTCTTGGTTTTCTAAAAACTTGTGCACAATTTAAAGCTTTTGATTTTTTTTGTATTAAAGTTTGTGTAAAAATTTCAAACTTTTAAACTTAAATTCCATTGCTATTTGAATTCCAGAGAAATATGTGAATGAAAGTTTCCTATAATAATTTATTCAAATACTAGATTATTTATACTAAATTGTAATTATTTTTACCAAATTTTTAGAAGTGTTTTTGACTTCACTAAAATTCAAATGAAATTCCAAATACAGATTTGAAAGTAATTTAATTCTAACAAATTTTAATATACAAAATGTTTAAAATAATTTTTCCTAAGTCCCTTGTGAACCTCAGAATGCCCACAAAAATTTTCATAATTTTTCAAATTTTATTTCTAGTTCAAACGGCTAGGTCAAACTTGTATTTGTTTCGGTCAACACTAAAACACAAATTCTAATCCGGCTCGTGCCTTTGTTCCTCAGACCCAATTCAGTCGGCCGAACCAGCTCGCCGAGCCATCCCCTCTTCACATCGACGACCCGACCCGCTCGCAGCCTTCTCTTCCACGGCAAAGACACACGCGACTCCGCGGCGAGCGCGCTCGCCGACTCTCGTCGCCGCATGCTCGCCACGCACCACGCACGGTCACCACCACCCTTGCCGTGAGCCCCGCTGAGTGCATCGCCTTATCTTCTCCACGCTCCTTCCTTGCCATTTCCTCCCCCCTTCCTCCTTTTCTCCACCGCCCCTCAGCGCCGCTGCCGCCTTCCAGCTCCTCCCTCCGTCGCCGGCCTCAGCAAGCCCGCCGCCCTCCTCTGCTTGCCGCCGTCGCCCCCTGGTGCCTCCTCCTCTGGCGCCCAGCTGCTCCGGCTCCTTCCTCCTCTGCCCCAGCTCGCGCCGGCCCGTCCACCACAGCCCCGGTCCGGTTGCTCCGCCTGAGCCACCTCGACTCCTCCCCACCACCATCAACTGCGCCGGTGAGCTCCTACCACCCCTCTCATGCTTCTGCTCACCCAGGAGTCACCCCTCTCTCACTGGTGCGCAGCCGTGCCTCTCCTTCTCCAGGTCCGGCCGCTGCTCACCATGGCCGCACCGCCTCGAGCCGCCTCCGAAGCTCCCGCCTCCGATTCCCCGGAGCTGGAGCACCACCCCGACGCCCCGATGCTTCCCCAACCGACGGCCAAGCCTCCCCGCTGCCCTAGACCGCCACCACCGCGAGCCTCCTCGCGCCGACCATCGTCACCGTCGCCGGACCACTCCGGCCGCTCTCCGTCTTCGTCGATCACTCCGACACGTTCCAGGTGACCCACTGGTGCCCATGCGCGCTCTAGTTCCCATCCCCTTCATCTCTAGCACCGGCGCCGCGTTCCACCTCCACGGCCGGCCGCCGCTCGCCATCGTCGCGCCGCCACAGTGCTCCTCCGGCTACCCCGAGACCACCTCTAGCATCCTCGAGCCTCCCTCGACCCATTTTGGCCATCACCATGGTCTCTCCACAGCCCCAACCGCCGGCGATTTGCCGCCCCAAAACCAGCCCGAGCCCTCCCCCTGTTCTTCGTTTGTGCCCTCTGTTTCTCTGAAAAGTGGGACCACTCATTGCTAATCAACTTTGTTAATGTCTTTCAGGTCACTCTAAATTATTAACAAAAGTTTAAGATTGAATTTGAGAGTAGCACTTTAAGTACATAGATGGTTTGTATTATGCGATTTGATGAATCAGAAAGAAGTCGATTAAGATGCGAAGCGACAATAGGAACCACTGTATGGTGCTAATAGCAAACACATGTGATCTTTTGAATCTCAATCAAATTGACGAAGATGGAAAATTGAAATAGTAAGAATTTAGTTAGTAGCATTTCAGTCCGAAAATGGTTTTTGTTAATTGTTGCTTGAGCAGAGGGTGTCTTAACCATTTCTTGAAACCTTGAACAGAAAAGGAAGTTCAGTGCTAAGTTCTGTGTTTAACTTCTAGACTACTCAAACCTAATCGACAATTGAATAAGTGATTCCAGAGAGAAATTGGGTTGATAGCACCTAAAATGTAGAAAGTGTTCTATTGTAGTTATTTGCACAGTAGACTGAAAAGTGTTAGTATTGGCAATAGGTTAATGCAAGGGGTAAATACAGTAGTTAGAAATGTTAATAATTCAATTAGTCTTTTGAACACTTAAGCTGTCAGGATGCCAAACTATTTGAAAACAAATATAGATGTTTGAGTTAAGTGAGAAGAGTAGGATAACAACATCACCAAACAAACAAAATCTGTTTATACCATGTGAGCAAAGAAGGTGAAATTTTGAGTGTCGGGAGCATCCACTTGTAAGGTAAACCACTCCTTTGCTAACCAATTTTGTGAGTGCTATTTGGGCCACTCTAGTGGATTAGCAAAGCTGAAGATTGGAATTTAAAGAGAGTAGCCAGTAGCACTTAAGCTCAAAAGAATTATGCATTGTAACATTTATGGGTAGGAAGAGACTTAGATGAAAACTGAAATAACAATGGGTTCATAAACCTATTAAATGACTAACTGATTACTCTAAAGCATTGGTTAATTGGGTATTTGAATTAGTTAGCAAATACTCATTCTCTTAATAAATTCTCCTATTGAACTTCATGAGCGGGGAAGGCAATCTAAGAATAGTTAGAAATAACAGTAGTCAAATGACGTTGCTAATAGAACACCCTGTAGAAATCCTAACTAATTTAAATAACTCCGAACCAACTAATTTGTTGCTCTTAAATTTATAATTTATATTCTGTGTTTTTAATTTTGTTTTGGATACTTTTGGCTTTCTCGTGTTTAGTCGCTGTTTTTCGCTTTGGCAGTTTTTATCGCTAGATGATGTTGTTATCGAGAGTGATCCTCTGCAGCAAGTTGATTATCTCTAGCAAGGCAAAGGCAAGCAGTTTGATCATATCCACTCAATCCTATTACTTTTAAAATCTAATACTTTGTTTTACTCGTACGTATGCATGCTTTTGTATCAATGATTAATTTTGTCGATTAGAGGTAGTTAATCCCATTGCATTGTTGCCCTGAAAATTGTTCACCCCGCCACTACCTCAGAATATTATTCTCCTTTGGTGAATTAGAGCCCAGTGAATGATTTAGGGCCTTTTATTTGTCTTTGCGATATGATGCTTAGCAATGCTTGAATCCGATAGAATTGGCGGTTATCGACTTAGTCGATAACTTTGATCACACAAAAATTATTATAACTTTATGATTCAGCATTTTTGCTATGTTTAATTGTGAAAACTAAAAACTGAAAATAAAATGATTTGGACTTGGGCACAATGGTAAGTTGGTGTGATTTTGGGTGTGGATGGAATGGTGCAGAGTCAACAAGGACCGAACATCTTGTTACACTAAACCAAGCATTCTTGCGTGCTAACCACACTAGAGTATATGGGACCTCTCTTGACTTAGTACTTTGGCGTGTATTGGCTCCGGGTCGCAGGAGGTCGCAGGAGGGATGGTGTTGGGAGCATGGTAGTTGTCCGAAAAGCTTTACCACGAGTGGGTAGTTGTCTTTTCGGCTTTACCATGTCAGTGTATGGATTTCTATCCATACGAGCGGCTCGTAGTTGATACACAATATTGGAAAACGTCTTGTTAGACTTAGCCGTGCCTGCATACCAAAGGAAGTATGCTAACCGTGGCTGGTGGAAAGGCGGTCTAAAGTGTGGGTACATTGGTACACCTGCGCAGGTTAAAACTATTCGAATAGCCTCGTCCTAGGTTATGGACACGCTTGGGGAGGTCTTTCAAGAGTTAGACTACAACCTTTTAATTAAAACTTGATGGGTTGGTATGAACGGGTGTTCATACTATTGTTGTGATGGCCTTTGGGTTGGTCATCTCCAGGATGTCTTTATGTTACTACTTATGTATCATTGTTATTTCGCAAATAAAATTGAATTGTTAAGCGCCTTCAAACTATTACATTATTGCAAAAGAAAACGGCTTTATGCTAAAAGTAAGTCAGAGCCCTCCACTTAAATAAAGCTTGCATGTAGTTAAATTATAGTTACATTACCCTTACACGTCGGTCTTGCAGTACAAAAACAATTTTTGTACTCGGATGCTTTGCTTAATGTTTTTGTTGCAGAGGAAGAAGGTGAGCCCCAAGGGCTTTCCTTTTTGTGAGCTTTGCTGCGGGTTTGACGACTAGCTTGGCGGCCCGGTTGGTTGCCTTGTGGGTAAAGGCACACTAATTGGCTCTTTTATTTATCGCCATCTTATGGCTTTGCTTCATTGTGTAGTTTGTTATTTATCTTGTAAGTTCTTTTTGTTGTATAATTGAAGTTTTGATATTGTAACCTCTCATGTATGGAATTGATGCATAATTTTGTAACGGGGTGTGTATACTGCATTTCTGGGAAGTATACATATCCACGAGGCTTAGTTTATTTGAATTGTGATGCTAGGGTCAATGGAAGGCTAAGCATTACAAGTCGAATAAACCGGGTCCTCACAAAGTTGGTATCGAGTCTTCGCCGTAGAGAAACCCTAGCTTGGTCGTCATTAAGATATTTTGAAAAACTTTTTTTCAAAATGTCAAATGGGTTATGAAAATTTAAGTAAGTTCTCAGATTTTTCTCCTTACCTATCTTAGCCTGTTCATCTTGCCTTATTCTTGTTGAGTTTTCGAAAAAGTTGTTCCCCTCTCTTCTCATTTCAAAGTTAGTTGGTTATCGGTTAAATTCAGTTTGGGGAATAATGAGATTTGAAAATATAAAGTGTTGATTGTTATTAGTGAAGATTTGAAGCACTCGGAGTTGAAGCACTCATCTCGAAGCTCGTATACAAGATCTGGACAGCAAGTACAAGTTTCGGACTGCAAGCACTTAGTTCGTCGTTAGGGTTAAAAATGAGATGTTAAATCAACTAAAACTCATGGGATTAAAAGGGTAAGATGTGATATTAGATGGCTAGTGCCTAATGCACCCTTATATGGTTTTTGCCATGCCTTTTAGATGCGTTAGAACTTGAGTTGTGTTCTAAAATTTTATCATCCTAAACGATTGCTCGTTCATTCAATACGAGTTAGTCGTACCGGGAAGTAAATCTTTTGCTTTGTGGTTTTATGCTGGTCTTATGCTTTCATACAAACATTTGGAGTTCATTTCTTGTTATGAGTTTGCAATCGGGTTAGGGTAATGTCTATTTCCCCTAGACGATGCCTTATTGCGATATTAGGATTAAATTAGGGTTTATCCTTACAATATATACACCCTAATGATATTAGTTAGCTTGTAGACGCTAGATTTTGTAACCACTTGCTCTCTTTGTTCCAAATAGTTGCACATCGCCTACGGACGGCATGTATAGCAACTATGTAGGAACCTTTTGGAGTAGTTAGTACATGCTAGAATTAAATTGCATACCCATTGCCTAGAATGACTCCAACTGGATTATTGGGCAACCTCATCACCAACGAGTTATACAAGAAGGACAAAGAAGAGCTATTGGAATCATCTTCATCCAAGAAGAAAATTACCGCTTTCAAGGCTAAAGCGGAATCAAGTGAAGATAAGGATGAAGAGGAAGAAAACTCGGATGAGGAGTATGCTCTCCTTGTGAGAAGAATGAAGAAATTCATGAGAAGGCGCCCACATCGAAACTTCAACTTCAACAAGTACAAGAAAGGGCAATCCTCAAGTGACAACAAGCGCTATAGTAACATTCTTTGTTATGGATGTGATGAAAAGCGGCACATAATCTCAAATTGCCCCAACAAGAAGGATGACAAAGATAAATCATCAAAGAAGAATGAATTTGATGGAAAGAAGAAGCTTTTCAAAAGGCTACACAAAAAGGGCAAAAATGAAGCTCACATTGGAGAATGGAACTCCGATGATGAATACTCGGATTCCGACTCGGATTCAAGTGATGAAGAATCCTCCAAGAAAAGAGGACTTGTCGGCAAAAGGAGATAAGGTAAAATCCTTTGATGATAATGCTCCCACCATGAGAGTGCCGCACCCTCCAACTGATGGGATGCGAAAAGTGCCCGCTCCGCTCCGGCATCGCGGCGGCGTTGAGCTTCCGCTCACCGCACGCAGCGACCGATCGTCTGCGCCCAAGGGATCCTCGGACCGGGAGAAGGTAGGAGGCTGAGTACGGAGGAACTCCGCAAGTCCCCCACGAGTCTGCTGTCCACCACCTCCAGATCCGGAGGCACCAGAGGGAGTGGAGGTGTTCCTGGCGATGACCTCCAACACCCTGCAGTCCTCCGAACGATTGCGTTCGATCTGCATGAGGACTTCCGCCATGGTGGAGGAGGGGAAGTTCCTCATCCGAACTACTGGCCGATTCGGCGCACGTGTCCCACCACCATCCCGATTCACTAAGATAAGTTAGCTACAAGCCGAGATAAAAGAAGGCAAAGAAATCCAAACTCAAGAAAAATGGCTCAGGAATAACCACTAAGAGCACAGGGCCAAAGATCACCAAATCGACTTCCTGGAACGACTAACCCGTATGGAAGAACGAGTAATCGTTTGAGAAGCCCCAAAATTTCAGAACTAAATTCTAGCTCACAACAGCCCAAGAATCAAGATATAACCACCCACTAGAGTATTAGGTGTTTAGCTAATTCATATCACTTCTTACCCTTCTATCCCCACCGTTTTAGTTGGATTAGCCTCTCATTTTCAGCACTATATACTAATTACAAGCTAGCTGTCAGAATATGCACTTGCTGTCCAGAATTTCTCCTTCAAGCCCTTGGCCGAAATTTGAAGTTCAGGGCTCTTATTCCTTACTCCAAACAGCCAAGACTCAATTTAAGGCTCTCATGTTTCTCCCAAAACCAAGTTAATCGATTAAACAACTATCCTTTGAAAAGAAGATGAGAGGAAAGCAGTTTTCCAATTTAACCAAGAATAAGGTGAGATGAGCAAGCTAAGATAGATAAGGAGTAAAATCTGAGAACTTACTTAAGTTTTTATCAATTATTTGAAAGTAAGTTTTCAAAATATCCTAAAGGCGACCAAGCTAGGGTTTCTACAGTCAAGATGGCTCGATACCAACTTTGTGAGGACCCGGAATATTTAACTAGTAACACTTAACCTCCAATTGGTTCTAGCATTACTAATTAAACATTCTAAGCCTCGATGGGCATATGTTTCCCAGAATTGCAACATATGCACATCATCACAAAATTACACATCATTTCCATACAACATACATCACTAAGTTCAACCACAACATACAGAAGTAAAGTTATTACAAAAAAGAGCCGACCGGCCAAATAGAACAATATACAAGAATGACAGCGGAAGCAAAAGGTGCCATAAGATGGCTAGAACAAAAGTCGACCGGTTAGCCATACAACCCACAAGGCAACCGGCCGGCCGCATCAAGCTAGTCGCCCATAAGCTACCACAACACACTCACAAAAGTGAGACCCTCAGAGCTCACCTTCTTCCTCTGCAACAAAACAATTAAGCGTAGCAACCGAGTACAAAGATTGTCTTTGTACATTAAGATCGACGTGTGGAATAGCAGACCTATTCATAAACTACATGCAAGCTTATTTAGGTAGAGGTTGTATGTCTCATTTTGCATGAAGCCAACTTTATTTGCAATAATGTAATACATTTTAAAAGCAAGTTTGCAAATCTGTTTTCAATGCTGAAATAATAGTAATAAAGATACATACAAGTAACCACCTAGAAGTGACTATCCCAATAGCCACCACAACATAGCACGAATCCCCGATTCGTACCACCCATCAAGTTTTAATTTAAAAGGTTGTAGTCTAACTCTTGAAAGACCTTGCCAAGCGTGTCCATAACCTAGGACGAGGCTATTCGAATAGTTTTAATCCGCAGGGTGTACCAATGTACCCACACTTGCATCGCCTTCAAGCCACAAGCACACTCTCAGAAGGTATGCCGCCCGGCTAAGTCCTACGAGACATTTCCAATCTTGTGTATTAACTACGAGCCGCTCATATGGATAGAAACCCATATGCTTACATTGCAAGCCGAAGGACAACAAATCCCATCACGGGTGAAGTCTTTCGGACACTACAATGCTCCCATCACCATCCCTCCTGCGACTCCCTGCGACTCGGAGCCAATACACGCCAAAGTACTAAGTCAAGAGAGGTCACATACCCTCTAATGTGGTTAGCACGCTAAAATGCTTGGTTTAGTGTAACAAGATGTTCGGTCCTTGTTGACCCGGGCACCATTCCAGTCACACCCAAAATCACACCATCATACCATTGTGCCCAAGTCTAAATCATTTTGTTTTCAGTTTTAGTTTTCATAAATAGACATAGCACAAGGTGGAAACCATAATCATAATAAGTTTGATGTGATCAAGGTTATCGACAAGTCGATAACCGGCCATTTCTACCGAAACTAAGCATGGCTAAGCAATTAATTCGCGACTACTAAGTGACAAGAGCCCATCCATGAACTCTAAATCACAGCAAGTAACCTAGGCTCATGGTAGTAGAGGATAATCATTTGCTAAGGAATGCATCTACTAGGCCAACTATTAACACAAAGTAGCAATGCATACATAGAATTTGTAATCAACATAAATACTTAAAATCTGGGATTAACATGATCAAGCTGCTTGCCTTCTTCTTTGTTGCTCAAGTTGTTGTGGAGGGTCGTTCTCGGGATTACCGCAAATGTCGAATCCTAAGCGCAAAGGCAAAAAGAACCAAGAACAACCAATAAGACTAGCAACACTTAACAAAAGAGCAAGCAAAAATTATCCAAATGCGACGAAACTTATACACAAGGTGAAATACGAATATACCAAGACATAGAAACTGGAAAAACCTAATTTGGATTGGTGGTGCAAAAGATATTACCTAAAAACTCATTTTTGGCCATAATTAGCACTGTAGCAAAAACATTTTCTAGAAAGATTTTGAAGCTGAAATTTTTATGGTAGCTATCTACTGGCATAGAGGTAATCCATATAAAATTTCAGGTCATTTGGAGTTAAAATGATTTAGTTATGATTTTTCTAAGATGCAAAACTAGCATAATGCATTTTCCAGGAATATAAATATGTGCAAAACCTATTTCACATTATAGTATGATAACAGAGGGATTTCCTAACATCAAATTTCTATTTTTAGGATTTACAGTGAATTACTGGTGCCTATTACATCATTAAATGAATTTTTAAGTGCTACTAATAAGGTTAAATCTACTAACATATTTTTCTGGTGCTGTTTTAGGCCTACCACCATTTTTAGATTACAGTTTAGTTAATAACAAATTTATCAAAGTTAAAATCGTACAATTATCAGATATACAGAAAAAGACATGCATTTTCCAAGTTTTAATACAATTCTGGAATATATAAAAATAGCAGAAAACAAGCTATTCTTAACTAAACAATTTCCTGCTACTGGAACATGCTTAAATCCATTTTTATAATAAACTAAAGTGACAACATAATTTATTACCGTTGGAATTATCTAAAAAGCAGTTAAAATGAATTAGTTATGAGTTTCTAAAGTTTTTATATCATTTTCAGTTGTTAAACAAATACTTACCGAAATACAGAACCACCTAATTAAAAGAAAACGACGTGGACGCTCGGCAACCCTTGATCTAACATCCTACGGCTCACGCGCGCCAAACCTAATCGGAGCCCACCGTTGGATCACGATCCAACGGCTCACGAAGGTGTATGCATCCGGACGGTGCGGTTGCTTGGGCCAATCACCGCAGATCTGGCGATGGGCGGTCGAGCGCACCAAGCGGCCGGAAGGTCCGATTGCACACACGATCTCAGCCGTTGTCTCAAGATCGACGGTCGAGAATGATCAAGGCATCCGGAGGGTCCGAATGCACTCACGATCCGGGCCGCAGATCTAAAAACGAACCGTAGATATTGACCGCAGGTTCAAAGGAAGATGCTGACATGTGGGACCGCATGTCGGTGACTTCAGTCACCCACGCTGGTTTAACCCACGTGCACGGTGCAGGCCCACTTGTCGGATCGAGAGTGGCGGTTAGGGCGTAATTTAATGATTCCAATGATTACCGTGGTAGGCACTAATGACTACGGAATTTGATTTTAATCCCTCGGGCCCACAAGTCGGCGACCGCAGGAGGCTTCCGACAGGATTAAATGCCGACATTTTAATTAATCAATGATTAAGCATTAATGATGTCGGAACAGTGCGGGATTGAACCAGAGAGTGATCTAAGGATATTGGGCCCACTGGTCAGTGGCTCAATGACAATGATTAAGACATAATTAATAACTAATGATTAGCAATTAATGTGTCCTAATCAGATGAGCGAAACGGAGCTCGTGTGGCAAAAACCCGAGTGGTTTCAACGGCAAATCGCCGGCGACACCTGCGCGCGCGGCGCCACCAAGGACCAAAATGGATTCGCAATAGCACAACGAATCTAATGGTAGCATTCTCACCGGCGGCGAAGGACTAGAACGCCGGCTAGCCGGAAAACGAAAATGGGAGCTTACTGCCAAACACGAAAATCGCGAGGAGCTCCACTGCAATCCTAGGATGCGGGTGCCAAAGCCACTAAGGACTAATAAGAAGCTACCTTAGGGACGAGAAGCTTCAAAGATGGCCGGAGATGCTTGATCACGGTGGAAAGCTGGGACATGAAGAAGAAAGGTTGAAAACGACACCCTGAGCCAAATGAGTGATACCAAGGCATCAAAATAGCTTCATAATGATTCACAGAAGCTACATGAGCAAGCAATTGGAACATGGAGCACTCACCTGAGCTGAGGAAGAAGATGACCAAATTCGGCCGAATTTGAACAAACCCCAAATTGGACAATTCCTGAGAATCAAATCCAAAATCAAGTGAGGGGAAATGTTCAAGGAAGTAAATAGATAAGGTTAGGGCAAAGAAACGTGAAGGAGGACCACTGGAACACCAAGAACACCAATGGAGCTTCACGGGTCAACAATGGCGGTTTGCCATTTTTGAGGTGTTAAGCTCCAATATTGAGAATGGGGCTTGATGGTGGTCTAAAGACATACCAGGAGGCATTAAGTGCGCTTATAAGGCCAAGAAAGTGTTAGGGTTTGCACCACACTTCTTTCGGGCGGCCAAACACAACGCACCACGCACGGCCGACAAGGAAAAGAGGTGTAGACGTGCATTAGGGCATGGCCTAGCTCAATGCACCGCCCATACCCCTAAACGTCGGCTAGGGTGGCTTTAGGGAGCATGAAATGACATCTCCATGCCTTGCACTGTTTTCGCACGGCGGGAGGTTGAAGATGACCAGCGCAAAAAGCTCGGGCGATTGAGCCCCACGATCTAAATCGGACGGCACACGGCGCCACGCCTCGGGCTTTAAAACACAGCGGGAGGATGCGAACCCTACGATTAGAAATGAGCGGCTCGAGATAACTCCATGTTGCAAACTCAAATTACAACGAGCAGACGCGGCGTTGGATCTTAATCCAACGGCTCGATTCAAAATGCAACCGAGGGTCCGAAAGTTTCGGCGCATCTCGGCGGTTGGATGGAGATCTAACGGTTGACATTGGACTTGCAACCGGAAGGTCAGAAGTGATACACGCGCGCGGGCCGTGCGATTTAGATCTAACGGTTGAGATCCACCGCGCGTTTTAAAGAGTGGCTCGGTGCATTTAGGTGGTTCAACCAAGTCAAATGGCTCGGACTCGAGCCCGACTCGAACCCGAGTAACAGTAAAACCCAGTTTGACTTTGAATTAAAAACAGAGACTTTGAAAGATTTATTTGAGGTAGCAAATTAACTCCAAAAATTATGAAATTTTTACAGGAGCTTGCTAACTCAGATATCAACCTTGTGTAAAATTCTCAGAGGTTTTTATACTGTGAATAAATCTCCCAAAATTCTGCAAGGCTCTGTTTTAATGTTTGACTAAGAGTCAAACAGTTTGATCCTCTAAAAATATTCAAACAATTTCTAAAAATTGTGAAATTTTTCAGAGGGTCACATACCATCACAGAGACTTAGGAAAAATATTTCCAGAGGATGATCATAAGATTTGACAAGATTGTTTTTGGAATAGCAAGATTTGGATCAACAAGACTTGTGACAATGTAATTCCATAATTCCTTGAACAAGAATTGATTGGCACAACAGGAAATACATGATGTAAGAAAAAGTTTTAATTTCTACTCATTTTCTTACATTTGAAACACAAGCCCAAAATTTGGGATGTTACAACTCTCCCCCCTTACAAGAATCTCGACAGAGATTAGTTTACTCGGAGAAGAAAGAAGGAAAATCGCACGAAGCGATCTTCTCGCTCCCAAGTTGCTTCATCTTGAATGGTTTGACCATGAACCTTAAGGAACTTGATGGCACGGTTCCTTGTTCTCCGCTCGATTCCTCAAGAATTGAACAGATGCTCGCGGTAGGTCAAATCCTCCCGCACATCGAGAGTTTCCAACGGAGTTTCCTCGATTGGGACACGGAGGCACTTCTTCGGTGTGAAACATGGAACACATCATGCACACCCTCAAGTGCGGTGGTAGCTCCAATCGTATGCAATCGCCCCAACTCTCGACGATGCGGTAAGGCCCAACATATCGAGGAGCCAACTTGCCCTTGATGCCAAAACGCCGATGGCCCTTCAAGGGTGAGACTTTGAGATACGAAGTCATTGGGCTCAAAGCTCAACTCACGGCGACGACGACCGCATAGCTCTTTTTGTCCGGATGGGCGCCGCGCGCGATGCTCGCGGATCAACTGAACTTGACTCACGGCCTCATTGATCGAATCTGGGCCGAAAAACTGCCGCTCGCCCGTCTCTAACCAGTTCAATGGGGTTCTGCATCTCCTCTCATACAAAGCCTTAAATGGTGCCATGCCAAGACTGGCCTGAAAGCTATTGTTGTAGGAGAACTCCGCAAATGGTAGGCATTTCTCCCACTTCTTCCCATAGGAAAGAACGCAAGCACGGAGCATATCTTCCAACACTTGGTTGACTCGCCCGTCCGCCATCACCGAGGATGAAAGGTCAGATCTGAAGTGGAGACGGTCCCCATAGCTTCTGCGAGACTATGCCAAAACCGCGAGGTGAAAAGTGCACCACGATCAGAAATAATCGTCTCCGGTACACCGTGAAGACTCACAATCCTCGAGACATAAAGTTCGGCCAAAGGCCCCACACGTAGCTGAGTCTTGACAGGAAGGAAATGTGCCACTTTAGTCAACCTGTCGATCACGACCCAAATAGCATCATTCCCTTTGGACGAGCGGGGCAATCCGGTGATGAAGTCCATGCCAACGGAATCCCACTTCCATTCTCGCACGGCAAAGGTGAAGAAGACCTGACGCGGCGATGCTCGGCCTTCACACGACAAAGACACGCCGCACTCGGCAACGAACTTGGCAATCTCACGCTTCATTCGGGTCCACCAGAACCTCTGACGAAGGTCCTGATACATCTTGGTAGCCCCGGGATGAATAGACAAAGGAGAATCATGGGCTTCGCGGAGAATCAAATTCCGCAATTCCATGACTTTAGGAACCACAAGACGCTGCTCAAACCACACAACGCCATGCTCGTCCTCCGAAAAGCACTTGGCTATCCCATCCTTGATGTTCTGCTTGATCTGACTCACGCCAACATCTGTCTGCTGCGCGGCCTTGACTTGGCCCACCAAGGTTGGTTGCACAACCAAGGTAGCGAGAGAACCATGCTCGATCAAACCCAAATTGAGGCGCCGGAATTCTGAAATGAGGGTAGGCTGCTGCTCCTGGAGCATCGACATGTTACAATACACCTTCCGACTGAGTGCATCTGCAACGACATTGGCCTTGCCCGGATGGTACTGAATACCCATGTCATAGTCCTTGATCAATTCCAACCATCTTCTTTGCCTGAGGTTCAGATCTGGCTGGGTGAACAAGTACTTCAAGCTCTTGTGGTCAGAATACACCTCACAACGGTTACCAATCAGATAATGCCGCCAAATCTTGAGTGCATGGACCACCGCAGCTAACTCCAAGTCATGAGTAGGATAGTTGAGTTCATGAGGCCTCAATTGCCGCGATGCATAGGCCACAACCTTGCCTTCCTGCATAAGAACACAACCAAGACCCTGACGAGAAGCATCACAATAGATATCAAAACTCTTGTGAATATCGGGAGAACAAGCATCGGGCTGAGGTCAACCGCGTCTTGAGTTCTGAAAACTCACATCACAAGCAGCGGACCACTCAAACTTCTTGTCTTTCTTGAGTAGTTCAGTCATAGGCTTCGCAATCTTGGAGAAATTCTCGATAAAGCGGCGATAGTAGCCACCAAACCAAGAAAACTCCGCACATCGGTGGTGACTTGGTGACCCCAAGATAGCACATCACCGACCTTGCTAGGATCCTGACCACACCTCCTGCCGAAAGAACATGGCCCAAGAATGCCACTTCCTTCAACGAGAACTCGCACTTGCCGAATTTGGCATACGGTGGTGCTCACGCAGGCTGCCCAACACAAGCTTAAGATGCTCAAAGATGCTCTTCTTCACTCTTGGAGTAGATAAGGATATCATCGATGAATACTACCACAAACCTATCCAAATACTCCATGAATACCGAGTTCATGAGATTCATGAATAAAGCAGAGCATTAGTCAAACCAAAAGACATGACGATTGTACTCGTAAAGGCCATAACGAGTAGCAAAGGCCGTCTTAGGAATATCCTCGCCCCGATCGACTTGATGATAGCCCGTCTCAAGTCAATCTTGAGAAGACTCGTGCTCGGCCAAGCGATCGAAAAGATCATCAATACGGGCAAAGGATACTTGTTATTTACCGTCACCTCATTAAGCTTGACGGTAATCAACACACATGCGCAAGGTCTTGTCCTTCTTCTTCACAAAGATAATCGACAACCCCAAGGAGATGAGCTAGGACGGATAAAACCCTTCTCTTGCAGCTCACCCATTGCTTCTTGACTCCTCCAACTCATTAGAGGCATGCGTCTGGCCTCTTAGAAATAGGGCGATGACGGCGACAACTCGATCACAAACTCGGATCTCGAACAGAGGCATCCGGGCAAGTCTTGAGGAAAGACATCCGCGAAGTCGCACACGTGGGGACGTCGTGAATCTCCACATCGGCTTTGCTTCAAGGACATAAAGGTGGGGCTCGCAATCGTGGCGAAACCCAACCTGTTCACCCAAGGATCGGTGAGGTAGACAATCTTCCGCACAATCGATTTGTCCCAAGTGTTGGGACAACCAATCCATACCAAGAATCACATCCGACGGCGCGAGTCGGAAAGGGATAAGATTCGCCAAGAATCCACTCTTCGATGTGGACAGAACACCCGGCATACTCGGCCGGCTCTCATTTCCGAACCGAGAGCGAATCAGAGTGGAATCCCGGAGGAACACGGTGAAGCCCACAATCAACGAGAAAAGACCTCGAAATAAAAGAATGCAAGCTCGAGTCAAATAAAGCGTAGCAGATGCAAATTAACAAGGAGCGTACCCAACACCACGTCGGGCGCCTCCTCAGCCGAGATGTGATTGACTCGGCCGCTTCCCAAGCCACGGGTCTTCGGTCGGTGGTGACCACTCCTTGCCCGCGTCCTCCATTAGGACGAGGGCGCTCCGATCTTCTTAGGACAACTACTCGCGTAGTGGCCCTTGTTGTGGCAGTAGAAGCAGGTGACGTCGGCTGCGGGGTTGCGGGGAACACCCTGCGGCTGGGTCGCAGGCGCACGTGACTGAGTCATGGCCTGCGGAGGACGTGGAGCTGGTGCCGAGGGCCTTGGCGGTGGTGAAGCCAAAGAACGGGCCACCGGTGCAGGACCAACCCGGGGACGAACGAGGCCAGCCTGTGCAGACCGCTGGGCCTCCCATTTGCGCTTGCGGGACTCGCCCAGCGCTCTCGCCTTGTGCTCGGCGATGATGGCCATGTCCACCAAGGTGCGGAAGTCGGGAAGTCCACATAGAGAGCTTGTCCAAGCTCCTCGACAAACCCTCCATGAACTTCTCCGCTTGGCCTCATCGGTGGCCACCTCGGCAGAGCGCACCTCGCCAAATGGTTGAACTCATGGAGGTACTCGTCACGCATTTGCGCCCTGCTTGAGCGCAAGGAACTCCTTCTTCTTGACTTCATCGGGCCGGCGAGGACATGGGCCCGACGGAAAGTCGGCGGAAGTCCTCCCACGAGACCACGTGTCCGCAGTCGCATGGCGAGGAAATTCTCCCACCATGAGAGTGCCGCACCTCCAACCGATGGGATGCGAAAAGTGCCCGCTCCGCCCCGGCATCGGCGACGTTGAGCTCGCTCAACCGCACGCAGCCGATCGTCTGCGCCCAAGGATCCTCGGGCCGGGAGAAGGTAGGAGGTCGATGCGGAGGAACTCCGCAAGTCCCCACGAGTCTGCCGCCCACCACCTCCGCATCCGGAGGCACCGGAGGGAGTGGAGGTGTTCTGGCGATGACCTCCAACACCTGCGGTCCTCGAACGATTGCGTTCGACCGCATGAGGACTTCCGCCATGGTCGGAGGAGGAAGTTCCTCATCGGGACTCCTACGGTGATTCCGCCGCTACGTGTCCCACCAGCCATCCTGATTCACTAAGATAAGTTAGCTACAAGCCCGAGATAAAAAGAAGGCAAAGAAATCCAAACTCAAGAAAAAGGGCTCAGGAATAACCACCAAGAGCACAGGGCCAAAGATCACCAAATCGACTTCCTGGAACGACTAACCCGTATGGAAGAACGAGTAATCGTTTGAGAAGCCCCAAAATTTCAGAACTAAATTCTAGCTCACAACAGCCCAAGAATCAAGATATAACCACCCACTAGAGTATTAGGTGTTTAGCTAATTCATATCACTTCTTACCCTTCTATCCCCACCAGTTTTAGTTGGATTAGCCTCTCATTTTCAGCACTATATACTAATTACAAGCTAGCTGTCCAGAATATGCACTTGCTGTCCAGAATTTCTCCTTCAAGCCCTTGGCCGAAATTTGAAGTTCCAGGGGCTCTTATTCCTTACTCCAAACAGCCAAGACTCAATTTAAGGCTCTCATGTTTCTCCCAAAACCAAGTTAATCGATTAAACAACTATCCTTTGAAAAGAAGATGAGAGGGAAAACAGTTTTTCCAATTTAACCAAGAATAAGGTGAGATGAGCAAGCTAAGATAGATAAGGAGTAAAATCTGAGAACTTACTTAAGTTTTTATCAATTATTTGAAAGTAAGTTTTCAAAATATCCTAAAGGCGACCAAGCTAGGGTTTCTCTGGTCAAGATGGCTCGATACCAACTTTGTGAGGACCGGAATATTTAACTAGTAACACTTAACCTCCAATTGGTTCTAGCATTACTAATTAAACATTCTAAGCCTCGATGGGCATATGTTTCCTGAATTGCAACATATGCACATCATCACAAAATTACACATCATTTCCATACAACATACATCACTAAGTTCAACCACAACATACGTAAAGTTATTACAAAAAGAGCCGACCGGCCAAATAGAACAATATACAAGAATGACAATGAAGCAAAAGGTGCCATAAGATGGCTAGAACAAAAGTCGACCGGTTAGCCATACAACCCACAAGGCAACCGACCGGGCCGCCAAGCTAGTCGCCCCGCAAGCTACCACAACACAGCTCACAAAAGTGAGACCCCTCAGGCTCACCTTCTTCCTTTGCAACAAAACAATTAAGCGTAGCAACTGAGTACAAAGATTGTCTTTGTACCCGCAAGACTGACGTGTGGAATAGCAGACCTATTCATAAACTACATGCAAGCTTATTTAGGTGGAGGTTGTATGTCTCATTTTGCATGAAGCCAACTTTATTTGCAATAATGTAATGCATTTTAAAAGCAAGTTTGCAAATCTGTTTTCAATGCTGAAATAATAGTAATAAAGATACATACAAGTAACCACCTAGAAGTGACTATCCCAATAGCCACCACAACATAGCACGAATCCCCGATTCGTACCACCCATCAAGTTTTAATTTAAAAGGTTGTAGTCTAACTCTTGAAAGACCTTGCCAAGCGTGTCCATAACTGTGAGGACCCCGGTTTATTCGGTTTGTACTGTTTAACCATCCACTAGGTCCTAACAGTACAAATCAAATAAACCAAGCCTCGAGATATGTATACTTCCCAGAAATGCAGTATACACACCCCGCTACAAAATCATGCATCAATTCCATTCATACACATAGAGCGAAGCAAAAGCAACAATCAAAGACATAGATAATATAAAGAGAGTTATTACAAAAGAGAGGCCGACAGGCCAAAATTCATAAAGATAAGTAAATACACAATGAAGCAAAATGGCCATAAGATGGCGATAAACAAAAGCCAATCGGTGTGCCTTTACCCACAAGGCAACCAACCGACCGCCAAGCTAATCGTCCCAAACAACAATAACACATACTCACAAAAGTGAGGCCCTTGGGCTCACCTTCTTCCTCTGCAACAATTAATATTAAGCAAAGCGGATGAGTACAAAACTTGTTTTTGTACTGCAAGATCGACGTGTGGGATAACAGAACTATAATTAACTACATGCAAGCTTTATTTAAGTGGATGAGGCTTTGGACTTATTTTCAAAGATAAAGCGAGTTTTCATTTACAATAAGGTAATAGATTCAAAGCAAGTTTGCAATTAACTTTTATTGTTCAAATAAAAGAGAGACAATAATAACATAGATAGAGAACAACACCAACCTAGAAGTGACTAACCCATAGTCACCACAACAATAGCATGAAGTACCCTTCATACCACCCATGTCAAGTTTAAGTTTTTAAAAGGTTGTAGTCTAGTTCTTGTGGAAATAACCAAGCGTGTCCATAACCTAGGACGAGGCTATTCGAATAGTTTTAACCCGGCAGGTGTACCAATGTACCCACACGATAGACCGCCTTTCCACCACCCACGGTTAGCACACTTCCTTTGGTATGCGTGCATGGCTAAGTCTAACAAGACGCTTTCCAATGGACGATGCTAATTAAGAGCCGCAACCCACGGAGAAAGACACATTAAATGACCTAACCGGTCCGCTAATGCTCCTCCAACACCACAAACACACACACACGTAAACACACCCACCGACCAGCTCATAATTAACACCTCCCAAAGTACTTAGTCAAGAGAGGTTCCATATCCCCTCGTGTGGTTAGCACGCATAATTGCTTGGATCAATGGCACAAGTAACTCGGTCCTTAGGGACTTAGGCACCATTCCATCACACCCAACAGATCACCCAACATACCATTGTGCCCAAGCCAAGATATAATTTTTTTGTTTTCGCTTTTGATTTGCAAAATGGTAAAACACAAGGGTTGGACATAATAGAATAATATAAGTATTTGTGTGATCAAGATCACCGACTAAGTCGATGATCGCCCAATACTACCGATGCTAGGCATGGCTAAGCAATATTTATTCGAATCTACTAAGTGACAAGAGCTCATCCAACGAACTCTAATCACAAAGAAATAACCTAGGCTCGGTAGTAGAGGATAATTAATTTCCTATAGATTATGCAACTAGAGGTCTAACTAATCAATTTAACAACAAAATAGCAATGCATACATAGAAGTTAAACAAAATATTAGACTTTAAAAGTAATGGGATTAATGGGAAATGATCAAACTGCTTGTTCGCTTGTCGTTGCTCAATTTGTTGCGGAGGGTCGTTATCGGATTACCGCAAATATCGAATCCTAAGCGAAAGAGCGAAAACAACCAATAAGACGAGCAACACTTAAACAAAAGAGCAAGCAAAAATTATCCAAATGTGACGAAATTTATACACAAGGTAAAATACGAACATACCTAGCCATAGAAACTGGAAAACTTAATTTGGATTTGTGGTGCAAAAGATATTCTCTAAAACCTAATCTCGCCATAATTAGCATCAGAGCAAAAATGTTTTCTAGAAAGATTTTGAAGCTGAAACTTTTATGGTAGCTACCTACTGGTATAGTGGTAACCCATATAAAATTTCAGGTCATTTGGAGTTAAAATGATTTAGTTATGATTTTTCTAAGTTTTAAATCTAAGACATGATTAATTTCAGTATTAAAGACTACTGCAAAACCTATACTAAGCTAAAGTACTTTAACATATGCATTTATAGAATTTTAGTTTGTTAAATTTGGAGCTACAGAGAAAAAGTTATGCAATTTTGAAGTTTAAAACAATTAATATGTGCAAATAAAAGCTTCTGACTAAACTGAAAACCCATAAAATCGGGAGGTCGTGGGCCGTTGATCAAAGATCGCACGGCTCACGATCTCGAATGCTAAAACCCGCACGAGCTCCGGGCGCAAAGACCTCATCGCGCCTAGGGAGGTCTTAACTGCTGATATGGAATCCAACGGCCCGACCACCGGATGCACAAAGACACGCGAAGGAGCTCTCGCGACTAGGGAGGTCGTGGCCATCGATCCGGATCCGCGGCCCCGAGCTCCACGAGGAGGTCCTACGGCTATCCAACTAAGGGAAGATGCAGGCGTTAAGATCTCCGAGGGGAGGTCTTAACGGATGGATCTCGAGCGAGAGAGGACCTAAACGGTGCTTAACAAGCGAGAGGTCTTGACGGCTAGGATCTCACCGAGGAGGTCCTAACGGTCTAGATTTCTCGGGAGGTCCTCCAACACAGTGCTTTATCAGAGAGATCCTGATGGCTCTGATCTCCATAGGAGAGGTCCTGAGCGGTCCGGATCTAGGCGGGAGGTCCTCATGGTTAAGACCAAAGACGAGGAGGTCTGAGGTTCTCTTTACAAAGAGACCAAGGGGTGGTCTTTGTAAAGAGGACCCAGGGTGGTTTTGAAGGTTTTCTTTACAAAAGACCGGGGTGGCCTTTTGCAAAAGAGGACCTTGGTGGGGTGGCTCAGGTGGTTTTAGAAACGACTAAGGAAGGACCTTTGCAAGGAGGACCCCAAGGAGGTCCGAGAGGCGGTTTGACAAAACGACGGGTGACCTCTTCGCACAGAGGACCTCAAGGAGGTCTTTTGCAAAGAGGACCCCAAGGAGGAGGGTGATCCTAGCGGTGGGATTTAACCTACTGAGGTCTTTAACGGCCAGATTCTATATGGTGGGAGGTCCAGAGACTAAGGACTTAGACTAGGAGATCTAGCGGTCCGGATCAACACCAAGAGGTCATGAACGGCTAAGACCACAACCGAGAGGTCCTAGGACTTAGCTAATACTTTAACAAAGGATCTACTGTGGATCTAAACAGAAGAGGTCATTAAGGGCTAGGATTAAATCAAGAGGTCTTGGGAGCTAGAGTTTTGCCGACAAGATCCCACGGTGCGAATCTAACACGGGGAGGTCCTGGAGGGTCACGATGAACCCGAGGAGGTCCAATGACTTGACAAAAACGCGACAACAGCCAAGGACACCGGCTTTGGTCACTGGCTCGTCGCCGGCGACCACGACCACGCGGCGCGGTCCGACGGGGCAAAAACGTCGCAATATCATTGCGAACATTTTGAGGGCACAATGTCGCCGACCGACCCATATCGCCGCGAGCCGAACGAGGCGAGATCAAGCACGGAAAAGTGAAAACCGAGAAGGACTTCGCCGCGACCTAGACTATCGAGTGCTTAAGCTACAGGAGGTCATTGTGAACTCACCGGGCCAGAGGAGGTCCAAGGGAGGTCGAGGAGTTCCAATGACGACGCACCGCCACCGAGCCGAGGAAGACAACGCGGGCAAGCAATCCCGAGAAATAGAGGACCAAAGAGTGGTGCGGTTAGCTCCTTGACACTCACCTAGGGTCTCTCGAGCAAGAAGGTAGGAGATGGACCACTCACCGCGCACGAGACGGAGGGGTGACTCACTACGTAGTGGGGGAAACCTCCAATTCAAATGCTTCGGGATACCAACCAAATTGACCGAGGGTTAAAGATCACAGAGGTAAGAAGAAGGAGCTAGAGCAAAGAATGGTGACAATGAGTCTCAGAGTACCGCCTTCACCGAGGAGCTCAAGCTCAAAGAATGGCGGTCGGGGTGATCTTGGGGTTGAGCTCAAGCACGAAGAAAGGGTGCCAACTGGGCTGCGGAAGGGTGAAAGGAGGACAAAGAGGAGAGCTGGGTGCTTAAGTAGCGAGAGGAGCTCGGTCCGCAACCCGCTCTCGTGACGGAGGTCCACCAGTCATGGAGCCGAGCGACGGAGCGGTAGAAGGAGACTCTGTGGCGTGCTCGAGCATAATAAATGCATGCCGGTGAGGAGCGGATGGGGAGGTGACTAGGCGCCGCTCTCCCCGACCGACTTCACCGCTCGCCACGCACGTGGCGCGGAGGAAGAAGATGACCAGCCGACGACACCGGCCCACAGTCACGCACAGGCGCGAGCCAGTCAAAAGTGCGATCGGTGGGGACGCAGCCATGGCCGAGCCAACTCGGCCGAGTCGGACTCGAGTTCGAGTTTCGATCGGGTGAACAAGACTAGACCTGCTTTAATTTGAATTTTGTGCTGAATATTTGAGGATTTAATTGAGGGCCAAATGAACTCCAAATTTGATGAAATTTAACCGAGCTAAGTAGATAGATGATTGAACTCCCTAAAACTTTCGAAGTTTTTATGCATTATATTTTATGTTAGAAATTCCATGATAAATGGGTTTGACCAATTGAAATGTTGGTTTGACTCGCACCCAAAATTATTCAAATAATTTCTAAAAGCATGAAATAATTTAGGGCGCTACTAAGCAACCTTAGAACCAAGGAAAATTATTTCAAGGGTTTAACAAAAGATTTGACCAAGGAGGTTGTTGTCTTGATAAATGAGGCTTTTGATTTTGAATTTCCCAAAATTCCTTTACAAGAATTTCAGAAAAGTTTCAAGAGTAAAAGGATGAAGGAAAAGTTTTAATTTACCCTCATTTTATTACATTTGAAACACAAGCCAAAATGGGGATGTTACAATAACCTAGGACGAGGCTATTCGAATAGTTTTAACCCTGCAGGGGTGTACCAATGTACCCACACTTCAGACCGCCTTCAAGCCACAAGCACACTACCGAAGGTATGCCGGCCCGGCTAAGTCCTACGAGACATTTCCAATCTTGTGTATTAACTACGAGCCGCTCATATGGATAGAAACCCATATGCTTACATTGCAAGCCGAAGGACAACAAATCCCATCACGGGTGAAGTCTTTCGGACACTACAATGCTCCCATCACCATCCCTCCTGCGACTCCCTACGACTCAGAGCCAATACACGCCAAAGTACTAAGTCAAGAGAGGTCCCATACCCTCTAATGTGGTTAGCACGCTAAAATGCTTGGTTTAGTGTAACAAGATGTTCGGTCCTTGTTGACCCGGGCACCATTCCAGTCACACCCAAAATCACACCATCATACCATTGTGCCCAAGTCTAAATCATTTTGTTTTCAGTTTTAGTTTTCATAAATAGACATAGCACAAGGTGGAAACCATAATCATAATAAGTTTGATGTGATCAAGGTTATCGACAAGTCGATAACCGCCCATTTCTACCGAAACTAAGCATGGCTAAGCAATTAATTCGCGACTACTAAGTGACAAGAGCCCATCCATGAACTCTAAATCACGCAAGTAACCTAGGCTCATGGTAGTAGAGGATAATCATTTGCTAAGGAATGCATCTACTAGGCCAACTATTAACACAAAGTAGCAATGCATACATAGAATTTGTAATCAACATAAATACTTAAAATATCTGGGATTAACATGATCAAACCGCTTGCCTTCTTGCTGTTGCTCAAGTCTGTTGTGGAGGGTCGTTCTCTGGATTACCGCAAATGTCGAATCCTAAGCGCAAAGGCAAAAAGAACCAAGAACAACCAATAAGACTAGCAACACTTAACAAAAGAGCAAGCAAAAATTATCCAAATGCGTGAAACTTATACACAAGGTGAAATACGAATATACCAAGACATAGAAACTGGAAAACCTAATTTGGATTGGTGGTGCAAAAGATATTACCTAAAACTCATTTTTGGCCATAATTAGCATCTGTAGCAAAACATTTTCTAGAAAGATTTTGAAGCTGAAATTTTTATGGTAGCTATCTCTGGCATAGAGGTAATCCATATAAAATTTCGTGTCATTTGGAGTTAAAATGATTTAGTTATGATTTTTCTAAGATGCAAAACTAGCATAATGCATTTTCCAGAATATAAATATGTGCAAAACCTATTTCACATTATAGTATGATAACAGAGGGATTTCTAACATCAAATTTCTATTTTTAGGATTTACAGTGAATTATCGTGCCTATTACATCATTAAATGAATTTTTAAGTGCTACTAATAAGGTTAAATCTACTAACATATTTTTTTCTCAAAGTGTTTTAGGCCTACCACCATTTTTAGATTACAGTTTAGTTAATAACAAATTTATCAAAGTTAAAATCGATAATTATCGATATACGTAAAAGACATGCATTTTCCAAGTTTTAATACAATTCGAATATATAAAAATAGCAGAAAACAAGCTATTCTTAACTAAACAATTTCTCACATCGAACATGCTTAAATCCATTTTTATAATAAACTAAAGTGACAACATAATTTATTACCGTTGGAATTATCTAAAAGCGCTTAAAATGAATTAGTTATGAGTTTCTAAAGTTTTTATATCATTTTCATTGTTAAACAAATACTTACCAAATACGTAACCACCTAATTAAAAGAAAACGACGTGGACGCCGGCAACCCTTGATCTAACATCCTACGGCCACGCGCGCCAAACCTAATCGGAGCTCACCGTTGATCACGATCCAACGGCCACGAAGGTGTATGCATCCGGACGGTGCGTTGCTTGGGCCAATCCCACCGCAGATCTGGCGATGGACGGTCCGAGCGCACCAACGGCCGGAAGGTCCGATTGCACACACGATCTCACCGCTGATCTCAAGATCGACGGCCGAGAATGATCAAGGCATCCGAGGGTCCGACGCACTCACGATCCGGGCCGCAGATCTAAAAACGAACGGTAGATATTGACCGCAGATTCAAAGGAAGATGTCGACATGTGGGACCGCATGTCGCTGACTTCGAGTCACCCACGCGTGGTTTAACCCACGCGCACGGTGCAGCACGGGCCCACTTGTCGATCGAGAGTGGCGGTTGGGACGCACTTAATGATTCCAATGATTACCGAATTAGGCACTAATGACTACCGGAATTTGATTTTAATCCTCGCCCACAAGTCATGTAATTCGCAGGAGGCTTCCGACAGATTAAATGCCGACATTTTAATTAATCAATGATTAAGCATTAATGATGTCGAACAATGCGGATTGAACCGCAGAGTGATCTAAGGATATTGGGCCCACCGGTCGCTGGCTCAATGACAATGATTAAGACATAATTAATAACTAATGATTAGCAATTAATGTGTCCTAATCGATGATTTAAAACGGAGCTCGTGCTAAGAAACCCGAGTGGTTTCAACGGCAAATCGCCGGCGACACCGCGGCGCGCGCCACCAAGGACCAAAATGGATTCGCAATAGCACAACGAATCTAATGGTAGCATTCTCACCGGCGGCGAAGGACTAGAACGCCGGCTAGCCGGAAAACGAAAATGGGAGCTTACTGCCAAACACGAAAATCGCGAGGAGCTCCACTGCAATCCTAGGATGCGGGTGCCAAAGCCACTAAGGATTAATAAGAAGCTACCTTAGGGACGAGAAGCTTCAAAGATGGCCGGAGATGCTTGATCACGGTGAAAGCTCGCCGGACATGAAGAAGAAAGGTTGAAAACGACACCCTGAGCCAAATGAGTGATACCAAGGCATCAAAATAGCTTCATAATGATTCACAGAAGCTACATGAGCAAGCAATTGGAACATGGAGCACTCACCTGAGCTGAGGAAGAAGATGACCAATTACCGAATTTGAACAAACCCCAAATTGGACAATTTCGAGAATCAAATCCAAAATCAAGTGAGGGGAAATGTTCAAGGAAGTAAATAGATAAGGTTAGGGCAAAGAAACGTGAAGGAGGACCACTGGAACACCAAGAACACCAATGGAGCTTCACGGGTCAACAATGGCGGTTTGCCATTTTTGAGGTGTTAAGCTCCAATATTGAGAATGGGGCTTGATGGTGGTCTAAAGACATACCAGGAGGCATTAAGTGCGCTTATAAGGCCAAGAAAGTGTTAGGGTTTGCACCACACTTCTTTCGGGCCGCCAAACACAACGCACCACGCATCACGACAAGGAAAAGAGGTGTAGACGTGCATTAGGGCATGGCCTAGCTCAATGCACCGCCCATACCCCTAAACGTCGGCTAGGGTGGCTTTAGGGAGCATGAAATGACATCTCCATGCCTTGCACTGTTTTCGCACGGCGGGAGGTTGAAGATGACCAGCGCAAAAAGCTCGGGCGATTCAGAGCCCCACGATCTAAATCGGACGGCCACGGCGCCACGCCCGGCTTTAAAACACAACGGGAGGATGCGAACCCTACGATTAGAAATGAACGGCTCAGATAACTCCATGTTGCAAACTCAAATTACAACGAAGGGGTACGCGAGCGTTGGATCTTAATCCAACGGCTCTGATTCAAAAATGCAACCGGAGGGTCCGAAAGTTTCGGCGCATCTCGACGGTTGGATGGAGATCTAACGGTTGACATTCGGACTTGCAACCGAAGGTCCGGTGATACACGCGCGGCCGTGCGATTTAGATCTAACGGCTGAGATCCACCGCGCTTTAAAGAGTGGCTCGGTGCATTTAGGTGGTTCAACCAAGTCAAATGGCTCGGACTCGAGCCCGACTCAACCCGAGTAACAAGAAACCCAGTTTGACTTTGAATTAAAAAGAGACTTTGAAAGATTTATTTGAGGTAGCAAATTAACTCCAAAAATTATGAAATTTTTACAGAGCTTGCTAACTCAGATATCAACCTTGTGTAAAATTCTCAGAGGTTTTTATACTGTGAATAAATCTCCCAAAATTCTGCAAGGCTCTGTTTTAATGTTTGACTAAGAGTCAAACAGTTTGATCGCTCTAAAAATATTCAAACAATTTCTAAAAATTGTGAAATTTTTCAGAGGGTCACATACCATCACAGACTTAGGAAAAATATTTCCAGAGGATGATCATAAGATTTGACAAGATTGTTTTTGGAATAGCAAGATTTGGATCAACAAGACTTGTGACAATGTAATTCCATAATTCCTTGAACAAGAATTGATTGGCACAACAGGAAATACATGATGTAAGAAAAAGTTTTAATTTCTACTCATTTTCTTACATTTGAAACACAAGCCCAAAATTTGGGATGTTACATGAACGCCTTACAAATTTTCTAATTTCAAAAGGATTCAAAATTGGGAAAATTGATTCAACTTTGTTCACCAAAGTATTAGATGATGATTTCTTTGTATGTCAAATTTATGTTGATGATATCATTTTTGGATCTACTAATCAAGACTTTTGCAAAGAATTTGGTGATATGATGTCTAGGGAATTTGAAATGTCCATGATCGGAGAACTAAGCTATTTCCTTGGACTTCAAATCAAGCAACTCAAATATGGAACTTTTGTAAGTCAAACAAAGTATGCAAAGGACTTGATCAAGAGATTTGGCATGGAAGATGCAAAACCTATCAAGACTCTCATGACAACCAACGGTTATCTCGACCTTAATGAGGGAGGTAAATCAGTAGATTTAAAGCTTTATAGATCTATAATTGGTAGTTTACTTTATCTCACCGCATCTAGGCCCGATATCATGTTTAGTGTTTGCATGTGTGCACGGTTTCAAGCATCTCCAAAAGAGTGTCATTTAATGGCCGTAAAAAGAATACTAAGATATTTAAAGCATTCCTCTAGCATTGGCCTATGGTTTCCTAAAGGTGCTAAGTTTGATTTAATTGGATACTCTGACCGATTATGCGGGTTGCAAAGTGGATAGAAAAAGCACCTCGGGAGTTGTCAATTTAGAGATCCTTAGTATCTTGGTCATCCAAGAAACAAAATTCGTAGCCTTATCCACCGCCTGGGCCGAATATGTTTCGCAGAAGTTGTTGTGCTCAATTGCTATGGATGAGACAAACCTTGATGGATTTTGGAATTAAAATTGATAAAATGCCTCTTTGTGTGATAATGATAGTGCGGTAAAAATAGCAAATAATCTCGCCCAACACTCAAGAACCAAGCACATCGACATTCGCCACCATTTCTTGAGAGATCATGTGGGCAAGGGAGATATTGAAATTAGCCACATCCGAATCAAGATCAATTAGCGGACATTTTCACCAAACCTCTAGATGAAGGCCGTTTTTGCAAATTGAGGAATGAATTAAATGTCATAGACTATTCAAACGTTGGTTGAAACTTTTGCCTCATGCATTTTGTTTGATTTGGTGTTAGTCAAAAGTTTTGTAGGAAAAATATTTTCAAAATGTTATAACGATTATCTATGTTCATAAAAATTATGTTCTCTTATAGACATTAATCTATTCTATGCATAATTATCCCTAATGACTCTTAATTGATTGCAAAACTAAGGGTCATTTGCAAATAATCCCATCCCATTTTTATCCGTAATGCTTTTGAAGTTCCAGATAATCGTTATTACCGGCGGGTTAAGTGCAGATGATCGCAGGCGGTACTACCGCACAAAACCACGGTACTACCGCTTGCGGTATTACCGGCGCCAAAGGGCGGAACTATCAAGATCGCTTTGAAGAAAAGTAACCCCAGAGGTCATTTTTCTCCCGCGCCTCTTCTCTTTTCTCTTTCTTCTCTCTCCCTCCCGAAAAAACTCTCGGTCAATACCTCTTCTCACTCGGTTGTCTTGCAAATCTTTGTGAACCCTTGCATCTCTAGGGTTTAACTCCTCCATCTCTCAAGGTAAAACTTCTAAAAATCCTCATTTTACCGTTTGATTCAAACCCTAGGTCTCCTTTTAGGTAATTTGAAATGTGGTTGATTTGTGCGAATCCTTTTGGGCAAAACAACATTATTGATGTTTAATGATGATATTACATCCATTTCTTGGATTCAAATCCAATAGAAACATCAATTTTTGGTTAAATCGCTTACCCTAGGTCGTAGTCTGTAAAAACGGTACTACCGTGTTCTTAAATCTGGAATCTGGGTTGCGGTAATACCGCCAGTAGTGGCGGTACTACTGGCCGAGGAATCTGCAGTACTACCGATTTTATCGATGTAATGATAATCATTCCATTCAAATTATCTTTAGATTCCTTGATCTTTTGAACTCCTTGTAACCTATCCTCTCTTTGTAAAGATGCCAAGGACAAGATTTGGAACTCGTCGAGGGCAATCTTCCACTCAACCTCCTGTCGACCCTTGGGATGATCCATTAGGCAAGGGAAAAGGGCCTGCAGCGGATGGCTCTGACAGTGAGGAAGGATCTCTTCCTCATGAGTCAGGTTCTGATTCTGAGTCTGACACAGAAGAAGAAGTCCAGGCTCAATCAGATGAGGAGATGGAAGATCCAGAAGAACCTCAGATTGATCTCAGGCTCATATCAGCTGATGACTATGCAATTTTAAGACACAAAGATCAATATCTACTGCCCTCTAACTCAATAAATCCCAGATTCCACACCAAGTTCCAGGAGCAAGTCTATGAGCAAATTTATGATCATCACAGGAAATTTGCAGATCATAAATGCATAAAGTGGTCTCACATAAACTCCTAGAAAAATATGATGGAGTATATCGTCTTTTCAAACAAGTTAGTCTTCATGATTTTGTGGCCTCAGAATGACTATGATGAAGAGATCATCGCAGTTCTATGCCACTTTGTATGTATCTCCGATTTCAAGAAAATGAAGTGGATGATCACATACGGTATGTGGAGAGTACTAAGGTTGATTTTGAGCGTGTATTGAGGATACACTCTGGCAATTGGGATAAGCTTTTTGACAGACCTGCTTTACTTGTTCCAGCCTGGACAGAGTTTTATGATCAGAATGTCAGGTACACTCCAGGGAAAATTAATGACTTGCTACCTATTCCCAGTTTGATTAATAGGATTATTAATCACACTTTTCTTCCCAAGAGTGGTAACTTTGATGCTATTCGAGGACATGCATGGAATATCATTGACAATATCTCCTATGGGAGAAAGTTTGATGTTGTGGATGTCATCATCAGGGGGATTGTCTCTTCTAAGAACGACAGGGTAAAGCGGATTTATCATGCTCCTTACATCATGGCCCTAATTCTTAGTAAGATTGAGTATCGTGGTGGTTTGGGATCACCCCATAAGTTTTACAAACCTGCAGAAAATTCCCCATTCGTTTTCAAGCACAAAGAGACACAGCAAGCACAAAGAAGAAGAAATTGCCCAGAGGAGGCAACTACTGAAGGCTCTCACAGTCAAGCCACTCTTGCTCGATTCTTACCACTGACTCTCATTCTTAATAACTGATGCGGATGAAAGTCTCTCAACAGAGATGAGGACAGTTCTTACAGACTTTCGAATGAGACTAACAAATGACTTGCCGCCTCGACAGAGACATTGACTCTATGGAACATCGTCTTCCACCTCTTCCACGCCCTTCATCTCCAAGACGGTTCACGCGTCGTCGCCTCGTACTCCACCTGGTGCTCCTCCTATAGTGGTCACAGCACCTCGTGCCATCTGTTCCTCCGTCTCTCCACCCACTGCCAGCCTCCCGCTCTCAGATCCCGCGCTTTTCCCCTCGTGATCCAACCGCTTGATGTTTGTTTTTGGTACTTTGATGCCAAAGGGGGAGAAGTAGAAAGTAGCTCTAAGGATTAAGGGTGTCAGACATTATAGTCTTTTGATGTTTTATTGCTTGTAATATCTTCATCTTAGTATTACCTTGTTCAGAACTTGTTGGTTGTCTTAATTATCAAATGTGATATTATCTCTACTGAAATTTCTTTATGACAATTCCTTATCACTACAAGTTTTCCTCGCCCAACAAGTTAAAAGAAACTCTGCCAAAAATTTGTCACAATTCTCTACATGTGCTCTCAAAATATTCTATCTATTTCATGCACATGTTTAGGGGGAGCCTTCTTTGTGTTAAGTCATCAAAAGAATATACACTTGTTTCACAATCTTGGATATATTCAAAACTCTTCTTCACACATATTAATCTGGTTGTCATCAATTACCAAAAGGGGAGATTGAAAAGCATCTAGGCCCCTAAAAATATGTTTTGGTAATTTATGATAATATGTGAAAATGAGACTTATTGGTTTGTTGAGTTTTTACAAGGCCTAGTCCCATTGGAAAATATGATCTTGAAGATGCATGTTAAAAGTTTTATGAAGATCAAGTACAGCTCAAGGATAAGGTACAAGTGGTTTTGAAATTATTTTCTTTTACCGGTCTTAGGAGAAATAGATGGAAGACCGGATTATAGGTTAAATGCCGTGCTATTAAGAGGGATCATGTCCTGTAGCTTGAAGGCATGTCTTGTGCTTTATGGATCAATTTAGGATCATGCATGCATATAGATTCTCTTTCTAAAACCAAATATGCACTGTCAGGACAATCAGTAGTACCGGCGTTGTCTGTGCGGAACTACCGCACTCCGGTTGTTCCGGTCGTTGGTTGGCGGTATGTTTTTTACAGAGAGTCTCTTTTCTGGTTTCGGTGCCAAAACCTAAGCGCGGTAGTACCGCTAGTGTTCATGCGGTATGACCGGAATACGGTAGTACCGCAGTGTTAAGTTTTAACTACCGCATGCCGCTATTCGAATGTGAAGCGGTATGTTTTTTCCAGAAGCACCCTTTGTCTCTCTTGGAAAACGGTAGTACCGCAATCTCCTTGCGGATGACCGCATCGCGTAGTACCGCCATTAGTTGGCGGAGTACCGCTCGCAAGATTAAACGACTATGTCGGTCATTTAATGCGTCTGTTATAGCCGTTCTTTGTAGTGGTTGGAGAAGTGCGGTAGTACCGCTTCTTGCATGGCGGTAGTACCGCATGTGGTCAAAAAGTGGGTTTTCTTCTCCAACGGTTATAATTGTTGTTGGGGGTATAAATACTTCCCACCACTCAAGGACAGTGTGCTAGACCACATTTAACATCTTTAGAGCCTTGTGCATTCATTCAACTCCTCAAATTCATTTGTTCACTCTTTGAGAGGTTGTTGAGCTCATTCAAAGTGCATTCATCATTCTAGTTGATCCTATTGCACTTGAGTGTCGCTGCGAAGGTCTTGGTTTGTTACTCTTGGAGTTTTGCCGAACTCCTAGACGGCTTAGCGGTGATTGCACGGTGATCTCTTCAAGAAGATTGTGAAGAGGCCCTGCACATATTGTGAGTGGTTTGGTGTTCACCATCTCCGGAGTGGAGGAAGAACAACCAATAGTGATCGAGGAAAGGCTTAATACGTGGAGCCGCTTGATTGGTTCAAGCTCCTCAACGTGGACTAGTGAAGACAAGAAGTCTTCGATACCACGGAAAACATCGTTGTCTCATTGTGGTTATTCCTAGTCTTTACTCTTCCGCATTTATATTTCTAGCTTGATCTTTGTGCTTGTATTGCTTAGCTAGAAGTATAACTTGTTTAGACTAAGTTATTAATTAGCTTATCTCGTTAATTTGTTTAAAAGTTTAAAAACCTCCTATTCACCCCCCTCTAGTCGGTTATCCTTGATCCTACAAAGTTGTCATTGTTCGTCTCCACGTAGCGCGCACGAACACTGTCGCAAGCACCCGAGGCTTTGAACACTGGAATCCGAGCAGTTTAACTACTCTGGAATTTTATAGAATTTTTAGAATTACTTTGCTATTTTTCTAGTTTAAAAAATATTTTCAACATTTCAAAATTATTTCTCATGTAAAAATTATCTAAACTACAACGATAATATAAACTACGACAGACTACACTACAACTAAAATTATCTAATGAAATTAATTCCATGTCGCTAGTTTTGTTTGCTAACCTATCAGGTTTCGAATTTTATTACAAAGTTGCAAAAACATTTACCAACAGAGTAGCGACCTGATCTGCTTCTCCCCCTCTACGAACCGACAGGGCTTCGCTAGTCACTTTCCCCCTTTCCTCCTCTCCCTTCTTCCTCCTCTCTTTTTCTCAAAATAGAAATGAGCTTTGGAATAATTTTAGGGATTTTATAAGGTAGATCTTGTCGCCAAATTAATTGGTGACACAAACCTGCCCACCTCCTATTGCCAAACAAAATAACGATTTGCTACTGTTCATCTCTTATCGCCAGATAAATGGTGACAAGAGTCTCGACATGATACTATTTTTGTATTTTTTACTATTTAATTTTTGTAATTTTTATTTAAAATAATTTTTTTTTCCCATTTCCGCTCCTGGGACAGTATCACAGTAGCGAACGACGAAGATCCGACCCGGAATTCCAAAACCCCGGTGTACGGTCTCCTCCTCAAACCCCGGTCTCCTTCCTGCTGCTGTTGTCCGCCCCCACCGGCCACCGCCGCCGCCGCGCCGCGGCACTACGGCCGGCGAGATGAACCACTTCCGGCGGCGCCCCCTTCCTGTCGTCTTCCCCCTCGTCCTGCTGCTACTCGCTCTGGTAATCTGATCTCGCCCAAACCTCGATCTCTGGTTAGATCTGGTCCTTTCGTTCCTTTCGGCTTCTTGATGCGCCCTTTTTCTCACTATCGGCAGGTGTCGACCCCGGAGGCGGTCGAGTCCACGCCGGGGACCCGGACGCGCAAGATCGGCGGCACCGCCGCCTCCTCGGTGTTCTCGCTCTTCAACCTCAAGCCCCAGAGCAAGTTCTGGACTGAATCCGTCATCCGCACAGGTTCGGTTCCTTCCTTGCTTCCTTTCCTGGCGTTAGGGGATTCCTGTTTGCTTGTTGCATTATGTGATTGGTTGTATGCTTACGGGGTTTTCTTGATTTTGGTAGAATTCGATGACTTGGAGGGCTCGGCGTCGCGGGACTCCAGCAACAAGGCGCTGCTCAACTTCACAAGAGCTGGTGGGTTCTTGTGTTGCCTAACAATTGTTCCCTTGGGTTTGTAGATCATATTTGAAAGAAACCAAATCAAAATTTTGTTAAAACTATGGTGTTGGCCTGTTGGGTAGCCTCCGCCATAGCCAGTGCAACGATAGCTTCCTTTTTCCCGTTAGATGTCGCCACGACTGCGTGTTAATGGTAATTTAAAACGGTTGTTTCAAGCTATTATACTTCTGCCCATTAGCCTCTCGCCAGTCTTTCTGCCAGTCTGATATAATCATTAGACTACTAGTATATCAGTACTTATTTGTACTTGCTGACTCGATCCTTTATGTCATGTGTACCTTGTGTCCCTTTCCAGCAATTCTTTAGTTTTTAGTTATGAGGATGCTAATGTGAAATTTCAAGGAAGTTTGAGTTATAGTAAGTAGACATAGAATTGCCTAGGTGACCAAAAGAAGAGAAGTAGGTGTTGGGTGTCCCTATATATACTACTTAATGCTGCAGCAGAAGAACTAACAAACTGCATCTGAAGTTTCGTTTGCTATATAGCCAAGAATTAATGAGCAAGATATATGAGAAGTGCAACTTCACTATCAACAAACTGCTCACATCTATATTTTCCAGACGATGTTATTGTAGTGGGGCAGTGGGCCCTTTGTCTGTGAACCATAATTTGTATTACTGCTTCATGGCAAGGACTGTATTTTGGATTGGTTTGATTTGTGTGTGGAGAGGTGATGTTAGTCAAGACCACATACTTATGTATGTGCATCTGAAACAATCGGTTGCACATGAAATGTGGATAGTCTATAGCTAATGATTGTGTGCTCATCTAAGAAGGAAGGGATCTCTTTACTACTAAACTTATCCCCCTTTTCTTATTGTTCTGTTTTATTCAGGTAATATTGCAAACTATATGAGCCTGGCGGAGGTTGATTCGATGTATCTTTCAATCCCTGTGAACTTCTTATTTATAGGATTTGATGGAAAAGGAGGCCACGGTAAATTATCTGTATGCAGTCATACTAATGTCTTTATCTGTTTGTTCATACTAAGTATTAACAGTCTCTCTCTCTCTCTCTCTTTTTGGTGTGTGTGTAGAGTTTAAGTTGGGACCTGAAGAACTGGAACGTTGGTTTACAAAAATAGATCACATATTTGAGTACACAAGAATCCCTCCAGTTGGCGAAGTTCTTACTCCGTTCTATAAGACTAGTGTTAAGAAATTAAAGCAATATGATCTTCCTTTAGTCAGCCATGTGAATCACAAGTAATGAATCTATACATTTATGACAATTGTTTCACTTAGTGCTGAATGTTTTGATCTGTTTTCTGTAATTAGGACGCGGTATGCTTCCGTGAGGATTAATTTCCATTATTCCACCTCATTTGTTGTGGTGCAGTTTTTCTGTGCATGCGATACACATGGGAGAAGATGTCATGTCTGTTTTTGCACATGCTATAAAAGTTCTATCCCGTAGAGAAAATCTCATGGATTCCAGGTCAGATGTTCTTGAAACACACACATTGTTGCAATTCTGCTCATCCAGCAGTTTGGTAAAATTGATAAGAAGTGTATCACATAAAAAGTATAGGTGCGTGTATACCACAAAATGAATCTTAGTCCAATTATGATAATATATATTATGATTGTGCATTCAAAAGAACCTTAGTATAGTCTTGCTGTTACTGGCAATGGAAGGTAATGCTTTAAAAGAATATACAGATTCCCTTTTTTAGCATTCACAGATTTTTGGCATGTTTATTATCTGTGGAAATTCTGCTTTGGTGTAATCAGATGAACTCATGTATTAATATGCCCTATATCAACATTTTCGTAATTTGTTTCTATTTCTCTGGATATAACTTCTAGACTTTTTTCGCCACACCTGCACAGTAAATCAGCTAAGTGCTTACCATACAGCTACTGGGAAAACCTTTGCAGTGGCTTTTGTAATTACTTCTATGATGCTACCTTGCATTTCCCATCATTTTCTCAAATGTTAACAAATATTCATTTTTGTTTATGTTATACAGAGAAAATGAGGACGCATTTTGGCAAGTGGACAGTGGTCAAATGGAACACATATTTTCAGCACTTGTTGATCATCTTCAGATACAAGAAGCATACAACATCTTCATTCTTAACCCCAAGCCTATTGACAAGAATGTTCACTATGGTTATCGGTGAGTCTGCGGACATTTTTATTACAATGCATCATATATAGTTGATGTAATAGTGTTCTGAAAAAACGGTGCACTCATTCAGATTTAGCATGACAGGTTTGTGATAAAACAATCATGTCATTTGTTGGTAACTTTTGATAGTATGAACATGTTGAGTCTTCTTTTCTGCTCTGCCACAAATTCCAAATATATTCTAGATTTCAATCTACATGGCCTGTAGTTTTACTTAAATGTCAGAACACACGATTTTGCTTAAAATATTCCTAAAGAATTGGTTTGAGATAATGAATGGTGAGCTAGAATCTGCAAGACTAAGTTGCTTATTCGCTAAAGAATAGATGCCTAGATGGACATGGCAAAGAAAATGTTATTCTGTTCTTTGAGAGGCAAAAAATATTATTCAAAGAGCTGTAGCTAATATTTCAAGTATTATTCAATATTCTGACTGCATCGACCACATATGTCCATTATGTAAGATATGTGAGAATTTGAGAGAAGTTTGGCTATTCACAATTATGCATCTTATTCATTGATTTAGAGAGTATATATAGACTTGAAGGAGGAGGTCTACGTCTGTCAGCCGCCGGGATTCGTCATCCCCGGCAAGGAGGGCAAGGTTCTCCGCCTGCGCAAGGCCCTCTACGGCCATGCGGCAGCACCACGAGCCCGAACGCTAAGCCGACTCCACCTCACGCAAATGGGGTTCCAGCAGAGCGCACACGAGGCTGCGATCACGGCGGGCAAGGCGGCAACGCCTGGCGGGCGCGTCACGTCGACGACAGTGATCACCGCCCAAGGAGGCCGAGGTCGAGGCGTTCAGCGAGATGAAGACCGCCTTCCGGATGAGCGACTTGGGGCTTCTTCCTTCTACCGGGATCGAGGTCCACCAGACGGCCTTCGTGATCTCCTTCGCGCATCGCCACGCCAAGCGCATCGTCGAGCTGGGCGGGCTCACCGACTGCAACCCAGCCCACACTCCTATGGAGGAAAGGCTGAAGCTAAGCCGCGACAGCACGGCGGAGGAGGTAGACGCGACGCAGTACCGGCGCATCGTGGGCAGCCTTCGCTACCTCGTCCACACGCGTCCGGATTTGGCGTTCGCCGTCGGCTACGTCAGTCGGTTCATGCAGCGACCGACGACGGAGCATCAGCAGGCCGTGAAGAGGATTCTCCACTACGTTGCGGGCACCTCCGACTACGGCTTGCACTACCCGAGGTGTCCCGCGGCGCACTTCATCCGCATGCGGCCGACAATGACCACGCAGCGACATCGACACCAAAGCAAGAGCACAAGCGGGATTCTCTTCTTCCTCGACAAGTGCCTCGTTAGTGGCAATACCAAGCAAAGCGGTGGTGGCCCACCGTGAGGCCGAGTACATAGCGGCTTCCACCGCTCGACTCAGCGCCTGCTCGCTCGATCGCTGGTGATCTCCTCGGCAGAGACACCGAGCGGTGGCGCCAGGTGGATAGCAAGTCCGCTCGGCTTTGGCAAAGAACCCGTTTTCCATGAACGAGCAAGCACATCCGGGTGAAGTACCACTTCATCCGAGGTCGCTTGGATGAAGGCAAGATCAAGGCGAGCTACATCAACACCACGGATCGCCTTGCGGACACCGCTCACCAAGCCTCTTGGGAGGATCAAGTTCCTCGAGCTCGCCTCCGGGATCGGATGGTTCAACTCTCCCACAAGACGACGCACAAGACTTAGGGGAGAATGATGAATAAGTCTCTCAGATCGTGGTCTTTGTGGGGTGGGCACATGGTTCTTGTACAAAGATCTAGGACATCTAGCTTTTGACTAGCATCTAGGATATCTAGCTTTTGACTAGCATCTTAGCATCTTAGAGACAAAGATCTACGACGGGTTGTTAGCATCTTAGAGGACAAAGATCTAGGACAAAGTTGTTAGCATCTTAGAGGACAAAGATCTAGGACAAAGTTGTTAGCATCTTAGACTAGCATCTTGGCATATGTTTGGCTGATTAGCAACCTATAAATATGTATCCCCAACCCCTCAGGTTGGCATGGCATTGTGTGAGAAATAAACCAAGAAAAAATTTGCCCCATCTCCAAGTGTCATCCTCTCCATGAGAGTAAGGATCTTGCTATCACCAAGAGCAAGAGTCCAGCGTGTAACAGTTTGCACCATTGTCAGTCACAATCTGCATGACATGTTGAACTCCAACTTCTTTCACAAATTTACGGATCTCACGATACAAAAAGTTAGCATTTTGTATGTCACCAGTTGCATTCACTGACTTACGGAAAAACATTCTTCCATTGCAGTACAACATGAAGTTAATAATACTCATTTGTGTAGGTCATGTTCATGAATCACACATGATGGAGACTCCATATATACCCTAGTCTTATTTGAACTGTTGTACATACTCCTTTATATCTTGTTCGTTAGCATGAAGATATGGCCCATTGATTTCATGACCTCTTGGTGTCGGAATGCCTTGACCAAGTTTTTGTGTCTCTATGGTGGCAGTACGAAAATAAGGATATTCTGCCTTTGTCCCAGCAATATCATTACTATAGAACCATTTAGATCAAAATTTTCCAAGTTTTGACTTTGCTTCTCCACGAAGTGCTATATCAATGCGGGGTTGGAGGGGTGCCCGACTGCGCAAAACATTTAGAATAAACTCTCACGGATTGCGACCTGCCACTTCCTCTGCCACTTCCACTTCCCCTACTACTTCCACCGCCACTACCACCACCATGTTCAAACGTCGCACCCCTGGCTTTTGCCCTTTGTTGGAGCTGGTGTACCTCCAACGACTCTCGGCGAGCCCAGTCCATTTGCATTTCCTCGTCATCATCTTGAGATAATGGACCATGAGCTACAGGCTCTCTTGCAGCTTGCTCCATTCACAGTCGTTCATCTTTAATAGATTTCTTTCTTGCTTCTGCTTCTTCAAGACTTGCTAGCATGAGCTTTTGAACTTCCGCCGGAACTCCATTGCAAGCAATAACATCCCTGTGTTTCCCAGCAAGATGTTCTTTTAGGCAGGTGACACCTTTGCCTGATTTGGTAAGATTACAATATCTGCACTTCCAACTAGCACCTCCTAGTCTCTCTCTATACTCCCAAACATTGTTAGATTTAGGAGCCATCATCTACAATAATCCATACCACAATGTGTTCAGTATGGCTATCATGGCCCTGTGAACTGAATCACTAGTCCTGACTAAATACATGGACTAAATACAATAATGGGCAGGTAATCAATAGGCTATTCCTAATATCAAACTATATTTAGTATGCCCTCAGATCAGCGTTGATACATGAATTATTTTTGTTGAACCAACAAACCCTTGATCAAACAATCATGTTGGAAACTTTGATTGGAAACCCTATCGACCAAACAATCAAGTCTAATCTGTAATCTCTATCAGGACAAACTAATGTCTTAAATTTATCCTATCTACGGCAAAGAAGCACTAAACAATTAATTTCGAACTGCTTGCCTTGATTCCTTGCATGTCGTCGCTACTGCCTTCCTTCCTTGCCCTTGCTTGCCGCCGCCGCCGCCGCTGCCGCCGACGCTGCCGCTGCTACCAATCAAGAAGCAAAAGGGGGGAGAAGAGAGCTGCGGCGCGTGCGAAACGGCGCGGCTGCGAAACAAACTCCAGATCTGACCGTTCATCCTAGATCGCACGATCCAAAATCGATGGAACATCCGGACAGCCTGAATCGATCGTGCGCATCCAACCGTCCATCCTTGATCGAACGTGGAGAACGAAAGGCGGCGGAAGGAAAGAGAAGAGGCGGAGAGGCCGCCATGCGGCCCGCATGTCGGCTTGGAGGTGGCGCGCATGGTGAGCCGGGTCGCATGAGTTGGGTCTGGCGCGGAAAATGGGCCGGGTTTAGGAATTGGAATGGGTTTAGGCCCAAGGAATGATCTGAGATTAATAATAGCTTTTCTATTTTAGAAAATACCAGAAATTCAAATAAGCAATAGAAAATAGCAAATGAACTCAGAAAAGTTCTAGAAAAATCTAGAAAATATATCTGAGCACATAGAACCCAAATAAAATAGTTTTGGCTAATGTTCAAGTTGGGATTATTCACATTAAATGTTTTTGATTGTAAAGTCCAATAATAAGCTTTTTGAATTTAAATTCCAATAAATCCAAATGGTGAATTTTTCCCTACTAACTATTTAAATGATTTTTAAGCTCAGAAAATTGGGATGTTACAAGCATCCACGCAGCGGCGACGACGGAGGAGCTCGCCAGTGAGGTGTCATCGAGGCCCGAGCTCGCCAAGAGGCGCGCCGAGGCTCGCGACGGAGGCCCGTCCGCTTGAATCGAGCGACGGGGCAGGGCAGAGCAGCTGCAGAGGGGTGGCGTCGAGAAAGCTTCTCGGGCGGTGCAACTCTCAAGCGTCCTGGCGGTCTTCGCGGTGGCGAAGAAGAAGGAGCTCCGCACGGTCTTCGCCGCATGGGGAAGAAGCTGGGTGCACGGATCCAGCGGGATCAGGCTCGGACGGGGCGGATCCGGTAGGATCCACCTCGGGGCTAGCTGATCTGGTGGCGGGGGCTTAGCTAGGCTTCGACTGGCTTCGGTCTGATGACGTGAAGCAGAGCACGGATGGGTGCGCGAAGGCAGAAGCAAAGGGATCCAAATGAACCACGAGAGAGGGAGAGGAAAAGAGGTATCGCCGGTAGCGGCTCGGCAGTGACAGTGAAGATGGCGGCGGCCGGACTAGGTCAGTTCCTAACCCTAACCCTAACCCTAGGCTCTGATACCATGTGATAATTTGAGAGAAGTTTTGCTATTCACAATTATGCATCTTATTCATTGATTTAGAGAGTATATATGGACAGTGTTACATGGGTGATGGGTCTCATGGGCTACAAGGGCCATATGGGAGAGAGAGAGAGAGAGAGAGAGAGAGAGAGAGAGAGAGAGAGAGAGAGAGAGAGAGAGAGAGAGAGAGAGAGAGAGAGAGGGAGGGGGAGAGGGAGGGAGAGAGAGAGAGAGAGAGAGAGAGAGAGAGAGAGAGAGAGAGAGAGTATGTACAATACTTTAACAAGATAGTCATTACTAAACAAAGCTGCAATTAAAATACCACTATCTATCCAGTCACTATCCTTTTGAGTTTGAGAATTTGAACTTGGAAATTGTGCATACGACCTTTTGAGTATTAACCTTAATCTTGATAATTTGGAAATTTAGTAATTGAGTAGCACCAGTGCAGATGTTAGTCCTAAATTGTTTTGTTATTAGTCTTAAATTGTTTACATTAATAAGTCATCCTGACTAAACACTTACATTTTTTTGTCTGTAGCTTGTTGTATCTCATGTAGACATAATTTGTTCTCCTGCGAGACATGTTGATCAAACAAATAAAGAGATACACTCTTTTTTTTGTAGCTTAAGATATTCAGACCTATCTAGAAGCTTACTTTACTATGAGAATAAAAAAGGGATCAATTTCTGATTTTGGCGTGTTGCCATATCATGTCAAACACCTCTTTCTGTTTGATCTCATTTTCTGAGATGTTCGAACTTGGAACAATTGCCATAAATGTAATAGTCCATAAATGATTTTGGACAATATATTTATAATTATCACAAATAAATTGAAATGCTGCCTCCCTAAACTTATGATCGATTATACAACGTACTTCCTCCATTCTCAAATAAGTGATGTTATGAAAAGCATGTGGTCAAACTTGTTAGCTTTGACAACTAGTACATGTAAAATTATTAACAATAGCTGCACGGAAATGATAATAATAAATTTCGCTATCAAATATTCTTTCGTAATATTATCAATTTTTACAAACACATTGTTATAAACATTAGTAGTAAGTTGTACCTTGGAGACTGTACAAAGTATTAAACATTGCTTATTTTAGAACGGAGTGAGTCATAGTTAAATACCAATCTTGTAGCTTCAAACTGAAAAGGTTGCATCAATATAAAATAATTCAGTAGTGTGCTAGGCTGACCTAGAATTATGCTAGATAGACATGAACCCAACATTTGCTAGAAATGGTGGTCTACTGTTTAGTTTACTTGTTAAAATGATTTGTAGCATTTGTTTTCACATAGTAGGGTAATCATTTTTTTGTCCATCCGCTAATTAAGTTAATTATTGCTCTTTCATTATCTTTGTCTATTTTCTTCCTTAAATCCAAATGCTGTTGCTAAGATGGAAACGAAGTAAAAGCTGTATACATATTTGTCAATTTGGATAGTGTTTTGTGCATTTTCTCCTGTGCTGTTTCATAACTCAAGTGTAATAGTACATATTTGTCAAGGAATATAATATCACCTAACTCCTTTTATGTTCATCTGTTTTCATAGGAAAGGCTTCTCCGAGTCTGAGATCAACTTGCTCAGGGAGGTAAGCTGCTTTAGCCTTCAGCGAACTTCCTTTTAGGGTTTGAGGATTATTGCTGTGCTTATGTCTTCTTGATTTCATAAATCTGTTTGGTGTGCACATTGTTGTTATGACATTTCTGGAAAATGAAATATCTTTGGTTGGGAGCTTTTGGCAACAAGAGGGCATCATTTTTTTTTAACTTATACCATGTAAAGAGTTCTATTCGGGTTATAACTGTAGTATTTTTTATAAAGAAAATTCACAATATGCCACTGAATAACTACATTATTTACAATATAACATTCATTCTGAGGCTGACATGTGGGTCCAGGGCCCACGTGTTAGTGAGACACCAGTGGTATATTATAAAGATTTGAAGTTATTCAATAGCATATAACGAATTGCCCCTTTTTATACTTATACCATGTAAAGAGCTCTATTCAGGTTATAACTGTAATACTCCAATTGTACTTCCTATGTGCTCTTTCATTTGAAGATTGACAGGAGTATGGGAGGAGCATGCGACACTTGACTCTAGTTTACCAGGTCTAAATATTGTAGGCTTGGATGGACAAAGTTCTTTGGGATGTTCACAGAATTCCATTTTTTTGTTGAAAGCGTTAAAATAGTTAATTGTCAGCCAGTAGTTTCAGATAAAATATGGTAGGCAGAGGAAAATGATGTTTGAGTAAAATGAAGAAAACAATTCAGAATCCGTTTTATTCATCGATTGCACACGTCTCTGCAATAAGGTTCCCTGTCATATACTACCAGAACTAAAGCGTTGGGATCTTGTGTTGGTTCTTAATCTCAATTTTTTGTCTGCACACTGCTGATTTTGCAAACTATTCTTGTCCTGGTGTTGTTACATATCCCAAGTGCTACTTATGTAACGGTGCCATTTCATTGTGCATGTCCAATGATACCAATTTCATTCTTCTTCTATGTGCAGATACTGCATAAATTTATTTTTGCTTTGCTGTTAATTTGCTTATTAATCTTAAATGTATTTTACTTTGGTGAGTACAGTTATACTTCTGTGGACCATGATGTGTTAATGATTGTTTTTTTTTCAGAATAAGACCCTACAAGCTCGGATACTCCAATCTAAAGTTGACAAAACACTCTTTCTTGGTAAATATTGTTTTTCCTATTTGTATTATTATTTCTGAATTGATGTGACATTCAAGAGGGAAACATATATATGGATATTAATTACTTTGTTCACTCGTATTTAATGATGTGGATTAATAAGGAAAATTGGATATCTGCAGTGGATGCAGATATTGCTGTTAGAATTTGGGGATGTTGATTTTGCTATTCACAACTGTGCATTTTATTCATTATTAAGAGGGTATATACACTTATACAAACATTGGGTTACATGGGGAGAGAGAGAGAGAGAGAGAGAGAGAGAGATTGTACACTCTTAACACCTCTCTTCAAACTTAATGTGGATTAGGAGGATCTGATATACTGAGTTTGAGTAGATGAAGCCGGTGCTGCCATCGAGTCTGAACTCTAGTGAAGAAATTTGCAACTTGAAGCTCTGAGGGTACATACTTGAGGTCTGACAATAAGACCGTGTGAAAGATGCATCAACACCAATGAGCTTTGTCGACTCATGCTTGACTGGATCACTAGCAATCTGAATGGCACTTGTATTGTCACAAAACAGGGTGTAGGGTTCTCACAATGGACACCAGGTGCTAGCGGCAAGGGCTCGAAGCTCAGCCTCTACACTAGAGTGTGACACCAAAGTCTGCTTCTTGAACTTCCAAGCAATGAGCGAAGTACAAAGAAATATGCAGTAGCTAGTGATAGATCGGTGATCAGTAGGATCACTCGCTCAAGTGGAGTCAGAGTAAGCGTGGAGCTGGAGCTGACTCGAACTGGCATAGAACAGACGTCTCAATGCAGTCCCTCTCAAGTATCTCAACACACGAAGAACATGATCATAGTGGACTGAGTAGGGAGCACTGACAAACTGGCTGAGCACATGAACATGGACAATGTTTGGCCTGGTGACAATGAGATAAACAAAGCTCCCAACGAGCTGACGATAGCGTGAATGATCTGTCAGTGCTACATCGTCTGTCGGTCGAAGCTACAGGTGGAGTTCCATGGGTGTGGCGGCATTGCGAGTATCCGTCATCTTAGAGCGTGCAAGTAGATCCTGAACATAGCAATGCTGAGAGAGGTAGTAGCCATCACCATCAGAATAAACCTTAAACCCTAGAAAATAGCTCAATGGTCCCAAATCTGACATCATGAACTGTTCACTCAATTTCTTCTTGACAAAAGTCACATAGTCCATGTCATCTCTTGTGATCAACATATCATTTACATATAGCAAAAGCAAAGTACGACCTCACCCCGCTGAGACGTGTGAATAAACAAGGCAGAGTCATGCTTACTTGGAGTGAAACCAGTAGCTCGAATCACAGAACTGAAACGCCCGAACCAAGCACAAGGTGCCTGTTTGAGACCATATAGAGCACACCTTAGACGATAAACATAGCACCGAGGGGTGGCTGCATATAGACCTCATGTAGATCATCATGAAGAAAAGCATTCTTGACATCCATCTGAGATATAGTCCATGAGTGTACCGCTGCAACAGCAATGAGAGTACGGACTGTAGTCATATGAGCAAATGGAGCAAACGTCTCATCATAATCTCGACCATAAGCCTACTGAAAACCTTTTGCAAAAGACGAGTTTTGTATCGCTTCACTACGCCATCTGACTTGGTGTTTACTTTGTACACCCATTTGCAAGTTATAGAAAGTGCTCCAGATGGAAGCGGAACAAGATCCCAATTGCCTGTAGAATTTAATGCTATAAGCTTCTTAGTCATAGCCAACTGCCACTCAAGTATACTGGCCGCCTCTTGATAGGTACTCGGCTCAGATACTGCATATGCACAAGAAAAACCCCATCTCTCTGGTGTATGAAGAAAGGAACGATTATGTAGGACATACCGTGATGTGGTAGAATTATCGTCAGAGTCAGTTGTATTGGCTGGATGGTCAAGTGGAGGAGAGGAGGACTGAGGATCAGATGGAACTTTTTGTCGACGACTATAGTGAAAGGGAGAAGTGAAAGTTTTAGAAACTGGTGGAGCTGTAGGAAGAGACATACTAGAAGGTGAAACTGGTGGAGAAGGTATATCTGGAGAAGACAAGTCTGGTGAAGGAATAGGAGGTAGATACAAAAAGAAGGTGGAATATGTGAAAGGAGTGGGACGAGTAGAGGGATGATAAAAGAAGGGTTGACCCTCATCAAAGGTCACATCACGAGATGCGATTGTGACATGCTGAGGGATCATAACAATGATAGCCCTTATGCTCAGGACTATAACCCAGAAAGACACTCAATTTATTGAGGGCTCAGCTTTGTGCGCTCACGAGGTGCTAGAAGGACATAGCAGACTCAACCAAGCACACGAAGATGAGCATAGCGAGTAAGTGCTCTGTGGAGGACCTCACCAGGACACTTGCCCTGAAGCTTGAAAGAGGGCTGATGGTTGATTAGATAGACTGCCGTAGAGACTGCTACCCCCTAAAAGTGAGGGAACAAAGGAGGAAATGTGAAGAGTATGAGCAGTCTCAATGATGTGACGGTGCTTGCGCTCAACAAAACCATTCTGAGTAAGAGCACTAGGACACGAGAGCTGAGGAAGTGTACCATTAGAAGTAAGGAACTGACGAAAAGCTAATGAAAGATACCCTCCTCTAGAATCAGAACGAAAGATTCGGATGGTAGAAGAGAATTGAGTATGAACCATCTGAGCAAAAGACTGATAGAACGAAAGATTCGGATGGTAGAAGAGAATTGAGTATGAACCATCTAAGCAAAAGACTGATAGATAGAAATCAACTGCGAATGGTGTTTCATGAAGTAGACCCAAGTGTATTGAGTGTGGTCATCAATGAAGATGATATAGTAACTGTAACCACCCTTCGAAGCAAAAGGAGGACCCCAAACATCCGAATGGACCAAATCAAAGGGACGATCAGATCTAGAAAAGCTGGAAGGATATGGGAGTTGTACATGCTTGCCAAGTCTACAACTCTTGCACTAAAGTTTTGTGTCAACAGAAACAGGACCAAGAACACCTTGTTGAATCAAGAAAGAGAGGCGTGAGCCACACAAGTGCTCCAAGCGATGATGCCATTGAGGAAAAGACTTGTAAACTGATGTAGATGTAGAAGGACAAGGAGTATATGGACCAGTACCTGAAATGGAGGATAAAGGGAGACTCATATGATCAAGAGCATAGAGCCCTGCAGAATCTCTCTGACGATGACCTGTACCGATGACAACTCTTGTTCGACGATCTTGCACAAAGTAGGAGCTATCTTCGAACCCAACAAAGCAGTTTATATCTGCAAGCTGCCCGACAGATATGAGATTCATGGTGAGCGTGGGGACAAGTGAGACATGAAACTGCGAAGTGAGAGGTGGAAAGAGTCCCCTGATAAGTGACCGTGCATGGCGTTCCATCAGCTGTATGAATCTTGATACCTTGTGCAACAGGACGACATGATGTGAGCTGTGATGCAGCAAATGTCACATGGAAAGAAGTCCCCGAATCTAACAGCCATGGGAGTGAAGCACCTAATAAAGGACATGATGGTGCAGTAAAACCGGTGGATCGACCAAAAGATGCATGCAACCAACACAACTGGGCCTGAAGATTGCTCATTTCAGCCTGAATCTGATCAAACTGAGTTGCACAAGACTCAACATCACTAGCAGGGACAGAAGAAGCAATAGTGGCATCACCTCAAATAGGTCCGGGACTAAGAATGCCATCAAGAGCCATGATAGAATCAAGTACACTAACACCAAGCAATAACCTCAGTAGTACCAACACCACAGGCAATAGCAGGAGATCATGATCCACAACACAAGCTAACACAGCAGCAGATCAACAGTAGTATCACCAGCAGAGCAGGGCTAGAGTAGTACCGAGCAGCAGGCAGAGCAATCAACAACAGTAGCATAACAGTACCAATACCAACAATAGCAATCAACAGCAGTGATACCAACAGTAGTGAGGATGCACCGAGCTTGAGGAGCCGAGCCAAGATCCAGTTGCGCCGAGCTTGAGGACGAGGAGCTCTAGCGAGGAGCCAAACAACAGAGCCATAGTAGGTCGCGAGGTCGATGTCGCCAAAGCAACCGCAAAGCCGGCGGTGTCAGGCAAGGTCGAGGTCGCCAGAGCAACAGTAGAGCCACAGTAGGTCGCGTGGTCGATGTTGTCGGAGCAACTGCAGAGCCAGCGGTGTCAGGCGAGGTTGAGGTTGCTGGAACAACAGCAGAGCCGGCGAGGAGAGGTCAAGGTCGAGGAGGCACTAGATGAGCTCGAGGTGGCACTGCTACGCAGTACCGGAGGAGGGGCGGCACCAGACGAACTCGAGGAGGCTCTGTGGTGCAGATCCTTGAGCTGGCGGCACTGATTCGGATCTCGAGGAGGCTTGCATTGCGGATCTGCAAGCCGGTGAAGCAGAGGAGTTGATGAAGGCGAGGCGGTGAAGAGGCGGCGGAAGATGAGGTGGCTCAGCCTCCAACGACATTGTCAGAGCAGAGGAAGTCGACGTCAGGTGGAGAAGCAGGGGAGAGGTTGGCAAGGAGTAGAGGAACGGCTCAGGCCCGCCAGCCCAAGCAGAAGAGTGGACTAGGCACGACGGCGGTTCAAGGAACTAGGGTTAGGGTTTTGGTGGATTTGGCTTTGATACCATGTTAGAATTTGGGGATGTTGATTTTGCTATTCACAACTGTGCATCTTATTCATTATTGAGATGGTATATATAGACATTGGGTTGCATGGGCCTCATGGGCCACGTGGGCAGAGAGAGAGAGAGAGAGAGAGAGAGAGAGGGGGGGGGGGAGACAGAATGTACAATTGCATCCTCATAAGTGGGTGGATGCAAATGTAAAATGTAAAATTAAGTTTACGAATAAGCATTGTCGGCATATCCCTTAAATATTGGATATACTATCAAGATATTTGGACACCAGGCCAGTAGTCCCGCATTAACGGATCTAATGATGTTGACTACTTGACTTACATAAGTTAGTTATGCTATCGACTAACATATTTTCTTTGTAACTTTTCTAGTTTATTGTTTACTTGAAAAGTAATGCACTTTTTGCTTGGCATTCCTAGTTTATTGTTTACTTGAGAAGTAATGCACTTTTTGCTTGGCATTCCCATATTATCATATTCTATGCATTTGATACTTAATATATCTTTGAGTTTACATTTTTATCCACTTATCTGCAATCAACATTATCATAGAATGTACTCCGACATCTGCATCCAAAAAAGGGGGTGCTATCTGCTTTGGGTGTAGCTATTTTCCATGTGTAGGTTCAATGCATAATTTGTAATTATTCAACATTAGAAAAACTTGTCTTAGGAGGCCCTAGGATTTGCTATTGCACCGAGATTTGTGCAAAGTGCATTTTGTGCGTCCAGTTGAGAAACATCATTTTGCTTTTATTGTATTTTGTTCAATAACTCTACACACATAAATGCAAAGTCGATGTTTTTGTTGATGTCATAAGACCCCCACAAAAGACACTCTAATTAGTTCCCTTAGTTTTACATTGTAGCAATATGCCATTCTTTTGTGATAGTTTACTATGACATGCAGTAGTCCCTTCATCTTTTCCCCCTCATTGTACTTGTATGCATCTCTGATTCTCTGTATTAATCAGATATTGAAAAAGGGGTAAACCGGAGGCCCTTATATGAAAGCCATCCTCTATCATCATTTTCGTGGACCACAACTGACAATATGGACATGGTATGTTTGTTATTTTATTGTTCTCTATGAAATTATTTGTACCTGCAAAATACAACTTTTTTTTTTGTTTCAGTTCATTCGACTTGACCATTCCAACACTTCCATTTTGTGTTCAACCTTGGTCTTGCTTAATTGAGTTCATACTCTTTTCTTTTTCTATTTTTTTTGGAACTGATACTTTGGGTTTAATAACCTAGTGAAGCGTAAAGCTAGTCAAAGATTGACCTGCTAGTTACTTAGTTAATCCAACAAGGATATCAACCATGACAGTATTATGTATAATCTAATGGAATTCTTTATTCATCTCTTGTACAGGGGGAATGGTCAAAGAAATGCAAGGAAACATTAAGTAATTTTCAGCTGTTGAAGGAAGGAAAGAGTAAAGATGACCTTGTTTATGACAAAGCCGTTCAGGTTCCACACTTATGTCGGTACACGAAATTAAATATGTTTTTATATATGTACCTAATATTGCATGTTCTTGTTAGATATTACACAGCACAAAGGATGATCTGCATGATATTTTAGAGAGCACACTCAAGTCTAGTGATTTGAAGGGTCTGCATGCTGAATGTCTTACGGATATATGGATTGGAAGAGAAAGGTCTGCTATGACTTTCACTTTGCTAATATTTTTGAAAACTTAGGTTAGATTGGTTCCCTTTCTTCTAATCAAAACTTTTTTTTCAGGTTTGCTTTTATTGATCTGAGTGCCGGGCCATTTGCCTGGGGCCCTGCTGTTGGTGGGGATGGTGTTCGTACAGAACTTAGTCTGCCAAATGTTACGAAGACTGTTGGGGCTGTTGCAGGTCACTTTTCTCTCACCAGGTTTTTGTACATATTCTGTTTCAGTGACTGTTATACTCTGAATGCTGATGCATTAGGTTTTATATAGTGTACTGTGTCACTCTGTCTATTAGTTGCTTGAAAAAATATCTCGCATTAGTTTTCCTTAGCAGCTAGTATGCATCTCTACTAGTTGCAAGGATTTTTGGCCTAGACGTGTTTGGTTTATCCATGATTTTTGTTCATGTTTTTTTGTCTTCTCTTTCATTGTTGATTTGACATTATTTTAGACAACTTTTAGTGTGATGCATCTGTTTTATGGTTTTTGTGTCCTGTTAAAGCTTTTGGCTTATTGGTGGTTTGACGTGAGTTCTGAGGGTTCAGGCTGATGAATAAGTCTATGTACTGTGGTCTTCGTGAGGTGGGCACATGGTTCTTGTGACCCTGATGCATGGTGGTTGTTTGCTGCCCCATCTAGGACAGCATCTTGGACTAGCTCTAGGACAGCATCTAGGACAGCATTTTAGCATCTTAGAGGACAACATCTAGGACAGGTTGTTAGCATCTTAGAGGACAGCATCTAGGACAGGTTGTTAGCATCTTAGACTAGCATCTTAGCATATGCTTGGCTGATTAGCAGCCTATAAATATGTATCCCCAACCCCTCAGGTTGGCATGGCATTGTGAAGAGAAATAAACCAAGAAAAATTTGCCCCATCTCCAAGTGTCATCCTCTCCATGAGAGTAAGGATCTTGCTATCACCAAGAGCAAGAGTCCAGCGTGTAACAAGTGGTATCAGAGCTATACTATCCTGAGCTCGAGCATCTCCTCGCTCATCTCCTTCTCCGCCCCACAGCAGCCCGGCCGTGCGGCAGCAGCAGCCCGGCCGCCCTCGCCACTCTCCGAGACGAGCATCACTCATCGGCGACCCTCTCGACGCGCAGCCCGTAGCGCGCCATGTCCGCAGGCGATCTCGGCCTTCGGCCGCCTCGCACGCGCGGCGGGCCGACGGCCGAGCTTCGCCGCGGCAGCAGCGCGGCGAAGCGGCGGCAGAGACCGCAGCAGCGCGAAGGGCGTCGAGGCCGGCGCGAGCGGGCAGCAGCGGCGAGGCAGAGGCGGAAGCGGCGGCGGCGGCAGATGCGGCGCGGCGCGGCAATGAGGTTCAGGTTCGCGCGGCGTCGGTAGCTCTATTTCCGCCGACGATAGCGCCGACGCGAGACTCGACCTGCTGGCGAGGAGCCAACGAAAGCAAGCGGCGCGGCGGCGCCGCGACGCCACGAGCTTAGCGGCGATCCCAGACAGCGCGGTGCGGCGGTGGCGCTCTGGAGGAGGCGCGACGGCGGTGGCGCTCTCGGAGGAGGCGCGCGGCGGTGGCGCTCTGGAAGAGGCGCGCACGACAACGGCGGCAGCGGGTCGATAGAGAGCGCGGCCTTCACGAGCGTGGCTCTTTCTCCGGGCCGTCACCGTGGTTACCACGGGTTCCGGTCGTTGTCGAGGACGCCGACCCGGCGGTGGGTGGCCTACCTCGCCAAGGCCAACTACGTCGAGTGGGCGCGGTGATGAAGGTGAGGCTCAGTGCGCACATGTGGGATGCGATCCGACGGCGACGTCGACTACAACCGGGATCGACGGCGCCTGGATGCTCTCATCGCCGCAGATCCGCCGAGATGCGATTCGCTACCAACAAGCGATCGCCAAAGAGGCTTGGGACGCCATCGCTGCAAAGACGCACGGCGGCGGCGCGCCGCAAGTCCACACTGCGCACGCCGCGACGGAGTGGGAGAACACCGCCTTCAAGCGGTGAGGACGTCGATGACTTTGCTCTCGTCTCAACACTCGTTGCGCGGCGTGCGGTTCGGCGATGACACCTACGGCGAGAGAGGCGTGGAGAAGCTCTTTCGCCGCATCCCGAGAAGTACAAGCGATGGCTCGCCGATCCGATCTCTGCTGGACCTCTCCACGATGTCGATCGAGGAGGCGATAGGTCGCCTCAAGGTCGTCGGCGATGATGAGCCACAACGTCTCTCGGGACCGTCACCATTGGCGGAAGCTCCTCCTCACTCGAGAAGCGGTGGGTGCCGGCGAGGTGGCGGAAGAAGGAGCCTTCTTCCACGACAGCGCGCCACAGCGTGGCAAGCGCGCAAGCCGCGCAAAGACGCCAGACGGCGCGAGGGCGTCGCCGAGGTGATGGCCGTGGGCGCCAGCGGGCGCGGCGGCAAGCAAGAGCCGCACGAGGCGACTCTTACTACAAGCTGCGGCAAGCACGGTCGCTGGGCCAAGGATTGTCGGCAACCACGACGCGCGGCCCACGTCGCGCGCAGCGGTGAGGGAAGCGGCGGTTCGTTCATTGCTCGGCGAGCATCGAACTACCTCGGCGGGCGACCGCCGCGGCGGCTCTCCACCTTGACGAGCCAAAAGCACACACCTCCTCGCGCGGCGCCCGACAATGACAAGACTGACGGGTGGTGCCTCGACACCGGCGCCACCCATCACATGACCGGTCGACGGGAGTTCTTCGCCGAGCTTGACTCTAGCGTCCGAGGCTCCGTCAAGTCTGGGGACGCCTCCGGCGTGGAAATCAAGGGCGTCGGCTCCGTCATCTTCACCACCGATCGGGATGGTTCAACCTTCCCACAAGACGACGCACAAGACTTAGGGGGAGAATGACGAATAAGTCTATGTACTGTGGTCTTTGTGGGGTGGGCACATGGTTCTTGTGACCCTGATGCATGGTGGTTGTTTGCTGCCCCATCTAGGACAGCATCTTGGACTAGCTTTAGGACAGCATCTAGGACAGCATCTAGGACAACATCTTAGCATCTTAGAGGACAGCATCTAGGACATGTTGTTGGCATCTTAGAAGACAGCATATAGGACATGTTGTTAGCATCTTAGACTAGCATCTTGGCATATGCTTGGCTGATTAGCAGCCTATAAATATGTATCCCCAATCCCTCAGGTTGACATGGCATTGTAAAGAGAAATAAACCAAGAAAAATTTGCCCCATCTCCAAGTGTCATCCTCTCCATGAGAGTAAGGATCTTGCTATCACCAAGAGCAAGAGTCCAGCGTGTAATACAGGCTTCAAACAATCATAGAGACGCAAAATACTGAAGTGAGCAGAAACCCAGTAAATAAACTTAGGGAAATTATGGCATGCGGTTCCATTTTTTTTGTGGTGGCACTAGCTTATTTCAATTAAAGTATGTCTTTTTAATCCATCTAGCATTGCATTCTATCAGTTTGAAAATTCGCTACATATGCACTTGTGATACAAATTCCTGGAACAACAAAAAAAATAAGCATTTAGTATGTGGAGCTAGAAATTTTAATGGGTTGTGTGGTGCCAATGGTTTAAACATGTAAACCCAAAGCCGACCAGTCATGTTACCGTGCTGACCTGTTGTGCCTAAACTCATTAACATAATCTAAAATCCTATATTGATTGTCATTTAGTTATACTATATCAAATGTTCTCATTCTACTTGTTCTGCAGGTCATAGATTGTTTGTTTACACTTGTAATCATTTTTTATTAAACTTGTTAGTTTTAGTTACTTTATGGTTATTAGTTATTCATATTAAATCTGTGATATGTTAATCATGTCAAATGGGTTAATCATGTCTGTTAGACTTTACGAGAGGGATTTTGCTATTCCTAACTGTGCAGCTTATTCATTATTGAGAGAGTATATATTGTTAGTCGCTGGACTCTTACTATTGGTGATAGCAAGATCCTTACTCTCATGGAGAGGATGACACTTGGAGATGGGGCAATTTTTCTTGTATATTTCTCTTCACAATGCCATGCCAACCTGAGGGGTTGGGGATACATATTTATAGGGCTAATCAGCCAAGCATATGCCGAGCATATGCCAAGCATATGCTAGTCTAAGATGCTCTGTCCTCTAAAGCTAGTCCTAAAGCTAGTCCAAGATGCTCTGTCCTAGATGCTGTGTCCTAGATGCTGTGTCCTAGATGCTCTGTCCTCTAAAGCTAGTCCTAAAGCTAGTCCAAGATGCTCTGTCCAAAAGAGATGCTAACCGCCAGTCAAGGATGCTGTCCTTGAAGGGCGGCAAAAGCCAACACAGAGACTTATCCATCAATCTCCCCCTAAGTCTTGTGTGTCTCCTTGGAGGAATCTGAGCCATCCCGATCCTAGAGCAGAGCGTCGTCCTTGATATCAACGCCGAGGCGCCCCCAAACTGATGAGCCTCGAGCGCTCGAGTCACGCCGGAGAAGAACTCACGCCGCTTGGTCATGTGGTGGGTGTCGCGGTGTCGAGCACCACCCGTCGGTCTTCTTTGTTGCGGAACTTTCGCCGAAGAGGGCGTGTGCTTTTGGCTCGTCAAGGTGGAGGAGAGCCGCTGCGGCCGGTGCCGCTGGAGGTAGTTCGATGCTCGCCTGAGCAATGAACAGAGCCGGATGCTCCTCCTCCTCCGCCGCGCGGCGTGGGCACGGCGCGTCGTGGTATCGACAATCCTTGGCCCGATGACCGGGCTTGCCGCGATTGTAGCAAGAGTCGTCTCGTCGGCTCGTTTGCAGCCGCGCGCCTCGGGCGCCCACGGTCATCACCCTCGGCGCGTCCTCGCGCCCATGTCGGCGTCTTTGCGCTGCTTGCGCGCTTATCACGCATGCGTCGCGCGTCGTGGAAGAAGGCTCCCTTCTTCTCGTCACCTGGCCGGCAGCCCGCTCCTCCCGAGCGAGAGGAGCTTCCGCCAATGGTGACGGGTCCCGAGAGAGGCGTGGCTCATCATCGCGTTGCGACCTTGAGGCGACCTATCGCCTCCTCGATCGACATCGTGAGAGGTCAGCAGAGACCGGATTGATCGAGCCATCCGCTTGTACTTCTCGGGACGCAGCGAAGAGCTTCTCGGCGGCTCTCTCCTCGGCTGTAGGTGTCGTCGCCGAATCGTACCAACCTCGCAGCAGAGTGTTGAGGCGAGAGCAAAGTCATCAACGTCCTCACCGCTTGAAGGCGTGGTCTCCCTCCGTCGCGAAGCGCTGCGGTGTGGACTTGCGCGCGCCGCCGCCGCTGCGCGTCGTCTGCGGCGATGGCGTCCCAAGCCTCCTGGCGATCCGCTTGTTGGAGAGCGAAGCGCATCTCGGGCGGGGCTGCGGCGATGAGGGCATCCGGCGCCGTCGATCCCGTCGTAGTCGGCGTCGCCGCACCGGACCGCCTCCCACATGTGCCGCACGAGCCTCGCCTTCATCACCGCGCCCGCTCGATGTAGTTGGCCTTGGTGAGGTAGGCCACCCACCGCGCGGCGTCCTCGACAACACGGAACCCGTGGTAACCACGGTGCCGATGCAGAGAGAAACGCCGCGCGCGTGAAGGCCGCGCTCTCTATCGACCGTCTCGCCGCCGTTGTCGGCGCGCCTCTTCCAGAGCGCCATCGCCGCGCGCGCCTCCAGAGCGCCACCGCCGAGCGCGCCTCCTCCAGAGCGCCACCGCCGCGGCGCCTCCTCGAGAGCGCCATCGGTAGCGACCGCGCTCGCTCGATCGCCGCCAAGCTCGTGGCGGCGCGGCGCGCCGCCGCGCGCTCGCCTCGTGCGCCTCCCTCTCCAGTGGCTCAAGGTCGCGTCGGCCGCTGTCATCGCGAGAGATGGAGCTGCTGCCGCTGCCGCGAGACCTTGACCTCGCTGCGCCGCGACGCGCATCGACCGCCGCCGCCGCTTGCACTCCGCCTCATGCCGCCGCTGCCGGCTCCGCTGCCCGCCTCGGCGCCCTTTGCGCTGCGCGCGGCTGCGCCGCTCGCCGCTGCTGCTTTGCTTTGCGCGCGGCGAGCTCGGCCGTCTCACGACGCCAGCGTGCTCGAGGCGGATCAACGCGAGCGCGCTCGCGGACATGACGCGCTGCGGGGTGTTGCGTGGAGAGGCTGCCGACGCAGCCGCTGCCGTCTCGAGGAGGAGTGGCGTGGGCGGCCGAGCCGCTGCGCGCACGGTCGGGGCTGCTGCGAGGCCGGAGAAGGAGATGAGCAGGAGATGCTCAGGCTACAGGATACACAAGCTCTGATACCACTTGTTAGTCGCTGGACTCTTACTATTGGTGATAGCAAGATTCTTACTCTCATGGAGAGGATGACACTTGGAGATGGGGCAATTTTTTCTTGTATATTTCTCTTCACAATGCCATGCCAACCTGAGGGGTTGGGGATACATATTTATAGGGCTAATCAGCCAAGCATATGCCAAGCATATGCCGAGCATATGCCAAGCATATGCTAGTCTAAGATGCTCTGTCCTAGATGCTCTGTCCTCTAAAGCTAGTCCTAAAGCTAGTCCAAGATGCTCTGTCCTAGATGCTCTGTCCTAGATGCTGTGTCCTAGATGCTCTGTCCTCTAAAGCTAGTCCTAAAGCTAGTCCAAGATGCTCTGTCCAAAAGAGATGCTAACCGCCAGTCAAGGATGCTGTCCTTGAAGGGCGGCAAAAGCCAACACAGAGACTTATCCATCATATATAGACATAGGGTTACATGGGCTACATGGGCTAAGAAAGAGAGAGAGAGAATGTACAACTCTTAACACACCGTTCAAACTCAAGGTGGATCAGGAGGATCTGATGCATTGAGTTTGAGTAGATGAAGCCGATGTTGTTCTTGAGTCTGAGCTTTAATGAAGAAATCTGCAACTTGAAGCTCTAAGGGTACATACTGGAGATCGATGGTCGACTGCTGACAATGAGACCGTTTGAAGGATGCATCAACACCAATGTGCTTTGTCAACTGATGCTCGACTGGATCATTAGAAATCTGAATGACACTTGTATTGTCACAAAACAGAGGTGTAGGATTATCACAATGAACACTAAGATCAGCCAAAAGCCATCGAAGCCAAAAGATCTCTGAGTGGTAGCCTCTGCACTAGAGTGTGACTGTAGCCTGCTTCTTGGACTTCCAAGCAATGAGCGAAGTACCAAGAGAGATGCAGTAGCCAGTGATAGATCGGTGATCAGCAGGATCACTAGCCCAAGTGGAGTCAGAGTAAGCGTGGAGCTGGAGCTGACTCGAACTGGCATAGGACATACGTCTAGACGCAGTCCCCCTCAAGTATCTCAGCATACGAAGAATATGACCATAGTAGAGTGAGGTGGGAGCACTAACAAACTAGCGGAGCACATGAACAACATGAGCAATGTCTGACCTGGTGATAGTGAAATAAACAAGGCTCCCAACAAGCTGACGATAGCGGGAATGATCTGTCAGTGGTACACTTTCTGTAGATCGAGCTGCAGGTGGAGCTCCATGGGTGTGGCAACATTGCGAGTATTAGTCATACCAGAGCGAGCAAGCAGATCCTAAACGTAGCGATACTGAGAGAGGTAGTAGCCATTACTATCAGAATGAACCTCAATCCTCATAAAAATAGCTCCATGGTCTCAAATCGGACATCATAAACTGTTCACTCAATTTCTTCTTGACAAAAACCACATAGTCCATGTCATCTCATGTGATGAACGTATTATCTACATATAGCAGAAGCAAAGTACAATCCCGCTGAGAAGTATGAATAAACAAGGCAGGGTCATGCTCATTTGGAGTGAAACCAGCAGCTCCAATCACATAACTGAAGTGCTCAAACTAAGCACGAGGAGCCTGCTTGAGACCATATAGAGTACGCCTAAGATGACAAATATAGCCTATAGAAGCCTCAACACCTAGAGGTGGCTACATATAGACCTCATGTAGATCACTATGAAAAAAGGCATTCTTGACATCCATCTGAGATATAGTCCATGTGCGTACCACTGCAACAGTAATTAGAGTACGAATTGTAGTCATATGAGCAACTGGAGAAAAGTCTCATCATAATCTCAACCATGAGCCTGCTGAAAACCTCTTGCAACAAATCGCTCCACTAAACCATCGGACTTGTTCTTTACTTTGTACATCCACTTGCAAGTTATAGGAACAACTCCATATGGTAACGGAACAAGATCCTAAGTGCCTATAGATTCTAATGCTATAAGCTCCTTAGTCATAGCCAACTATCACTTAGGTATACTGGCTGTCTCCTGATAGGTACTCAGCTCAGATACTGCACCTGCATGTGAAAAACCCCATCAATCTGCTGCCTGAATAGAATAACAATCATGAAGGGCATATCGTGATGTGGTAGAACAATCATCAGAGTCGTTGGTACTGACCGGAGGGCCAAGTGGAGGAGAGGACTAAGGATCAGAAGGAACCCTCTATTGGCGACTATAGTGAAAGGGAAAAGTGGAAGTGTCAGAAACTGGTAGAGCTGATGGAGGAGATACACTAGAAGGTGAAACTAGTAGAGAAAGTGTATCAGGTGAAGGCAGGTCTGGTGAAGGAATGTGAGGTAGACACAAAGAAGAGGTGGAATCTGTTGAAGGAGTGGGATGAGTAGAGGGATGATAAAAGAAGGGTCGATCCTCATCAATGGTCACATCACGAGATATGCGAATGCGACGTGTTGATGGATCATAGCAGCGATAGTCCTTATGCTCAGGACTATAACCGACTGAGTGCTCACCTTTGTGCTCTCATGAGGTGTTAAAAGGACATAGCAGACACAATCAAAGACGCGAAGATGAGCATAGTGAGTAGGTGCTCTATATAGGACCTGACCAAAACACTTGCCCTAAAGCTTGGAAGAGGGTTGACAGTTGATGAGATAGACTGTCGTAGAGATCGCTTTCCCCAGAACTGAAGGGAACAAAGGAGGAAATAAGAAGAGTACGAGCAGTCTCAATGATGTGGTGGTGCTTGCGTTCGGCAACACCATTCTGAGCATGAGCATCAGGACACGAGAGCTGAGGAAGAGTACCCTAAGAAGAAAGGAACCGACGAAAGGCTGATAAAAGATACTCTCCGCCAGAGTCAGAACAAAAAGCATGAATAGCAGAAGAGAACTGAGTATGAACCATCTGAGCAGAAAACTAATAGATAGAAATCAACTGCGAACGATGTTTCATAAAATAGATCCAAGTATATCGAGAGTGATCATCGACAAATATGACTCATTAACTATGACCACCTTTCAAAACAAAAGGAGATGAACCCCATACATCTGAATGCACCAAATCAAAAGGACTAGAAGATTAAGAGGTACTACTAGAATATGGAAGTTGTAGTTATTTCCCCAGCTTACAATCAATATAATGAAAATTAGACTCAACAGTGACATAACCTAAGGGACCCTGGTGAACTAGAGTATTGAGGCGAGCTCCACACAGATGACCAAATCTATGTTGCCACTTGTTGAAGGAAGAACCAACAAGAGACTTAGATGATGACATCGCAGAAGATACTAAGGCCTTCGACGTAATGATAGAAGGAAGAGGTAAGGTGTCCAAGTTTCCAAGACATAGAGACTAGGAGAGTCTCTACGACGATAGCTAGAACCAATCACTCTTCTGCTCTGACGATCCTGAATGGAACAAGGAGTCATCAAATCGAACGAAACAGTTCATATCAGTAAGTTGACCAATAGAAAGATGATTCATGGATAGCTGAGGAAGAAAAGACACATCAGGAACAGAGAAGTGAGATGTAGAGAGAATGCTCTGATGGGTAATAGAGCAAGGTGTACCATCAGCAGTGTGAACATATGCACCATCAGTCACGGACTTGCAGGCAACAAGCTGAGAGCTGTCGGATGTAACATGAAAAGAGGTACCCGAGTCTAGAACCCAAGGATGAGCAGCGCTAGAAGCAGAAGGTGCAACTGAGGTCATAGCAGACAACCAAACACTGATCCAGAAGTCACAGTAGGTGTGGCAGCAGTGACTGCTCCGGTAAGTGCTCTTGTAGGCCCAATAGGTGCTCCACAATGACGTTCAGATAGATGTCAAGCATGATAATCAACAAACTGATTTGGATGTAACTTGAAGCACTTGCCAACAAGATGACCAATCCTCTTGAAGCACTTAAAGCACAGTAATACTCTACTGACATGTCCTACCGCTGAATACTATGAATGTTCTTAAGCAATGTGAAGCGAAGAGCACCACTGGACTGAACATATCTCTTCTCAAAGTATGTCCACATCTGCTTAGCTGAAGTATGATACTCAAGACTCATCTTTAGAGAAACATCAACACTCAGGACAAGATCAGTCATGACACGATCGTCCTTTTTCTGCCAAGCCTTTACTACCTCAGCATCAACCTTCTTCGGATTAGGAGGATCGTTAGTCAAATGAGAGGCCAAACCATAACCCCTAAGAATAGTCTTGACTGAGAAAGCCTATGCTCGATAGTTCAATCTGTCGAGCTTGATGTTCGTGAACACGAGAGATAAACTATCCCCAAACATTGAGTTAGACTTGGCCATCTTTATGAACCACAATCACCAAGCAGCAGCACAATAGCAATCAGAGCACTCAGGCAGAGCAATCAACAGCGGCAGACAATAGTAATAGTATCAACAACAATAGGGCAGGAGCAGTACCGAGCAGCAGAGCATCAACAGCAGTGCGAGGATGAGCAGATGAGGTCGCCGGAGCAGCTGCACCGGGAGGAAGAACTTTGGTCGTCGGCGTCGACGAGCTCCCATCGACCTAGAAGAGGCGATGGCTCAGTTCCGTCGCAAAGGCGGCGTCGACGAGGTCCAGCCCAACGAGGACGTTGCAGAGGAGGCGGCGACGGCGAGGTTGCCAGAGCAGCTGCACCAGGAGGAAGAACTCTGGTTGTTGGCGTCGACGAGCTCCTGCCGGCCCAGATGAGGCAGCGGCGCAGATCCGTCGCAGAGGCGGCATCGACGAGACGCCGTAGAGGAGGCAGCGGTGGCGAGGACGAGCTCCTGCCGGCCCAGATGAGGCGGCGGCGGCGCAGAGGCGACGAGGACGACGTCGGATTCGGAGGAGGCGAGGATCCTGTGATGGCGGCGGCTCAGGCGACGGTGGAGAGGAGGAAGGCCAAGGCGTTGTTGGACGATGAAGACGAGGCGGCGACAAAGCAGAGGCACGACCTCTAGGTGATGGAGTAGAGATGCGGCTCAGGGCCCGTCGGCCCGAGCAGAGGAGGCTAGCAAAGATGGCAGCAGTGATTTTAGGAAATAGGGTTAGGGTTTGGGTGGACGAGCTCTGATACCAAGTTAGACTTTAGGAGATGGATTTTGCTATTCATAACTGTGCAGCTTATTCATTATTGAGAGAGTATATATAGACATAGGGTTACATGGGCCTCACAGGATACATGGGCCAAGAGAGAGAATAGACAACTCTTAACAATGTCAACCTGTTTATGTCCCAAACCCATTTATTGTAAACCTAAACAGACATAAGCTGTGTTGTGTCCATTTTATCATGTGTCAAATTTTGATAATGTTATATGGAGTAGACCAGTTATAGGCATATTTGAACTAGTAAAGGGTAAAACATCTGAACACAAGTTAGGGTAGGTATCAGACTGACTGTGTTGATAATTGAACTAAGGGCAAAACATTGAGAACAAAATTCTTGCAGAAATAAGAAAATGTTGGGTGAGTGTTAATTTTGCAGAAATAAGAAAATGTTGGGGGTGTTTTATCACACAAATACAACAGATGACATACTTGAAATTTTTTATAGAGTATGCTTGTTATAACATACCGGGAATTGCTTGATTTAGGGTTTTCCTATTATATTATGGGAATTGCTTGGTTCTGATTTCCGGCATACCGGCAAGGCCCAGGAGCCCAGGAACCAGCTCAATTTCTGTAACACCCTTGAGTCCAAACGGATTCTAGAATTGTAGTAGTCGGAGTTGGATTAGTCTCACAAAGAGAGTTTAAGGTGTAAAGTAGTAGCATATAATGCTTGAGGGTCCAGAAATAGCAAGTTCGCAACTCCGGGTTAACCCTTTTGGACGAAGCAAGGACATCAGCCCAAGTGACTTGCTACATGGGGCTGGGCTTTAGTGAATTTTGGACCTTAGGGCGTTATGCAAAGTAGTTGATCATGACCATCGCTGCATGGACGAATGTGCGTGTGGTCCCGTGGAGTGCCACGGTGCGGATGTCTACCAAGGCCCGAGGGTGTTCCAGGCATTTCCTGTGGCATGCGATGTGTTGCTGAGGTGTTAGCCCGTTTGTGGGGTGTGTTTTGAGTGTAATTCCTTAGTCCAATTAGTGGTGGCCTGGTCTGTGTTGCCCAAGTGGAGTAGCAGTGGGGTTTGGTCCACAGAGAGTTTAAAATGTAGAGTAGAAGCATATAATTCTTGAGGGTCCAGACATAGCAACTTCACATTAACTCTTTTGGTGGAAGCGAGTATGGGCTCATCCGGGGTTGGGGGCTGGGCTGTACTGTTTTTTGGAACCTGTTGTGTTACAGTTCTGTCCCTTTTTAACACTTGAACATATCTACAATACACTGTGGAGGAGATAAATTATGTGACCGACCACAAATTCTTTGCACTGAGGCTTGTTTGTCTGGCATGAGGTGATTGTAGTTGATCTCACGCAGAAGTTACAGAAGAAGAAGCTGAAGAAAAATTACAGGACACAATTAGAGAGAGGTTTTCATCTTTTGGCGAGGTATGCTGGATTTCTCTAAGAAAGCATATGATATCCTCATCCTTTTAATATTCATTTAGAAATTCTTCTTTAGTGCCCAACTCAATCTTATATATCAAATAATGCACCTTTTCATTTCTCTAACCTCCTTGTTGGCCATAGTAGATTTGCAATATAGGTTGGTGATTCTGTTTACACAAAATCCTTTTTGTCTTACCCCTACCACTAGTTCTAGAAGATCTCCATAAAAGATTAGAGAAGAGAGAGTGAGAGCTTTGGGAAAAGAGCAGGAGAGAAGATAAGGGGCAGAAAGATTTGGTAGACTTGGAAAATTTTCTTCTCTGTGGCACTCGATACTTCTTATGCCAGAACTGTTGATAATTCACTTACAGTTTGTCTCTAAGTCATTAATGTCCCACAGCATAGCGGCAAGTGGTAACCTAACTGCCATTGTCACCTCAACATGTCCTCTCTTGTAGTCTTGTTTGCTGTACACTTTCTCATGCATGGCCTCCTGCTGCCTCTTAACACTGTTTCTTTTTTTTCTTTGCGTATATTGTTTTGTTATCACATCTTGAACTAACCCTTGACTTGTACATGGAATGCCAATTTTTTTGGTTCAGGATTATCATGCCGTGGATATCCTATTGGCAGAAATTGATGTATATGAACTTTTTGCTTTCAAGCATTGTGTGGGAAGAAGGGTACAACTTGCCCTTTGCAAAGGTACTTTTGGATGGCCATAAATTTGGACATTTTTTTAATTATTCTAAATAGTGGTAAACTTGTAGTCAATATCTATCTTCTGAGTTATGCACTTACACTATTGTTTGATATTATTTGTTTATTTATTTATTCTTCTTGGTGTTTGGTCTAAGAGTGTTATGAAGGCGCGAGCTAGGGCAGCGCGATTGTGAACAGTACCATGTGTGAACAGTACCCCGGAGGTACTGTGGCACTATTATTTCCATACGCCCTGATTGGTTTCCTAGAATAAAGAATAGTTGGTTAGGCATGTTATTTTAGGATTCCTTATCTATCAGATTATTATTAAGGATATGATCTTATTTATTAGGAAGATTATTTTTAATAGTTGGAAAGATTAGATTGGATTGATAGGTTTCCTTATAGATTATTTCTTAGATGTCAAGTCGGTCTGTCCCTATAAAAGGGATAGCATGTATCCATTATGAATCAAGCAATAAGAAATCAAGAGTTCAACTAAGGCTCAGAGCCTCGCTACCTCGACAGAGAAGAGCCCTACCGGCGGTTAGATGAGAGCGAGTGCTCTACCCTCGGTCCTCGGACCCGTATCCAACTAACGACCACAACAAAGAGTGAACAAAGCAACACATACACGATGATGAGGAAAGGTGGACAATTCACTTATACTTCAACACTCCACCTCACGTGTAGGCTCCCTCAGGCCTAAGACGTGGAATAGAAATGTGCTGCAATTATTTACTTAATTGCGCCAGCCGGGTCTTGAACTCAAGACCTCTTGGCTCTGATACCATATTGAGTTGCATGCACCAACCAATTCACCCAAAAGCTTAAGCTGATGAGGAAAGGTGGACAATTCACTTATACTTCAACACACGAGAGAGATTCTTTTTTTTTTTTCCTCCACAAACGCGATTACCCTTCTTTTTTCTCTTTGTTCTCATTTGGCCATGTTTTCTCATTAATTGTGAAGGTTTTCAGTTTATGGTAGCACTGGGCTTGAGTCTTGTACTGTTCATAAATATTTGCTTGTTTTGTCGAAAGGTCACCCCTTTTTAACTGGAACCTTCATTTTTCTACACAGAACTTGATGAGAGAATGCACGACCTGAAAAATGAACTGGAAGGCTACAATAGTGGAGATTCTGATGAAATTAATAAGAAGAAAGCTCTTGATGCACTGAAGAGGATGGAAAAATGGAACTTATTTAAAGATACTTCAGAGGTTAGCTTTATTTTAAGATACTATGCAGCACAAATTTATGCATTGAAAAATCTATTTTGATTTCCTTAATAAGCAGGATAACCAAAAATTCGTAAGTCAATGTGCAGGTATTAATCATACTTTTAATGCCAGTCCAATCTTTTAATGCCAGGAACATCATAGCTACACAGTGGCTCGTGATTCATTTCTTGCACACCTTGGGTCAACATTATGGGGTTCTATGAGGCATGTAATTGCTCCTTCTGTTTCTCATAGAGCACACCATTACTATGAGAAGTTATTGTTTCAGTTGTACTTCGTGACACAAGAGGTAATGATTCTGTTGCTTGTATTTTGTACATTTAATACAGTTATGTCCTTACATTGTTTTTTTCCTTTCGCAGAAAGTCAGGAATATAAAGCAGTTGCCTGTTAACATAAAATCCCTCACAGAGGGCCTTAGTTCTGTGTTATTACCATCTCAGAAGTCTATGTTTAGCCGACACATGTATGTGTTCTTCATTTCCTCAATCTTAGTTTGTGATCCTATTACTTGTCATTTGTCAATGAACAGGAGCAAAAGAAGTGCTTCTTTTGCTACTAATACTCTCCAGGACGTCAAGTAATTTCAACCGGAGGGAGTATGGAGTGATAAACTTACCGGGGGTTTAAAATTAATTAAAATGGAAATTATATATCAAAATTTTCTGATCCTCGCTAGATTTTTATTCTAATACCTTCTAAATTATAAATGCATATTTACAATTGAGATAATTTACTCCGATGGACCGGACTCATTCAGAGTACAATATCAATCTTAAAAGCATTGGAAAAATGACCTCTGGACCTCCCTATGTCTTTTCGCTGATCCCCTTTATTTATATTTTAGATCCACGAGGTGTTTATTTATTTAACAACCAAACCCTCTCTATCCAAACAAGTCCATGGGGGTGGATTTGGAATCCACTCCCTCCGATTTCAAATATAAGTCGTTTTAGCTCTGGGCACGTGATTTAAGGAGACATAAAATGACTGTCACCCTTCATTTATTCCCAAACTTCACAAGTTCTTTAATTTGTGTGAATATGAGAGGTTGAGAAAGAGGCCACATTTGTTGATGAGAATATGAACACCATTCAACAAGGGTATAATAAGTGCGATAAATGTTCCTCGAAGTACATACGGCTAAAACGACTTATATTAGCAATAAAAGGGGATAATCCCTTGGCTTCATTTTCCATGGGTGCCAAATCCATTGTAATACCCTGGCCCATTCATAGTGCAACCCATGTGAAGTTGCGATGGTGGGATTTGTTAGACAGCTGCATTGGCGCATGGGCCACTGGCCCATTATGGCTAATTATAGATTGATTGATGTTATATTAGGCAAGGAGATCCCACGGTGGTCATGATTCTATAAACCAGCCCAGGGTCCTCCTTGCCTATATATGTACCCTGCCTATTGGCCTCAATCAATTCAATTCAGTGCAATACTATAGCTTTCATGGTATCAGACGCCTAGGTCTTCTCCTTCCGCTGCCCTAGCCCGCGCGCCTCTCGGCTCCGCACCCCGCACGCCTCCGGCTGCGCACCCTTCCCCGCCCCCATGCCTGGCTCCGCTCCACCCGCCTCCTCGCGCCGTGCCGAGGCCGCCGAGGTCAGCGTGCCGTCTTTGCCGAGGCCGAGCGCGCGCGTGGCTGCGGAGAGCGCCGCCGCCAAAGCGGCTACCCGCCGCCGCTTCCGCCAGCGCCAGCCGCTGAAAGGAGAGGCCGCGATCGCGGCGAGAGTCGCGCCGCGCCGCCGCCGCGGCGCGGCGCCGCGCGTGCCGCCAGAGGCGGAAGCGGCGGCCGCCATCCCACCAGAAGACGCCGCCGCCTCCTCCACGGCCGGCGGCGCGCGGTGGTTCTCTCGGCGCTCCGGATGCTCTCGACGACGAGGCGCGCCATCATCAACCTCCACGCCCAGGCCGTCGGCGTCCAGAACATCCACGCTCTCGTCCCCGCCGTCCTCGACATGGAGACCAACAACTACACCCGCTGGCGCCACCAGATGCTCCTGGTTCTTGGGAAATTCTCCCTCCGACGCCATGTTCTCGCCGACGCCGCCGACCACACCTACCCCGACTGGGAGCGCATGGACTGCGTCGTCATGACGTGGCTCCTCGGCACAGTCTCTCCCGATCTCGAGGAGATTGTTCGGGACGACCATGCCATCGCCATCGCCTTCCGTCGCTTGCCCCGAGCACCGGTTCCTCGGAATCGCGGCGCGCTCTACCTTGACGCCGCCTTCCGCCACTTCGTCCAGGGCGATCTCTCCATCACCGACTACTGCCGCAAGTTCAAGTCCATGGCCGATGCCCTAGGCGACTTGGGCGAAGTCGTCACTGATCGCACGCTCGTCCTCAACATCATCCGCGGCCTCAACGAGCGCTTCGCCTCCATCGGCATGCACCTTCGCGTGGCGCCGTTTCACCTTCCCGAAGCTTGGACCGATCTGCCGCTGAAGAACTCAACATGGCTTATCGCTCGACGCCTTCCCCGACCGCCCTCATCACCTACGGTGCTGGTGGCACTGCTGGTCAGCAACCCAGCAAGCCCACTGCACCACCGCGCACCTTCAAGCGCCTTTCACGAAGCGGCGGCAACTCGGGAACTCGGCAGAGGCGACAAGCGCGCGCGCGCGCGCGTGGTGGCAGGGCAGAGGCGGCGATCGCACGCCGCCCTGGTCCGGCTCCTATCGC